>NW_020769378.1:826373-894335 GCF_900518735.1 Pseudonaja textilis
TAAGTTCCATTTTCAATTCATCCAGAAGTGGTGCCATTGTATAAATTTTTAAACAACCACCCAATTAATTTTAGTCATTCAAATGTAATAACCAAGAATCCAAAGATCACCAAATAATCCAAATACACACAAGCTGTTTCTTTTTGCTCTTTTTTTTTTCACTTTCTCTTCCTGGGGTTACTGTTTAGTTACAAAGTTTCAGTTAAAATGTATCTTTTAGAAGTCTTGTTGAAGTTTACTGTAGATTCTTTTTAATTCCAGGCAGTCTCTTCCCTCTTTCCAGATCCTGCCCTTTTATTCTTTTTCTCTCCCTTCCTGCTTATGGAAAATAAAAATAGTGTCCAGAAATCTTTATTATCCCTTTGACATTTTGTTTTATTTTCAGCTTAATTGCCTGTTGATGTCAAAGTGGATTTTTCCGATTTCTTATTTAAGTCTCTTAGTTGTCAGTATAAGGAAGGAGAGAGAAGAAGAAAAAAACCAAACCTTTCCCTTTTCACTTTCCTTCGCTGCTTCTGACTCTTCTTTGGGAGCGATGTTATTTTTTTATAAGTTTAAATTCCAGGGTACCTTAGTTGTTGCTTTTACAGTTTAACCCGGTCAGCCAAAACTTTCACCTCTTATCTTCCTCCTGCACATTCTTTTCCAGTCAAGTTCTTCTTTGTGGTGGCCATTTCTGACCACCGCAGCAACCGCCTTTGGGAAAGGGAGTAATGGCCAGCTGAGGAGAAGAAATGCAGCTCTCCTCAACCCTGCTGGCAGTCTCCCCCCTCTTCACCACCTCTACGGGATGTCTTAGCCCCGAAACTAGCCGGCACTCCAGCGGCGAGCCCAGACCAAAACCATGCACGATCACGGATTTCTATCTCTTGCTGAAGAGACTTCAGACCGGAAGCCGTGAATCCTAGCTTCTGAGTAATCCAAATAACAATGTCAAGAATATTTGTTTGAGAGCAGGCTTCATGGAACTCCCTGTGATGATATTAACAAAGGGGTCTTAATAATGAAAATAATAAATCACAAATTTTCATGCTTACATTTTTGTTCAAATATCTCATGATGTATTAACCATTGATCATCCTTCTTGGATGACATTCTTAAGCAGAAAGAGAAATATTCCCTGTGTTTATTTAGAATTGCTGATAATGTAGCTGGGATATCTTCCATGCAGAACAATGTTCCTAATCCTTGGCCTTGCTTATGTCAGCTTTCCACATTTTTATAACATCCTTAGACAATATCAATAAGCAATCATGTTTCCTGAAATTTAATGAACAAGAGCTACCCAGCCTTAAGCAGTTTTCATGGTTGTGCTATTCAAACGCTACTAATAAATCAAATTCTGAGGATATGAAATAAGGACTCAGCCAAGGCTGATTCATAGGTAGATGTGAATTATGTGTGTCATGACTGAACTGACTATAGCAGCCTAGAGTATAATTACAGTGACCATATTTTCTTGGAAAAAATAAAGGACAAACTCCTTTAAAATGAGAAAATCCATGTCATAAAAATAGAAATATTAATAATTATTATTATTTAGAACTTTGTTTTACACAGGAAAATTTATGACCAAAATCCAGAAAACAATACAAGCATGAATATTCTAATAAAAATATATAAAATCAATGTATGTAATTTTATTTTTGAAATACAATTCATTTTCCTTAACTAACATAATGAAAATGGCTGCATTAAGTCATACTGTTTGTATGATAAAAGTTAATTAACCAAAATAAAAGACAAAAGTGAGTTTTTGAAAAATAAATAAATTTAAATAAATCTTTCTGAACTAAAGAACTCATCTTTATAATCAGGGATGTATGGTCATTGAAAATCACATGTGAATTAGGTGGAAATGCTTCAGTATTAGGTTTAAATATAAATATTCTCAAAATTATGATAATGCATAGAGTTCCATAGGAATAAATGATCATGTGAAGATGGCAAGGAGGGAAAACTACAGATATACCTAGGGGTCTTGTTTGTTTTAGCAATAGCCCAGGAAGAGGCATCATTACCATTATAACAGATGACTACTAATGTGACCTCATCTGGGGATGTTCATATGATGCTCTTGTTCAATGTATCTCAACATTTGACAACTAAAAGATGTATGGTCTTCAACTCCAAGAATTCCTTAGGTAGATCCTTTCATGCCCCTGGTGGAGACTGACTCTGAGGGAGAGGAGGAACAGCCGACAGGGAGTGGAAGTGTGGCTCCAGAGGTTGTGGAGGAGGCTGGGGAAGGGCAGAGGCCAGCTGAGCAGCCAGAGGAGGACCCAGGCCCATCTCCTATCCATCCTAGGGCACGCAGGGAGGAGAGGGCCTTGATCCTCTTCATGAGCTATAGGTGCGAGAACTGCATAAGACTTTGGGCCTGTGTTCTGGCAAACTCTGGAGACAAAGCGTGTTTTATTTTGGTTTGAGGTTATCTTCGTTGGCGTCCTTCGAACAGACTGTGCCTTGTTATCTCCTTGAATTTGGTAAATACTTCTCCTGTTCCGTTGTGGAAATTTTGTCATTGTAGTTTGTTTGGTTTTTATTTTCACCTGTATCTGCTCATTAAATTCGGACTGTATTGCTTTCTTTTGAAGATTATTTTTGAGTACGTTTTATTTCCAACTGAGAATTATTGAACAGTGGGGCCAAGTTGGAAGCATTAAAGGACATTTATTTACGTTTTGGATTTTGTTACATTTGTGTTACACTCTGGGTTATCACAGATCCCCTCATAAGAGACTTAGATCCACCCCCACCCCCCTTGAAGTCAGTTGACTCTTATCTGGTGCCAATTCACCTTGGCTGCTAGGAATTTAGTTTGTTGTGTATAGGTAGCATGAAAAAAAAGATTTTTGAACTCTATTGACTGATTCCTGACTTCTTGTTCCTGACAGAAACACTGTTCTAGCCCTAATTTAATAACCTTATAGCACTTTTTTTTGGGGGGGGGTGTACCATATTTTGTTACTAACGTCTTGTATACTGTAGGATATTGTTAAGAAATCACTTAGCTCGGTGGTCTCATTAATTAGGCTTCCTTGCTTTTTTCCTTAATGTTATGTTTGTAAATTTGCTTGAACGAGCAAAGATTTGAGAGCTGAATTTGCTCAGCTTGCTAAGTTTGATTAGCGTTAGGGGATGGGATAGTTGTTTTGTTTTGGTTTGCATTTTGATTTGTAATTTAGCCTGTAGTGTGACCTCAACTGCTTGCTTAGTTTATGATTCAGTGCATTGTTCTATCCTAAGCAATGGACTATTCAATCATCAGATTAAGTCTGTTATCTGACAGCATCCTCTACATCAAAAATCTGATATTGCTTGTTTGAAAGTTTATTCCTCTCTACTTATGTCACTTTGATGATTTGGATTGAGATCCCATTGGCAGATTGTCTGAATCTGTTTGGAAAAAACATCACACACAAAAAGTGGGAGAAAAGTGAAGGTAGCTGGTCAGATCTATAGCCTCAGTTTCCTCCTTGGCATCTGTCTTCACAGTTGGAAGATTTATTATTTTTTCTTTAGGCTTCCTGTCTGGTTTAGACTCTTGTGTGAGATTTCAAATGAGGCAGGGATGCAGCTCAGATACAGGTTTTCCAGTGAAGATGATCACTTCTTTAGTGCCTTTCCTGTCCTGTCTCATCACAGAGGTGGATTTGTGGCTGTGCAGATGCAGATAGATCTTTCCCCCCTTTTCTTTTTTTCCCCCACATAAAATTACTTGATCATTAAAGATGGCTTCTTCTTTGTCCCAACCTTCTTATTCTACAAGTGTTTCTTGTTGTTTCTCATAGTTCCAGATCTCCATTTCTAAAAATTGAAATACAAAGCCAAAAGAACCTCTTCCTTCCTGTGCATCTTCTTTTTGTTTTTTAAGTTCCATTTTCAGTTCTTCCAAAAGTGATGCCATTTTAAACACCTTTAAACAACCACCTGATTGATTTTTCTCATTTAAGTCCAATAGCCAAAAATCCAAAAATCACCAAGTAATCCAAATAATCCAAAGCTGTTTCTTCTTGCTTCTTTTTTCCACTTTCTCTTCCTGGGGTTCTATTATTTTGTTACAAAGTTTCAGTTAGAATATATCTTTTAGGAACCTTGTTAAAGTTTCACTGTAAGTTCCTTTTAGTTCCAGGCAGTTTCTTCCATTTTTCCAAATCCCGCCCTTTTATTCTTTCCTTTTCTCTCCTTTCCTTCTTTTCAAGGTTTTTGAGTATCCAAAAGTCTTTATTATTCCTTTGACATTTTATTTTCAGCTTAAATGCCTATTGATGTCAAAGTGGATTTTTGTCAATTTCTTACTTAACTCTCTTAGCTGTCAGTATAAGGAAGGGAAGAAAAAAAAAGCCAAATCCTTTCCCTTCTCTCTCTCCTTTGCTGCTTCAAAATCTTCTTTGGGAACAATGCTATTTTTTATAGTTCAAATTCCAGGGTACCTTACGTTGTTGCTTTTTCAGTTCAACCTGTTCAATCAAAACTTTCTCTTCTTATCTTCCTCCTGCACATTCTTTTCCAGTCAAGTTCTTCTTTGAGGTGGCCATTTCTGACCACCGCTGCAACCGCCTTCAGGAAAGGGAGTAATGGCCAGCTGAGGAGAAGAGATGCGGCTCTCCTCAACCCTGCTGGCAGTCTCCCCCCCTCTTCACCACCTCTATGGGATAACTATGCCCCAAATCCAGCCAGCTCGGGGAGCTCCGGCGGCGAGCACAGATCGAAACAGCGCATGATCGCTGATTTTGGTCTGTCGCCAAAGAAGCTCAAACTGGAAGGGGCTCAGTTAAAAACACCTCTGAAATACTACCCCAGTGAAATATTTTATACATCAAATGTGATATGACAAACTATATTGAAATTCATTCATCCCAGAAATAGTATTCAGCAGGTTCTGACCAGTTCTGGAGAACCAGTAGCGGAAATTTTGAGAACCACCAAATTCCACTTCTGACTGGAGATTTTACAGTATCCTTCCCCAGCCATGCTGACCACGCCACGCCCACAGAACCAGAAGTAAAAAAAAAAAATTGAATCCCACCACTAACCTCTCAATCGATACAAAAGCCATGAGTGGAGCAAAGAACCATGGAAAGATAGATGCTTGGCATTACAAGACAAGACAGAAAGACCTGAACATGGATTAGAGAACAAACAAAAGTATACTGTATCTTTAAGAAAGTAAAAGAATTGAAATGGAAATGGGCTGGTCAGATAGTTAGAAGAACAGGTGAACCAAGGCAGTGATAGAATGGATCCCACTTGATAAAAAGCATCCACGAAAGAGACCTAAAACAAGATTGTTCGATGACATCAGCAAGTATTGCGGGCCCAATTGACAAAAGAAAGTTTAGAACTGTATAGGTTGGAAACATGCGGAAGAGGCCTTCACCCTGCAATAGATAGATGATGGCTAAAATGATGACAATAACGATACCCTGAAAACCTCGGTTGCATATAATGAAGGTATCCAAATTCAAGCCTTTAAATATCATACTACCACAAAGAATATGCCTTGTTTATATAGGAAAAAATGGATGAGCTTTTAAGCATATTCCAAGTACTCTTCCCTCTTGTTTGTTTTGAGTGCTATTGCTTTATATAAATCAATTTTTGTTTTGGAAGAGGCCAAGAGTAATCTTTTATATGCTGTATAAGAATTACTTACTCTAGTCTTTTGGGAGTGAAAGACAATGAATTTGAAAAACAAATGTTCACATCTTTCCAATAGTAGAAGTAAACTAGGGCTGCAATAAAATGTTATGGTGGAGGCAAAGGCATCTGAGGGAGGGTGAAAGTTGTCAATTTGATGACTATGATTGTAAAAGGGGGACAATATTTCATTTACATTGTCACAACTGAACTTCTTGTACTAATCCTTTCTAACACTTGTATATGGGGACACCCTTTTTCATTTCTTATTTAATAGACTCCCTAGAGTTTGTGACCAGAGAGCACATTTAGTTTTTATTGCACTGCTTAAGTTCCCTTCTTTTATGAATTTTTTCCCCCCTGTGTTTCTTCTTTTGGTTTTCTTGGCAAATCTTGGAGCCCACTTGCTAAATCTTTCTTCTGCTAAGGCTATAACATGAAATATTTTAAACTCCTAGGTGGAAGAGGAAGAATAAGTATTCGCATAGAATAATATTGGGTCAGCAAAATGAAGCTTTAGGGCTTCATGTGGATTCTGACCTCCCTTTTTACACCTTGGAGTACTTTTGACTACAGCTGCTAAAAATCAGTTTCAGGGCACTGTTTCCACCATTTTGAATAAGAACCTACCCAAATTGTAATGCTACTCTAACAAATACTTTATGCTGATTCTTTTTTTAAGCAAATTCTCAGCTCCTCCAAAAATCCCAGCCAGCCAGCACAAACTTAAGCTGAAAGGTCTTGGATTTTTTTTTTTCAGAATCATAGGACTGAAGATTCAATATTCACAGGCAGAAAATGTCCTAAATCCTTTCTAGGCCCCAAGATGGCATCTGGATTGAAGGCTCAGTGTGCTCCTCCCTCAAAATATGTCCACCATTTATAGGAAAGCCTAATCCAGTCACCACACAACCAGAAACATAAGACATCTCCTTCTGGAGGATCTTCACTCTGGCAAGTCTAAAGCAAAGACATATTCTCCAGTTAAGAAGAAATCCACGCATGTTTTACAATTTCTGACCAGACTAGGGGTGGGATTTAACAGGTATTACTACCGGTTCGGTAATTACATTTTGCACACGCATGCACTGTGTGCGCGTAAAATAAAACTAAAGCTGTGCCACTCGGATAGCTGATAAGCGCTGGGCGCAGTTGTGCAGTGGTCGAAAAACATGTTTTTTACTGCTTTTTCAACCTCAGCTGTGCCACGCAAAGCAGCTGAGGTTGAAAAAGTAGGAAATAAAGGTCAGGTAAGAGCCCAGGTTGGGGGGGTGGGCCAAACAGCAGCAGACACAGAACCGGTTCTATGTCTGCTGCTCTTCAGAGCTACTGGTTCTACAGAGCCAGGCAGAACCAGTAGCATCCCGCCCCTGGACCAGACCCTATAATTTTAAAAATGCAAAAAGTAACTATTTGTGCAATCTGTATTTTTCTCTGTCCATACCCTAAAAGACCAACATTGCTTTACTTAGCTAAATTGATCTATTCCATTCTAGAAATGATGGTTTCAACAAGATGAAAGCATCTTATGAGTTGATTTTTATATGTATGTGTTGTCATTTTTGTATGTGCATATTTTGTATGTCACATAGCTAGCTACCTGATAACTTGTAACTGAGAAATACAACCTTCTCCAACTTTCCCGCATCTATGTTATCTATTTCTGTCTGCTGGCTTTGACTGTGCTCTCTGAGCTGAAGTAAGCTTTGAAAGACACCATGAAACTTAAACATCTTTGCAGTTAAAGTTCCAGCCACATTCTAAGTTTACATCAGTCAAGTAATTTCTACACTACATGTATGGCAACTGTAGCTCTGGGTTCTTCGATTCTTTGTTCCTTGGATACACTGAGAGTCATCTTACTCATCACTATGCATAGTAAATTTATTTGTCTTATTTGAATAAAAAAGAGTGTAAAGTGTAGATTCTGCAACATAAAACAGGAATACATGCCTCAAAAATATAATATATCCCTATTATAGAAATCACATGCTAAACTATTTCTTTACTCTGCAGTTATTCCAATATCATTTAAAAACCACATTGACTATCATATGTAACCACATACCATGGGAAGCAGACTGACAGAAATTCTGCAACAGAAGAGACTGAAGATTGTTGCATAAGGCACCATTAACACAGATATAAAGCATTGCATGGTTGATTGTCAGAAATGGCATTCTTAGTAGTACTTGGGTGGAAGAGTACCATGAAACCCTACACTAGGGCTAAAAACCCCTGAAACCTTCCCAAAACCATGCAAGAGGAAACCACATTCTTATTATTTCAGAGGAAACAATATGGATGTGTTCCTCTAGTTCCAAGGGAAAGGGATCTACTGAAGTGACTTAAAAGCCTGTCAACTAATATGTTCAGAACTATCCAGTTCTTTTGTTATAGATCAGGGGTCCCCAAACTTGGCAACTTTAAGACTTGTGGACTTCAAGTCCACAAGTCTTAAAGTTGCCAAGTTTGGAGAGCTCTGTTATAGATAAAGGGGATCTTTGGTATGCATCATGAACATAAGAGGGGAAATTGATGCCACCATATAGTTTTCCTGATTCTTCTCAGTAAGTCTATGGGGGCTGTAGATTGAAAAAGTCAGTATGGCTGTCTTGACTCCCACTTCTTTTCCATACATGTTGCACATATGACATGGTGTTGGATATAAATCACATGATTGCAGCTGCTATCCTGACTTTTGACACCTTCCCATCCTGGATACCTCTGCTCCCAAACCTATTCCAAGTCTCCGATAATGCTAAGCTCCTTTCATTGTGGACTAGGACCCCTGCAGAAAGCTTGTCCAGGAGACAGATAACAGTAAAAGTTGCAGTTATACTAGCATGTGAAAAAGCTGCTTCAGATTTAGTCATCACATATATTTTGAAAAGCAAGCAGAGCAAAGGAGAGAATAATATTTCCATTTTGTTTTCAAAGACTCAAATTATGTTCTTTATGAATGGTACATGATACGTCCACTTACAATCTATACATATTGTAAAGAATAGCTAAGTATCCTACATACTTTCAAATGTAATAATAAAAAAAAGCAAGCTGCTGCTTATACCCCCTATTTCAACTAATTGATGCCATTTGAATTTCATTGCTATTGAAAGGTACTGCGGCCAACTTTTGGTAAATACCACATATAAGAATCACTTGCATAAAGCATCCAGAACATTTTTAAAAAGGTACATTTTATATGTAGTAAGTAATCTTGTACTAATGTGTTTATGAATTTCCATTAGATGGCATATGCAAAATGTGTGAGAGCTTCATTCAAACATTGTCTAATGCTGTTGTGAAAACAGATACATTGTTTTGTTCTTCAGCACTTATAAAGGAAATTTACAATTGAGTAGGCACAAAATAGTGTAATCAAATTAGTTTCCTGTTAGCTCAAAATATAGCACTTCCTCATGAGTAATCATTGCATAGAAGTAAAATTATACAATTACACAATGAAACTTTATTGTGGCCTTTAGGGAAGAGAATAAAATAAAACTGTAATAAAAATCTATAAGCTTGTAATTGTTAATAAAGCTAAAAATTAGACTTAAAATACAATAACACTACATAAAACTAAATTAATATAGTAATAATTTAATATATAGTATATAGTTTATAATAGTCCTAACTTGGAGTAAGAGGCAAGATGACAGTCTATTAACATGATCCTGCACAAACTCTTGCTGCCTCATTTTAGTGCTGTTTAAAACTTATTGTACTGCAGATCTCCAATTGTATGTGCTAGGACAACACTCCCCACTTTTGTAGCTTGGCAGCCTGGCTGGGGGGAGGCGAAGGGATTGTGTGAGTGGTGGGCGCCCACATTCAGGCACAGCTCCACTCGTGCAAGAGAGAAGTGAAGCACAGTTTCGCACTCTTTCAGGCTTCTTCACAGTAGACAGTTTGAGGCTGAAGATGTGAGGGGTTGAGGCTGTAACAACGGAGTTGGGTAGGGGGTTCCAGACGTTGACCACTCTGTTCCTGAAGTCGTATTTTCTGCAATCGAGTTTGGAGCTGAGTTTTTATCGGTTGTTTGCCCCTGTATTATTGTGGTTAATTCTCTAAATATCAAAAAAACAACACATTTCAAGCCAGATTTTGATTTTAGGAAATGTAATTTTGTATATTTTGTAGGGGAAGAAGGCCAAGAGATCATACAATAATGTATTAGAATTTTTTAGAATTTTTTTTTAAGAAAAATCTGTCGAAACAGTACGTTTCATATGTTAGCCAATAAAATTAGGTATCTATACCCATAAATATATTGCAATACCATAATGATGAAATGTTTGGTTATATCAGCATACAAATCTTGTACCATTATGAGAAATGTAACATGTGTTATTATTACTCTACTGTAAATCTCTAAAATGCTGTAGGATGAGAATATTCATGCTTTTTAGATAGCAGAAGAAGCCTAGAATAACCTCTTCAATTCCTTTTGGGAATCTAGACTAAATGTAGCATTAAAAGATGCCCAAAAGAAATAATCCACAGACTAGATACCTTCCATGCAGAGTTGGTATTCAGCAGGTTCTGACCAGTTCTGGAGAACCGGTAGATGAAATTTTGAGTAGTTCGGAGAACCAGCAAATACCGCCTCTGGCTGGCCCTGCCCCCATCTATTCTCTGCCTCCTGAGTCCCAGATGATTGGCTGGGTCTTCTTTTGTTGCCCTGCACAGGAGAAATGCTAGCTGGGGTGGGGAGGGAATGGGATTTTGCAGTAACCTTCCCCCAGGAGTGGGGAGGGAATGGGGATTTTACAGTATCCTTCCCCTACCATGCCCACCAATCCACACCCACAGAACCAGTAGTAAAAAAAAAATGAATCCCACCACTGCTTCCATGGCAGAATTGAATGATAACGTGATGTTTTTTTTCCAGACCCCAGAAGAATTAGAAGATGTATCTGACCTTGAAGAAGATCATGATGCCCACAGTCGCACCAGTATTCAGACAGAAGGAAAAACTGACAGGGTAAGTATGGAAAAAAGCTGAACAGAATGCCAATATATTACTATCTTCTTCCACCAGTTTCAGCATAACATATTGTTACAGCAAAATAGATGCATAATGAACAGGAAAAGATTGAAAGTCTAAATACTAAACATTTAATTAAACTTGCCTGCTCAAAATACAGAACTGTTATATTCCATGAGTTTTATTTTGACTAGCCAGCCTAAAAAAATGGATAGTATTACTATTAAGGAACTTCATATCCTGCTATAAATTTAAATGAGTTTGAAATTATTTTAATATTAGAAGGGCATATCAGTGGGAAGGAAGAAGTTCATTTGGTGTGGATCTTTAAGGAGACTGATAAACTTGCACTCTCTGAATTAACTGTTCTGCCATGCAGAGACCCATATGCTGCATTGAAAATATATACCCATAAATATATAGGAATATAATAGAAAAAGCTGCATTAATAATCAACACATTATTATATTAAAGTTGCAATACACACACACATACAAACATATAGACCAGGGTTGTCAAACTCAAGTCCCATGGCCCATGGGGTACTTCGATCTGAACTGTGGGGCCGCCCTGGAAACAGCAAAGGACCGGCCCGCAGTGCCACTCCCAGCGAAAATGGAGCTCAGGAGGGCCATGCACGGCCCCCTCTGAGCTCCATTTTCACTGGCAGAGGCCGTCACAGCCAAAAACGGAGCGCAGGAGCCCGTTTTTGCTGGCAAAGCGCTTGGGCTGCCACATGAGTGACATCAAGCTAGCCATGCCCACCCCAGCCCCCAATAAGAAAACACTCGTGTTTCTAAAAGGCATTACTTTATTTATTAACTGAACAAATCAATTGTTTACTTACTGTACTGAAGAGCCAGCTCAATGGGAAGAACAAGATACATACTGTCAACATGTGTGCCCTGCCAGTCATCAGATTCCCTGCTGGTATCGTGAGTTGGCCAAGAAGGATGTGGAAGTTGCCATGTAAAGATCCTCCTCACAAATGCATAGATTCCACCCCAAGTCCAACATTCAGAGACTGTATACCAGCCAGAAAGAAGGAGGTCAGGGTCCTCTGAATGTCAAAGCCACTATTATGCATGAAACCCAGAGCATCCAGGAGTACATCAGTAAAGTAGAATATGAGCTAGACCTGCCTAAATCCAGATGGGAGCTCCCACAGAAGGTTGGGAAAATAATAGGGAAAATGAGATACTGTGGAATTTCCAGACCCACATAGACAGGCAAATATTAAGCAATTAACCAGACCTCGTGGTAATCGACAAAGACCAATAGAGCAGTGGGGATAGACGTAGCAATGCCAAGTGACAGCAATATCGGGAAGAGGGAGTATGAGAAGCTGGAGAAGTTCCAGGACCTGAAGAAAGAACTGGAGAGGATTTGGAAAGTAAAATGTCAAAGTGGCCCAGTGATGGTAGGAGCACTCAGGGTTGTGACTCCTACGCAAGGAGAGTGGCCCCAACAGGTCCCATATTTCATTGGAGCTCCAGAAAAGTGCAGGGCTAGGCACAGCTGAGATCCTGCATAGATCCCTCAAACTCCCAGGACCTCAAAGGGATTATTTTATTTATTAACTGAACCATTGTAAACTATAAATATTCTTAAATTGCATTTTTGTTATGCCTCACCAACAATAACCTTAAAATATATCAAGTAATTCTCAGTGCAGTTTATCTGAACCATGTATAGTCCTATTTATTTAGAAATTACAAAAGGAAGTAAAAGCACCATAAATGCATATTTAGATGGCTGTGACAACTTGGGAGTGATTTTTTGGTAAGAAATATAATCAACTCATGTTCCAAATATTCTATCCAAAGTTAAGACACAGTTTTGTTTGCAAGTCAATATTGCAGGGTTATTTGAAAGGGGCACTGAAACGTTTAAGTATGACTTTAATGAGAGTAGCAAATTTTCCTAAATATGTGCATGATTATTTTAAAAAGCCAAGAGGTCATTCCTTAGAATATAGTTGATTCCTTCTCAATTTCAGAGCTTTAGGGAGCTCCAGAAGCCTAGTGTTGGTCAGTTGTGCGGTTTCGTATCATTAGTCTTTCCAGCTTCAGCAAATTATTTGGTTTGTAGAGAAATCATTATTTCTGAGATACCAGCGTTGCTATAATTTCTTTTTCTGGCAACTCAGAGCCTCCCTATTGCTTCTGCTTTTCAGCTTTCCAACCGACTAATTTCTCCACAGAGTTTTAGATCTAATTTTCCCCCACTTCCTCCATTCATAGTCCACAATGCTTACATGGCATTTATTTATATGTATTTATGTATATTCAAATAATATAGATTGCATGATAATAATTATCAATGAATACTTGTGATTATAGAAATGAGATTCAGTCAAATTCTTCCAGTTGAGCTGCTCAGTTTCCATCTGCAGCAATGTCCTTGAAAAGATATCCCTTTTTTAAGACTTTTTTTTTTTAGGTTTTATATGATTATTACAGTGTCTTTTTTGTATTTGGTCATTGCTTCTGTGAGCATCATTAAATCAATCTGATTTTGTACAAGGAATTCACCACAATGCGTAGTGCTGGCAATTTCAGGAAAAGAAATCTGATACATTCTTTATTCACTTGACTTTCTAGAATATAGTAGATGGCATAAAATTGATACTGGGGAACACAGTAAACAATCTGCTTCACTAAAAATTCATGCCTCCTACAGTATTATAATAAAATACAAAGTTCTTTGAAAGAAAGGAAATGGGCAGAATAAGACTGCATAATTTCCGTGAAGGGGAATTTCTAATGTCTTGATGCTACAGGATAGCTGAAAATCTCCCTGGGAAATAGAGACTCTCCTTCAGGAAAACAGTACACAGTTCTTGGCCATTTGACCTCAGAGCTCGAAACAGGCAAAAAGTGAGATGATTCTTTAAAGTCTCCCTAAAGCCTTTTGATGTTTTAAAGCTTCCTATCTTTGTTCATATAATATCCATGGGCAAAACCAGAAATACGTAGATCCTTATATATATATATATGGTATTCACATTGTTCGGGTATTTTCCCACGTCATTATAGTTGTGCTTTTAAAATTGTAGCAATGTTTCGGCAGAATCTCATCTGCCACCATCAGGCTTCTGTATAGCGTTCGTCTGTGAGTCAGACTTTCACAGCCGTTTCTGTTTTAAATTTGGGGCGAGCCTACTGCTGTGCCAGAATGGTTTTTTCTTCATCCCAATTGGTTGGGAATCTTGGTCTGTGTTTATTGGTCTTGGAGTTTGCTGTGTTCTGCTTGATTGGTGTTTCTAATATCTTCTTTCTGTTTTGTAGCTTTTTTTGTCTTAATTGGCTGGCAACATTGTGTTTCCTGTATTGGAGGCTTTTAGTGTGGCTTGGCTTTGGGTAAACGGACGGCTATCATTTATTAGGAAGCTAGGTTTCATCTGGGTGCCTGGTTGGGGTGTGTTTGAGCTGGAGGTATCATTGGGGGTCTGTTTGTACCCAGGTGTTTGCCTGGCTTGTGGTGTGGAGATTTTTTTGTTTGTGAGTGCAGGTTTCCAGATAATTGACAGTCTGGTGGAATCAACTCTTCTATTCATGCTTTCAGGTCTTTTTTCAATCTCTATGGCTTCTCTGATAATTCTGTAGCTAGGGTTTTCTATAGTGGCTAGGGTTTTGGTGCCATTGAAGCCGATGCTATGACTTGTGGCTTTCATGTGTTGGACTAGTGAAGAAGTGTGTTCCAGCTTTTTTACTGCATTTTTGTGTTTATCCAGGCGGTACTTATTCTTCTATTGGTCTGTCCAATGTATGTGCCAGGGCATGATGCACAGGGGACTTCATATATGCTTTGGTTTTCCAGGTCAATTTTATCTTTGGGGTTTCTTAGGATGGCTGTTATTTTTCTGTCTGTTTTGAAGGCAGTCTTGATGTGATGCCTGTGTAGTATCTTACTGATTTTGTCTGTAGTACCTCTTATGTAGGGCAGGACAACTGTTCCATAGGTCTGTTAATCTTCTAGGTCTCCATTATGTCTCAGTGTATTTTTGTGGATCAGGCCAGTGATTTTGCTTTTGTAAAAGCCGTTGGCTGTCAAGTACTTTAGTCAGGGTGCATAGTTCAGTCTTTATGTGTGTCTTGTCTGCCAGGCGTTTGGTTCTGGCAATTAGTGTTTTGGCCACGGAGTTTATCTGTGCTGGGTGGTGGTGGAATAGGGCATTGAGGTAGCAGTTGGTGTGTGTTTTCTTCTGGTATATGGTGTGTCCTAGTGTGCCATCTGCTTTTGTTTTTTAGTACATCTAGGAATGATAGTTGTTTGTTTGTTTCCGTTTCCATGGTGAATTTGATTTTGGGGTGTTTAGGTGTGTAAGGAGCACCTCAGAGTGAGGTGCTTCTCACTCTGAGAAGCACAGAGCCGAAGACACAAGCCTGAAGATGATGAATGAGACTTCATCGAAACGTTGCCTAGGTACTTCCAATCTTACGTGGGAGAAAACCCGAATAACCAAAGATCCATATATATATATATATATATATATATATATGAAAGAGGAAAAGTAAAAACTGCTTTTTGTTCTGCAAATGTGAGCCATTTAGTGAATCATTTTACTTCAGACTTCCCTAATTTAGCAGATAGAATTCCTCTGTTGGCCATGGATAAATGGGAATCTTTTAAATGGTTTCTAAAGAAACTTCTTCCTAAAAGTTATCCTAACTGACTTATGACTGTGCTTGGAATTGGGCTATTCATGCTGTAGATAGAATGAAATATCAGAACTAAAATAAAAACATTTTAATCTGACCTTAAAGTCCTTTGACAAACAATGTAATTCAATCACATCTGAATTGGCCTTATTTATCTTCTATAGTTCCTCAGTACATATAGGACAATGAATATAAGATAAGATACTTGTGGAACATAATGTGACACAGGTCAGATTATCCAGGATTATCCATTTCTTAGTGCAGAAAATTACCAGAAAACTCAACATCAAAAAGAATAATACAAAGTTAGCATTACTTCAACAATTGTCCCTAGTTAACTGGTTGATGTGTATTAGATCATGATAATAATATTGTACCCAATATAATGCAACTACAACTCCTTAAGAAACCTACAGGGACATTATGTTATTTATATAAACCTTTTATAATCATAGAATATATCTTGCATCCAGTATAATGCAACTACCACAACTCTTTAAGAAATCTACAGAGATAATCATGTTATTTATATAAACTCTTGGGATCATAGAATGTATCTTAGTTAATATACAAGAGCTAATGGGCTTGCTATCCTCTCAAGTAGTTAATAATACTTTCTAATTTTATCCCCACATAGAATAAAACTGAAGATGGATCATAACTATTTATGAGAAGTTTTCACTGCTCCAAATCACGTTCATATATTAATGGGATAGTAAAATGCTTTGAGGCTAAAACTGCAGCTATATTTATGGAATAAAGGCACTTAATCATGCTTATTTGTATCTTGGGGCATTTTGAATCCAAATCCAACCTCTTATACTTTGTTTTTATATATTAACACTATATATATTAACAGCTTTCTTTTATAAGGAAAATGATCAGATAGCGCAAATCAGAAGATGCTGCTAAGTTCTTTGGTTTTTCAAACAGAAACTATACTGGCACTCTCTGGGATGTTTATTGTAAAAACATTAAACCCTAACACACTATATTGATTGGGATCATTAAATAAGCACCTCACCACTCACCAACATTCATTTGGGGTGGGGAATATGAGTTGGAAGAGCTTTTTCATCTGGAGAACCTCAAGCAATACCCAAGGCGGAAGGAATGTAAAAGCAAATCAAGATGTCAATCATGATCACACAAAGTCCTATTTGTCATACATGTGATATGTCATAGGTATGATGCCCATAAAAAAATGGAGGGTATTCATCACATAGTGTCAGTCCTTCAAGGTAGGTCAGGTGTAGAAGAGGAGATAAAAGTCAGGGAACTCCTCATAAGCAAGCAACACTAAATGGAAGATTGGATGCATCTTTATTGAAGAAGGCAATTATAAATGAAAGGCCATTGTGATAATTTTCTTGGTAACTGGGGGGAGGGCAATAAGTTTCGAGTCCAGCTTTTTAGACAGATATGGACAGAAGGTGAAAATTTAATGGAAATATGTTTCTAAGATCCCCTACTGCAATATTTGCTTGCATTTGTTGCCAGGTTGTATGGAGGAAGAGTATGCAAGCTTACCTTCTGGTTCTAGCGCATCTGGTTGCTTGTTCTGTAAACCAGAAATATATGTGATAAAAATTTAAATGGTGAAAAAAATGTGCTGGTCAGATCTGACCAGGCATGGGGAAGCAGGTCTTTTATAGTTATTCCAAATTGCTGGAATGCTGCTTTCATCACAAGCAATCTTTATTGAAGATGCCACAGTTCCTTTCAGTTGAAAGCATCACAATCAGAGTCAAGACTGCTTGACAATTACTTGATCTATAGGGCATTGCCGGGTGTTTAAAACTGCTATACTAAGAAGCCTGAGATCAAAGGCAGTTAAATATTCATGGCCATCTTTCTATAGCCTATAATCATCAAAGAAGAATATATTTTTATATATAAAAAATAAGGTTGCAGATGGGGGTGGCGCATGAATTCTTTTTTCACATTGTCACCTAGAAATATTTTTAAAGTTGCTAACTCTCAGGTAGACATGGAACCTTGTCTTTTAACTGGGATCTTATCCGTCAGCTTCAAGTGACAATACAGTCTCATGCTTGATGCGGCAATGCAGTTGCTTCCTTTTCTCCAAATACATCCACAAATGCTGAATACTTTTCTGGATTCAACAGACTATGCTGGAGACAGAGATGGATAAGAGTGGGAGGCTTGCAAATGTGGCTGTTAACAGTTTGACTTTCTCCCTTGCTCCCGATGAAAATCTGGATCACAAGTTTGCAGACAATCAATGCTTAGCATAATAAGGACATGTGAGAAAGCTGTGACATAAAATATCAAGAATGTGTGGTTGCTTATTGTCAATTGCAAGAGAGTTGTGTGTCGTACAGCAGAACCACTTCAAAGTGCTTGTCTCTTGATTGTTTACACCAGCATAGGTTTCTCTAACAAATGTGTATGAGGAAATTAATTTGTTGCATTGTGGCCTCATCTATGAATTTAAAAGAGTAGAGAGTCCACAGTTCCACAGATGCAGCACTCTGCAGTTGACTCAGAAATCTATACTTTAGTCTGCGCCAATCATGATTTATTGTTCCAGGGATCCACAAAATAGAAGCCTCAACTGGAGTCTGTTTCTGTACTTATCCTGCTTGCATGGGTTTTTCAACCTCCTGTCCAAGTAGGACACAGGGTGAGACAGTATTGGGGAGAGGCTGTAAAACATTAACATTTCTTCTGTGCCTCAACTTTTCCAGTTCTCCATCAGTTCACATACAAAGTTGGAAAGGTTCCTTCAAATTTGCTGGTGTGCCTTGTCTCTCTGACCCATTTCTCAAGTTCATCAGCAAGTCCTTCCTAAAATCTGAGCAAGATCATTCAGTCTGGCACTTAATTAAAAATCCAATAAGTACTCACGAACTCTGTGGTTTCTCTGTTTCAGCTTGCAAACCTCTCCAACTGCTGCTGCTCCCCCAACCAGATCATTAACTGTACCTCTAAATCTTTGCATGAAGTTCTGGTAATTGTTCAGTAATGGATCACTGCCCTCAATGAAGGGCATGGCTTATTTGGCTGCTCCTTCTTTCAGCAGACTCAGAATAAAAGCCACTTTGGCTGTAGAAATTCTGCTGTCTGATCCACCATAAACAGTTCACAGTAAGTTGCAAAAGCCAAAAATCGATCCTGGGTTCCCCCAAACTTTCCTGGCGGACTCCCATGAAAGGAAAGACATATTGATTGGGCTGCAGGCTGCTGGACTGCTGGCTGAAGTAACCCCAGTCTCAAACGCTGATTAGCTGTAGCATGACATTTTACAGGTTATTTCTATATCCTTTTTCCTGTTAATATTGTAACAATACCTGAACAAGTTATTCTGCTAGCAGGAGGATGCCCTGAGGATCTGATGCCATTTCCATGAACAAAGGCAGGCTCTTTTATTAAAGAGTACTGTAGTGAAGCTTTCAAGATTGGGGTAGGCCATGTCAGGAAAAGACACCATAAGAATTACTGGAAGTTTATTATTGTAAAGTATAATAACAGAATCCTGAGAGTCTGCCAAATTTGTCCACTCTTCTATCAAAGAGAATTAAGACAGACCTGTATTTCTTTCTCACACTCTCTTCTTTTCTAGGGATAAACTGATGTTTATTTAATTGCTCTTACATTCTGACTTCTCCAGAGATGGTCACAGCCACCATGTTGGTTTTCTAATCACATGAGAGTCAATGGAACTAAAATGGAGAGGGGAGTGCTTTGAAAACCACTCTACATTTTCCCACCTAAGGGAAGATAATATGGAAAGGTTACATTGCTGGTGGACTACCAATATTTTCTGCCAGGGAACCAGTTCTGAGGATTGGACTAGATGACCTACAAGGTCCCTTCCAACTCTGATTATCTGTTATCCATTTAACTTATTATTGAACGAGCCTTGGCTAATAGTGCAGATTGCAGCATAGGGGACAATAATGCAAACTATTTTCTAACTATTTCACCAGATTAGAAAGAGGAGGCAGGAAATACCATTTCACTCATAAGAGAAAGATGGGATAAGGGAGGAAGAATGGAAGGAGGAGAGGCTAATCCCAAAGCTATCTTCTGCAGGGAAGGGCCAAGGGGGAGGGATATTTCTCTGAATAATTACCAAGGAAAGAGGAAATTAACATTCTCCAGCAAGGGAAGGGGGATTAGAAACAAACATGGTTTTTTGTCATGCAATTCCCAAAAAACACCCGATACTTCTCTAGTTTAACTATCAGGAAGAGGTTGTGAGCAAAGCAACAGGATTAATTAATTTTCATTGTGGTAGACAACTTTTGTAAATTCATTCTGATGATTGCAATGTTGGGTATAAGAAAGGGGAACTCACCTGCCGCACAAGCATTTCTTCCACTGATAATGACACAAGTTGGCTAAACATTGGATCTAGCCACAGGGCTGTTGAAGAGATGCCAACTGGCCACTATTTTGGCCACTATTTTGGAGAGCCACCAAACAATGCTGCAAAAGAGTACCTTGACCAGCAGCTGTTTCTTACAAACACCAGAGGAGCCACACTTCTTGAAGTAGCCCATGTGAAGTATCCTTCTCCCCATTTCATGCTGCCAACTGGTAATCAAAGCATGTTAGCAGATCTTATGCAAACACTGCACAGATAAATCATACAGTGTGTGGTGTCACTGTCCAGATATGCTTAACAGCAAAAAGAAACTGTATAGAAAGCCAAAGAGTTTTACTGCATTTGAAAGTCATCCACCTTGAGAACATACTGTGTGGAATTATTGTTTCCTATAAAGATGAGTAAACAAAATAGCTGGCAATTAAAGTACAAACACTCCCCTTTGGAATCTAAATTATGCCTTAACATTACTGCGTTTGAAGGGTAAGACAAACAGGATTTCCTCAAAGTACATTACACTAACTGCTTTTTTAATTTTTCGCAAATATGGATGAAAGAATGGTGTATACATTGCACAGTAACTTTCTTTGAGAGATTTATTTCACTTGAAACCACATTACCCTGAAAATCTAGATGATTTTCCTCATGATGAAAAGTCAATACTAAATTTCAATAATATTAAAAATAAAAATAAATAAAACATGTCTTGGAGTTGTTTCCTAACAGGCCATCAAGGTAAACTGGGTTTGTAAACTGGGTTCAGATTCAGTAATTCTGTAGTTTCTTTTTTATGGTTTAGTAGTAACCCATCCAGTGTGATTTCTTTAACAAACCATGATTAAGCATATTATCATTACTATGACCATATGTTCTTTCAAGAATTACATAATCATTACAGAATTACAGAATAATTCTGTATTGGATCCTAAGCTTCCAAACAGACAGGAAGCAGCAGGCGAAGCGAGGCAGAATCACACCTGATACCTGTACAATTAGCACAGCTTCCTCCCCAAGGCTGTATGCTTTCTCCACTTCTCTTCTTCCTATATACCAATGACTGCGTCTCAAACGATCCATCTGTTAAAATACTGAAGTTTGCTGATGACACAACAGTGATTGGTCTCATTCAAGAAAACAATGAGTCTGCATACAACTTGCCTCATGGTGTAACCGGAACAATCTGGAGCTGAACACACTCAAAACCATAGAAATGGTGGTAGACTTTAGAAAAAACCCTCCCATACTACCACCTCTTACAATACTAGAAAACACAGTATCAACAGTAGAGACCTTTGAATTTCTAGGTTTTACTATATCGCATGACCTAAAATGGACACCAAACATCAAAAACATCATCAAAAAGGCACAACAAAGAATGTTCTTTCTGCGCCAACTCAGAAAACTCCAACTGTCCAAGGAGCTGCTGATCCAGTTCTACAGAGGAATTATTGAATCTATCATCTGCACCTCTATAACTGTCTGGTTTGGTTCTGCAACCCAACAGGACAGACACAGACTTCAGAGGATAATTAGGACTGCAGAAAAAACAATTACTTCAATCGAGGACCTGTATACTGCACAACTCAAAAAGAGGGCTGTGAAAATAGTTACAGACCCCTCCCATCCCGGACATAAACTGTTTCAACTCCTTCCCTCAAAATGACGCTATAGAGCACTGCACACCAGAACAACTAGATTCAAGAACAGTTTTTCCCCAAACGCCATGACTCTGCTAAACAAATATTTCCTCAACACTGTCCAACTATTTACAAAGTCTGCACTACTATTACTGTTAATCTTCTCATCACTCCTTATCACCCATCCCCTACCATTTGTGACTGTATGATTGTGACTTTGTTGCTTGTATCCTTACGATTTATATTGACTGTTTCCTAGTATGATTGGATTTCTTATTGTACCCTATGACTATCATTAAGTATTGTACCTGACAATTCTTGACTCTTGACGAATGTCTCTTTTCTTTCATGTATACTGAGAGTATTTGCACCAAGACAAATTCCTTGTGTGTTCAACCACATTTGGCCAATAAAGAATTCTATTCTATTCCATAACTAAATTGGAAGGGAACTTGGAAGTGTTCTAGTCCAACCCACTGTCCTTGCTTAAAGATCAATCACTTAACAATTGTTCAATGTTTATGACAGCCTTGGAAAGGGTACTTTACAGCCTATAAGCAATTCTGACTATTATAACACATTGCACTCCGCCCCACACATGGTCACTTGATTACATTTCTGGCCTATGTCAATCAGTTCACATTTACAATCAGTTGCAGCATGACTACAACTTTTTGTTGTTTCCAGGGGAAAAACAACACCCATTGGGTATGCTGGATTTGCTTAAATGACCAACTGATTTCCTGAAGAAGTGAAGTAACTCTTTATGGCCAACCAAAACATTCTGAAATCCAGCCTTTTTAACGAGTTCTGTGAGTGGTTCAACAAACTGAAAACATTTTATTTCTGATGAACTAACTTCATTTTTAAATTTTTAGATGTATACTTTGTGTTTCCTAAAATTTAAGACTCATTGGTTTACAAAAAATTGATAATGATATTCACATATCATATTAAAGTATTTTTTTTTAATTATACATAAAACTGTTTTGTTGATTTCACTTCAAATTTGGTATTTCTTAAAATTCTTAGTATTCCAGTTGCCTTTGATTAGTAAAGCATTTGGGTGTGTTTTTCTTCAATACATATTGAAAAGCAGCGATAAATTTATAACAACCGGCAAAATCATAACATTTAGAGTTTGTAAAAACAATACAGTAATAACAACAACATTAAATATTATGAAATGTCAGGTTCTTATTTTTTATTTAGTGTTCCCCTAATGTATACATTCCTGTGTACCTTTCAGTTATGTGCTTTGAAAGCATAAGGAGTAAAGATTAACTGAATTTCATTAAGCTCATATTACTTGAGTCTATTAGCATACAAACTAAATAATGTGTCTAAAATTCAAGAACAGAATTGAAATTCCTAAGCTAAATGAGGGAACAGATGTGTGGATCAAAAGAGGAAGAAAACAGGGCTAAATAAAATATTATTTCTAGTTTTTTTCCCCTTCATTCAGGGTTGATCTGCCATACATGGAGACATAGATAAATTTACGGGCAGGCTTCTTATAAAACGTGGACTGTTTTTGCATTGAATTCTTTATTCAATTAATCATTCATTTAACAAAAGATGTATGAATCATTTCATATAATTTCTGCTTGCCCTTCTTCTTCCCTTATGAACATCATAATAATTGTAGTCCTCAAATACTCCATTTGTCCTTGAAATTTAACAGCTGGTTTAAATACCACTGACACTTCCACCAGAATCTCGATTTCTTTCAAAAACAGTTTGCCTTGTATCTTTGCTGTTTTTTTTCATCTTCATTTTAAAAATAAAGAGTTAGATGCTCCCCTTAACCACACACTTGTATTTGAAGCAACATTGGCACAGCCAAAGACCAACTGACCATAAGATCTAAGTCATGGAATGGATTAGGAATGTTCATCAGTACTGATTCTGTGGGTCTCAGAGAACAGAGCCCTAGCAATAGATTACCCATAGATCCTGCACAGGGTTGTCCATGTGGTTTCTCTGTAGAAGATTCTATAATTAATATATAGCAGGCGGAAATAGGTAAGCATCCATTTCCATCTGGACTCTGGTTTGAATCTGAAAAATTGATACATGCACATTGTATATGAAGTTAGAGTGCATTGTATTAGAGAGTGTTGTATGGATTTTCTAGATAATAGCCACCATTTTGAATTTTACTTGGAAACCTATCCAGCCAGGTTAGTGCTTAAGGAGGGACTAGAACTTATGCTTTCCTACTTTCTAGCCTGGTGTATTAAATCACTACACCAAACATGCTCTCATTGCATGCTAAGGATCCAAGTTAAATCATCACCGTTACAGGAAACTCGTCCATCTGAATAGAAGTTACTACAGATCAAAAAACAACTAACCAAAATAATATTCTATGTTACGTCCAAGCTGCTGAAGCAGTGGTCAAAAATTTAAAAAGGGGAAAACTCTAACTTGCAGCTTGGAATGAAAGAAATTTTAATTTAGTCTACATTTTAACTGAAGTGATCTAATATGTACATACAATGCTAAGACATATTTTTCATTCTGTACAAATATGAACATATTAGAAAAGATTGAACATTTTTGTTTAAACTTTGGAAACAATACCAAAATAATTTTATATTTGTTGTAAATCTTTTACAGAAACTGCAATAATGGGATTGAATGGATTTATGATGAATCCAACATCATTATGGGACCAGTAAACTGATTGGTCAATCAATTTTATAATTTTATAACATATTTTCATAATTAAAGTACACAAAGATCAAAAGAACAATATGAGGTTAGAAAATTGTTTTGAGCTGAAATTTAAACTTCAGTCAAATGTTACAGAAAACCTTCTCAACTCTTTTTTCTATGGAAAAATAGTTTTCAGATTATCCCCTTTATGATGAAAAGTCCTTGTATCTATGACTTAGCCATCAGAGAAAATTACCACTGAGATCAGTTCCTGAGTCTGATTATCATGCATGATTTATGAGCAGGAAGGTCCAGCACTATTAAGTAGGTGAGAATAAATAAATGACCTAAAGAAAGTTGCTTCTAGCTGTGTTGCTTGTTAGGTTCTTAATTGTAGAGTTCAGTAATTGTAGAACAAAGAAAGGTCATGTACCTTTTAAATGTCCGCAGTGTATAGGACATGTTTTCAATATATTTATCAAACTTGCTTAAAGCTAATTGGAATTCTAAAGCAGAAGTTATATTCTATTTCACAATTTGCATGATTTTAAATAATTAATCTATTATATCTATAGAACGTATTCAGAATACATTGGAACATTACCTGCATTTACCTTTTCATTTACATGAACTACCCTCACATTCATGGAGTTGCTTGCCTCCATGCAATAAAGTTGCTTGCTTCAGCTATTTACAAATAGCTCTGGTTGTGCCTTACAAGAACATTCATAATCTTTGAAATGGTATTATGCCATGCATGATGGCATCATAGCTTGCTGGATCCATAATCATATGTGCTAGAACATACTGTAAACAGAGAGGGCTAGCAAGTGTGTCTTCACACTCTGTCCACTTTTCACATATGGCAAGGCCTTCTAAAAAGTGGAAAATAGTAGGAGAACAAAGCAGATGGGACCAAGATAGAGGAGAACCGATAGCGGAAATTTTGAGTAGTTTGGCGAAACGGTGGTAACGTGAGGGAGGGAATGGAGATTTTATAG
Source organism: Pseudonaja textilis (assembly GCF_900518735.1). The sequence continues at coordinate 851,327 of NW_020769378.1, forward strand.
TATTCTTCCTCTGCCATGCCCACCAAGCCACACCCACCAAGCCATGCCACACCCACCAAGACACACCCACAGTAAAAAAAAGTAGTAAAATTTTTTGAATCCCACCACTGGACCAAGATAAAAAACTTTGACATCATGTACATCAAGATTAAATAAGGCATTGTTAAGATCTCTAATTTTGAGTTGGACATCTGACAATCTTATGATCACTGCTGACAGAAATATAATTTCATTCCAAATTTTAGTATTTTCCTCTTCCATTGTTTTAAATTACTATTTGATGGCAACTTAGGAGCAGGAGACTGAAAGCCGTGCCAAAGACTTGGTTGATGGAGAGGGGAACACATATATTATAGGGTTGCAGTCTGTGTACTTTGTGTTAGAAGCCACAAATTATGTGTCTCTGTGTGTCTCCAGAAGTTGTTCTTCATCATAGTTGTTCTTCATCGTAAATTATGAATGTAGATAGCAACAACCTAAAAGGATCAAGGTAAGACTGCGATGAGGAAGAATTTTTCTTATTGGGCTACTTAGATAATCCTGAACTGATTTTTTTATGACCCTATCAGCACTGGGAGACAAGAAGAAACTTTCAAAATTTCTGTTGGAACAAGTTGGCCAGTTGTTGATCAGATAAAGCAACTGGTGTCAATGGTGGTTGTAAACATTAGTGCTTCAGTATATATGAACAGGGTGCAAATTCCTAACCTGCCTGCTTTGTACATGCATCATGGAGGAAGGATAAACAGCCACACATAGGTAGCTAGATTTTTTTTCAGACTGAATGGATAATTTTTGGACCACAACTGAGTGAGTTGCCAAATTGCCCCAAAGATGCTGATACATCTTTATCCCTCTAATTGTGCCAGCCTATACATACTTCATAGTGCTGAAAGTCTATCAAAATAATAGCCCAATGTAGCTTATATGTAGAGTAATTAAGTAATTAGAAGAGTAATTAAAGTGAGTGACTCTTTTATGTTTCCTTGGCAAGTGGAAAACAAAGTGTGGCACGTTTATGTTTGCTGCCACATCCAACAATCTTCCTTTGTCAGGATCTGAAGGATTGTGGTGCTGAGAATAGGAAGGATTGAGCAAGCCATTAAAGGGGGCGAGCATTGCAGAAAAGATTACGCACACACTAAATAGATGGAAACATGAGAAAGAAACACCTCCCCTTAATTTTGTTTGGTTATAAAGTGGGGTAGAGAGAAACCTTGACAGGTTTTTGTTATTGTACTGTATTTCACAACATTGAAGAGAGTTCCTGGAATTCCTGCTATGCCTCTTCCTTGACCTGGCCTATCTTGAAGGTCATAAATCACAGCACTGTGCAAACCTGTGATCTCTAACTAACTCTAATGCTGCCATTTGCCACTTGCCTTACCAACAGTAGGGAATTTGGAGGATCAAGATTTTCAAGATTAATGCCAAGTTCGAAGAGACTTGCGAGCTCATGGAACAAAAGTCACTTAGATTTCTGGAAAGATTTTTATTGCTGGTTGGATAAAATTACAACATTTTGAAATCCTGCAAAAGTGATTTTCTTACAAAATTTAGTGTAATTAAGGTTGACTCATTTTGAATTTCTGTCTCATGTTTTTCCTCTCCCCTGGACTCAAAAATCTCTTCTATAAGAGTCCCATTTCTGTCTATAATTGTACTTGTTAGGAATCTGTCCACCAATTATTGGGTTGGTAATATATAAAACAACAATGTATGTTTGTAGCTTTAAGACAAAATAACTGTATTGATTTATACTATATTCCGATTGGTTGATTATATTGCAAATTACCATAAGAGGGAGCTGCCATCATAGCTTGCTCTCTGACATTCTGCCTCTCTGACATTCTGTTTCTCTGACATTCTGTTGCTATCTAAGGTTCTCTATTGTATTTATGCTGTGCTTGTACTTTGATATCTTTGTTTACTGTAAATGACAAAGGCAACTGGTAAGAAGATTTTGTAATTGGATATTCTTTGGACTGTAAAACGTATATGACCTGGACCGTTTATTGGACTGTGCTATTTCTTAAAGTAAACTTTAACTCAATTTAGTGTATCTGTGTGTGGCTGAATAATTATTCATAACTATTCTCATAAACGTTTCCATGTGCATATCCTTGTTACACAAGGGTTATTCTGTACATATTATAACAGTACTTTCTACAATTGTACTGTCTATAATTGTCTGACTTCCTAAAATTTGTTAGGCTTTCCATCATAAAGTAGTGGAGTTATTTTGCTTTTTACCAGGCTTGTAATTCTGGGACAGTTCTGCCCACAAAGTATTGTATGTACAGAGGCAAATGTTGGAAATAGTAGCAAAAAAAAGAGAAAGCATTACATATAGTTTTATAAACTGATCCCTTAAAATAAAAATGAAATTATATTCAAATGAATCAGCTAATTAACCAAGGAAAACATATTATAATGTATGTTTAACTAGAACTGGTGAACTGTGAGTGTTTTGCCTCCCGTTGCAATATTAATTTGTATCCAGTGGCAGAGAGATAGGTGGATAGATATTTTTATTTTATTTATTTATTTATTATGATTTGTCAATCGCTTACAAGATAATAGGTATAATTATATACATAGTTATGAATACATGAAATAGGTACATGTAAGAAAAATAAAAGAAACAATAGGACAGGGATGGTAGGCACTTGGTACACTTATGCACGCCCCTTACAGAGCTCTTAGGAAAGGGGTGAAGTCAATAGTAGACAATCTAAGGTTAAAGTTTTGGGGTTTGGGGAAGAAACCACAGAGTCAGATAGAGTATTCCAGACATTGACCATTCTGTTGCTGAAGTTGTATTTTCTGCAATCAAGTTTGGTGCGGTTAACCTTGAGTTTGTATCTATTGTGTGCTCTTGTGTTGTTATGGTTAAAGCTGAAGTATTCATTGACAGGTAAGTCATTGCAATGTATGATTTTATATACCATACTTAGATCAGAATGAAGACAGTGTAATTCAAGATTTTCTAGGTCTAGAATTTCAAGTCTGGTGGTATAAGGTATTCTACAACGAGTAGAGGAGTGAAGAACGTTTCTTGTGAAATATTTCTGGACTTTCTCAACTGTGTTAATATTAGATACATAATGTGGGTTCCAGACTGATGAGCTGTATTCGAGTATTGGTCTAGCAAATGTTTTGTATGCTCTAGTTAGTAGTATGATATTAGCAGAGAAAAAGCTATGTAGGATTAGGTTAAAAACTCTTAATGCCTTTTTGGCTATGTAGTTACAATGGACTCTAGCACTTAGATTAATTATCTAAGAGATGAATATTCCAAGGTCCTTTACAGAGCTTGGATCATCAACAAGGTCTTGACTATTTAGCTTGCATTTTATTTTCTGATTGTTTTTGCCAATATGTAAGACAGAGAATTTATTTGTTAAGATTTGAAGTTGCCATTTGTTTGACCATTCTGATACATAGTCAAGATCTTTTTGAATGGTAGCAGTATAGTCTGCGGTATTGAACACCTTTACATCATCAGCGAGGAGAACACAGTTGCTGTTAATATGATCACAAGTCATTTATGAAGTGTATGAAGAGAGTTGGTCCTAGAACACTGCCTTGGGAGACACCACTATTGACAGGTACAGAATTTGATAGGACGCTCCCAATTTTGACCATTTGTTGTCTGTTTGACAGGAATGCTTCTATCCAGTTATGCAGTTGTCCAGATAGCATAAGATTTTAGTTTTAGGAGTAGTTTGCCGTGTACCACTGAATCAAAGGCTTTACAGAAGTCTATGTAGATTGTGTCTATTGCTTTGCCCTGATCGAATTGTGTAGTCCATATGCTTTTGCCATGTAAAAGTTGCAGATTGCAGGATAGTTTTTTTCTGAAACTAAATTGTTTATTAGAGAGTAGGTTGTTTGTCTCTAAGTGGAGGATAATGGATTGGTTAATAATTGATTCCATGACTTTACAGGTGATGCAGCATAAGGAGATTGGTCTGTAATTTTCAACTAAGCTGGGATCTCCCTTTTTGAAGATGGGGATGACCGTGGCTTGTGACCATAGGTTAGGCGAGGAGCTGATCTGAAAGATTTTTCAAAGATTATGCTTAGAGGTTCTGCTATGGCAGTGGATAGGTTTTTAAGAAGTAGGCACATATTCTGTCCGGTCCAATAGATAGAGATGGTTTTAGATTGCGTAGCGCTTTTTCAACATTGTCTTCTGTAAAATCGATATGTATTAGATCATTGTAGTTTTCTGTGGTTCAGCTGGGAAATACTGGACATGATCCATTGCTGTTTACAAATACTGAGCCAAAGAATGTGTTAAAGATATTGGCTTTAATGGTGTTGTCGTTGCAGTCTTTACCATTAGGTCCTTTCAGGGATGGATTGGACCTTGAGTCTTTTAGCTTGATGTTTACAAAATTGTAAAAAGCGCATGTGGAATTGGTGCATAGAAGGTTTTCGTCTTGTTTAATGTGATAATTGGTGCATTCAGTCTTTATCTGGTGGCATAAATTTTTGTATCAGTTTTTGAAGTTGGCACCATGACCAATTTTGTTTTTCTGCCAAAGTGATCTCTTTTTGGATTCAAGTTTCCTTGTTGTTATGGATAATCTGGTTTTTGTTTTGTTTTGTTTTGGGAGTTGTTATTAGTACATATAGTTTGATGATTCTTTTGACTTAAAGTAAAAATATGTTGTCATGGTCTTCAACAGTATTGCATCCAGTGAATAGAGATTGCCAATCAAGGGATGAGAGATCGTTGTCTATAAGATCATAGTTGCTTTTTTTGAAGTTATAATTGGGGATTACATCATTGTGATGATTTTTGTGTGGGCATATGTTAAGACAAAAGTCAGTCATATTGTGGTCACTGCTGGAAAAGGGTTCTTTAGTTTGTATTCCGTAAATTAAATTCAAACTACTGAAGAAGATGAGATTGAGGCAGTTGTTAAGTCTAGTATTGTTGGTTACTAGTTGTTCCAGTCCCAGATTTGTAACAGCATTGTAGAAGGTTGCATGTATGGGTTTAGTTGTACATTCATTTAAGGTCCAGTTAATATGAGGTAGATTCAAGTCACCAAGAAAGATAAAAGTGTATGGGCAGGATGCTGCCCATGTTAGTCGTGAATTTAGCTTGTTTACATGTTCAATGTCATAATCAGGTGCTCTGTAACATAGTAAGAATCGAAATGTGATATTTAAGGATAGTTTACAGATGATGGTCTCAGGGATAGCAAACTCCTGGGTAACTTGGATGTTTTTTAGATGCAAGGACTTTTTATAAAAGATAGCAACACCACCTCCTCTACGAATTTCATGATCTGATCAGTAAACATGATAGTCTCTTACTGTGGTAATGGAGTCAGGGAGAGATGCGTTGAGCCATGTTTCACAGATAAATATGATGTTGAATTTAGCCATATTTAGTAAGAGGAGAAATTCAGGTATTTTATTCACAAGGCTTCTTGCATTGAGTAGCTTGCATTTAAGGCCCGCTGTAGTTGGAATTGAGGTAGTTAGGGGCGTGCATGCCTAGTCTTGGATGATGGTGGAATAGTTGAAGTAGGACTGTGGTTGAAGGTTAAAGCTGAGTTGCAGGTTGTGTGACTTACTTTTGATACAGTCAGCATGGTAGTCAATGTACAGGTCCTTCCATTGTCTAGATGTTTTTTGAGCTCTGTGCGGAGTAGATGGGAGTAGGAACCTTGCTGTATGGTTAGGTCAGGGTGAGAATGAAGGTTCTTATGGTTGGTGTTGCTTTTGGCAAGTGAATTTATAGTATAAATGAATTTACGTTTGCTTGATTCATTTTTGCAAATAACCCTGCAGAAGCATGGGTCCACACAGCTATCTCTCTTTTTGAGCTCTTGGCCAATGCGGGAAATGTCAAGTATTTCATCAGGGGAGATGGTTGATGCTTGATAATCACTGATAATGTTTTGGACAGTTGTGATGTCATCATTGTCATTGATGTCCTCTAGACCAAATAAGATGGTGTTTGGACGTTTCCATTCATGCTCAACAGCTTCTCTGATGAGGATTGGGATATTATTATTTGTCTGATTTATGTTTTTTTGTGGATTGGGTTGTGGATTGGGTTGTGGTTGTTGGGTAGAGATGTGGTTTGTAGCTATTGGATGTTCAGGTTTTTGCGTTGTGTCTTTTTTTTCAAGGTTGGATAATCTTTCTTTTAGGGATGCTACTATGGTGTCAAGGGATGTTATTCGTGTTTATATGGTATCAACTCTTTCAAACAGATCTAGTTTGGGTCTGCATGATTTGCAGAGATATGGAAACTCATTGGATGATTCTAGGCATTGAATCATTTGCTTGGGTAATCCCAAGCAGTCATGATGAGCATATTTTTTACATAGAGAACATTTGATGGAATTTTCATTATCCTTTAGATACATTATCCTTTAGATATACTGATACAAGTAATGAGGTAGAAAATTTGTTAGTTTTGAGGTAATGAATTAATCAGTATTTGATTAAAGTAATGAGGTAGTATTGAGTGTCTGCAAGGAAAGGGTTAATTGTTTTACTAGCAGCTGTTATTTACTGGGTGGGAGGAATTTATTGCTCCAATGGCTGCTGCTATTATGCTGTAAACAATAGGCTGTAACAGGATGTGCAAAAGCACACTGGTTTATCGAAAGAGAGCAAAACTCACTGAATTAAAACACTAACTACAATCAATATGTCTCTGAATAAGATTGTTTTCCAATAGTTTCCCAAAGTTCTTCAAGTTGAGTAGTAGTAAAAATACAGTCCAGAAATTTGGGTTAACCAATCCAATCTGTCCTTTACTTTTCAAGTTACTTCTAGCTGCAATATCTTTTTTTTTCTTTACTAAATCCGACAGTCACTCCCAATCGTTAATTACAGCTAATTTCCTCCTTTGAGTCCCACTTTCCAAGGAAAATTCCACTGCAGAAATTGGAGTGATTCTTACCAAGACTAAGCACACGGTTACAAGATCTTTCCTTTCTTTTTCACTTCTGTCTCAGCTGCCTTCCTGGCTTCGATTCAGCCATACTGGCAGTTCTCTTTTTAGTTCGGATGGAGGGGTTTTCTTTGGGTCAGTCGAGGAGACTTTCCTCTCCTCGCAACCACCGAGGCATCCCTCTGCCTTTACCACCCATCCAGGGTGACTTTTGGCTCCTAAGAGTCTCAGGGCTTGAAGAAATCGGCAGGACTTCACGGAGCTGCCGCTTGTCCGCACTGCTTCGTTGCTTCGCCGGAAGCATTTTATTATAGTCCAAGGATATAAAAAGAAAACATTAGAAACAAAACAAACAATAAACTGCAAAATATATGAAGGAAATAATAATGTTTAAAGTTACCGGTGCTATTAAAGTTAGAGCAGTAGAATTGGACCTAAATCTATATATAGGTTAAATTCTGCCTTCTTCACCTGAATACTTTCGGTTCCTAGAAAACGTGAAAAGGGACTTGAGATGTGATTTGGGGAAGAGTTTCAACCTTCTCAAGTTATTATCTTTTATCTTTTGAACCACACCCAGGTCTTCCTGTGAAAGACCCCAATCTTTCAAGAGAAATTTTTAATAGCAGAACATGTCATTGTTCCTATGTTAATGTTATTTTAAAATGGGGCTCTGCTCTGCATGTCCTTTCATAGGCAGTAATGTGTTTAATTGTTAAAGGTGATGGCGATTCTTATCACCAGTGAACACCCAGAAGCATGGGGAACTAAGCATGAGGTGGGTACTGTTTCACATTTCCCAGAAAGCCAAGTATCAGAGGTGACCTCTTCCAATGTAGGAAACCACCCATGAGCATGTTGAACGGTCTTGTTTGCTCAAGAACGCAGGCTCTTGAGGTTGTTTTTTACTTTAAATAACATCCCTCATAGGACAGTTCTTTGCTTATATTAGAGGATTTATTGTGGTGCACTTAGGAAACCACTAGGAAAAAGCTAGTTGTTCCCTATCTCTAGTAAACTTAGAAGTGAGAATGAGGTCACGTTCTCTTGTTTTTCTTTTTTAATTCCAGACTGTGATGAGCTTGGTTTTGGGCGGTAAACTGAACAACTGAATTTTTGTTTCTTCAAGCTACCATCTCCTTTCTGAACATGTCAGACATTGGCATTTTACTATTTTAAAATTTTGAACAGTTCCACTGCAATTTCAGAGCAATTCATTCTGATCGCCTTTTGGCAAGGCAGATGGTATAATCCTTGACAGCTGCAAAGAAGACGGTGATCATTATAAAGGAGCTTCCAGGCAATTCCTGGAAATTAAAGCATAACTAGAAGGAAGAATTGAACATGGACCTTAAAAATGACTGACTAGTATATTCATATGTCATGCCTTGGGGAACAATTGCAATGTGTCTTCATATAAGTTATTCCCTCAACAGAATTCAAATTGAAGGTAGTCTGCTTGGCAATAGAATGAAGTAGTTGTGGATCCAGCTTCCGCTGCATCCTTCCTGTCTCTGTCTTTCCATGTGGCGTACGTTCCCTCTATAAATGAGGAGTATATTTTATTCTTCTAAAAGGCTTTTAGAATAATATCTACATCATTCCACATTTCAGGGCTAGAATTTAGGACATGGAAAATAATTAGCCCAAAACAAAAGTATGATCCCATTATACCAAAAGTACAACCAAAATCCAGTTGTACTCCAAGCCTAGCTCTCTACATTACATCAGCTCTCTGTGTACACTGAATGCAAAATAAGAGAAAGTCTCTATTTTCCAAAGCCAAAATGGGCAGCAGAGGTCATTATCTAAAGACTCAATTGATATTCACCATGGTATGCAGTATATGGAAGATTGCCACTGGAATGGTAAAAGGAATATGTGGAATAGAGCATTAATTTACAAATGACTAAACTAAAATGGTATTTTTGTAAAACTAAAAGAAAGTGGAAAGTTGAAATAGATATGGACATTTTGGTTCAGTTATAAACAAATTAGCTAAAATGTCAGAAAGTATGAACTGGTGCCATCTATGTTGTTTTCAGAATGTATAGTGATATACAATATGTGATATAGTGATATACAATAGTGATATACAATAGTATATGATATGAAAGTAAGAAAGAAAGAATGTATAAATTGGTAATAGTTGTATGTTAGGTTGCAGTGAATGATGATAATGGAAAAACCAAAGGTAGCCCTTGAGAGAAATTGTACCACATTTTAAATGAATGTATTTCAGAGAAATAAGTTATTCTGTTCAATGACGTGAAAAGATGAGTGAGACCTAGATGATAAAATAGAGATTTAAGAGTAAATGAGAATGGTGATTGTTCAGTGAGGAGCCATTCGGAAAATGTTTGCTTGTTTTGATCACACGGATTAAATACATCTTTTAAGCATGTGTATAATAATCATATACATAATTAGAAATCTGTACCCCTTTACAAGCTTTTGAAGATGTAGATTCAGCTGCCTGATCTACTCTTTCCTTCTACTGTACTGCTGAAAGACATTCCAAACTTGGAATGATAAATAGAACTTTGAAAATTTGGGCAATATTAAAAGGGCTTTTCTCTGCTGATTTTAATGGCTGGACAAACAGATATGGAGAGAGATAGTTATTTCATATAAAAGAGTCCTCTTGGGAAGAAAAGCCTGAATGACCGCTAGATCAGGGGTCACCAAACTTTCGGACCTCAGGAACCACCAAACTCATAATTTTAAATCCCAGGGACCACTAACTGGTTCTATGGGTGTGTCCTAATTTGTGGGTGTGGCTTGGTGGTCATCTGACTGGCTGGGCATGGCTTGTATGTAAAAATTATACATATTTATATAAATATTGAATTTTTTTATAAAAAAGAGCAACTTTTACCCAAAATCAGGCAAAGCAGGCAGGCAGATTGAGTTGCTCACAGAATCATTCAGTGATCCATCTATCTGCCATCCGCTATCTCAGTCTGTCACATAAAATTTGCTAGCAAGCAAACTCACAAAATTAACTCACAACACACCATGTATGTAAATATCGAATTTTTTATTTAAAAAAGAGCAACTTTTATCCAAAATCAAGCAAAGCAGGCAGGCAGATTGAGTTGCTCACAGAATCACAGATTTATTCAGAGATCTATCTATCTGCCATCAGCTAGCTGAGTCTGTCACATAAAATTTGCTTGCCATGAGTCTGCACTGAATAATAGAACCTTCTGTTGGGTATAACATTGATACACCAACTAAGTTTGGGTGAATAAATATATAAACCAAGGTTTGGGAGTTTGTAACTTGTAGCTTTAAGCACAAAACTGCTTGTAATTAACTAATTAAGGGTGCGGTTACAAACGGCAATAAAAGGCAGTAAGAGAAACGTAATCTCTCTCTGCTTGTTATCTGCTTGCTACTGTTTAGTTTGCTACTGTTTGCTACAACTGTTTGAATACCTGAACGAAAGGACTATTTCATTGATGTGCTGATATCCTGTGAATACTCAGCGTTGTCTTCAAAAGGAAAGGTATCAGAGGAGAAGATATCTTTACAAGCAGATAAGGATATAGAACTGACTAGTACATGGACTAAGTTACTGAATGGATATATTTGTGAATGACATATGGACTGATTGACAATGTTTAAACTCGAATTGGATTAAACAACTATTTAAACTACAAACAGTGTTTTTGTCATCAGTGTGTGTAAACTCTAGGGCCCTTCCTCTCTCATTTGGCTGCCTGGCTTGACTGCTGCTGCACATTCTGTTTGGGGGTTTTGTCCCCAAACACTAACACCTTCAGACCTAAGGGAAGTTCGGCTGTGCTTAAAAGCCGAGCCGAAGATCTAAAGACTAGCTAGAAAGCAAGAAATCCAATCATTTCCTGCTTCCTAGCTAATCTAATCTCCCGGCACAGCAGAACAGCTGATGGTTGTAAAAAGGAAAAATAGCAATTTAGCAGATAAGTTTGCTGGGTGGGGAGGTTCCCAAGGGCCATGTGGGCGGTGCAGCCTTGTGTTTCTGCGCAGCCTAGATTAATTGCTTTGGGGAGATGCTCTGGGGATGAGATTTCTCTGCATCCCACCAAAATTTTCTTGCGGCCCACCCGTGGGCCACGACCCACCAGTTGGCAACCGCTGTACTAGATCATGGCTGTGAACACCTTACTAACACTACACCAACTGGCATACTTTATAATTGCACCAGGAAGTTGCCTTTGAGTAATTCAATACACAAGTTAAATAGATTAGGAAGAAATAAAAGCAAGTTGAAATCTGCACAGAGTTGTCTCCCTTGGTGTTGTGGTCTATTCTTCTATATCCCCTTACGTGCTACATACTGTAGAACTTGCTGTCCCTTGTCGCAGGACAAGGGTCTCCAAACCTGGCAACTTTAAGACTTGTGGACTTCAATTCCATGCTGGCTGAAGAATTTTGGGAATTGAAATCCACAAGTCTTAAAGTTGTCAAGTTTGGAGACCTTGCTAAAAAGAAAACAGCAATGCTACATTTAGCAAAGTCGTTGTGGTGGAGCATAAAATGTCTTCTTTTAGTGATATTTTATTTATTTATTATTTATTTTATTTGGTTTGTCAATTGCTTACAAGATAATAGGTATATGTAAAAACATAGTTATGAATACATGGATACATATAAGAATGGCCTGTTAAATTAAAATAAATGCTAGACGAACAAAGATTTATTTGTGCATAGATCTATGCTAGCTATGATCTTTGGTCAACATCTAATAAAAATTTGCCCTTTTATAGGAATTTGTGGATTAGATTTAAGCTGTTTCACAGTCGCATCTTGTTTACAGAGATAGTTTATTAAAGTCCCATCCAATCTGTAAAAGGAGAACCTCCTCTGATAGAGGTAGATGTTTTGCAGATCAAATTATCTTGATTTTGCAGGCAAAGATGACTCAGTTGCCAGAGGCGGAGAAAGAAAAGATAGCTGAACAAGTGGCTGATTTTAAGAAAGTCAAGAGTGAGCTTGATAAGGAGATTGAAATATGGGATGACACCAGCAATGACATCATCGTTCTCGCTAAACGGATGTGTGTGATTATGATGGAGATGACAGACTTCACAAGGTAATTTAAAAGAAGGTAAAAGCAGGAATTGAAAAGAAATATATATTTCTGAGCACTGGAAGTCTTTGTCACATTCAAAATAGAAAAGAGAAAAGTTTTATAATGATAGGTGACAAGTGCATGTCAAAACTAATAGAACTGAAAATTGAAATGTTCACTGTAAAGTATTGAAGTGTCACAATGATTGTTTAAAGCAGGGGTGTCCAACCTTTAGGACTTGTTGACTTTTAATTCCCAGAATTTCCAAGGCAGTCATTGAAGTCTGTAAGTCTTAAAGTTGCCAAGGTTGGATAATCCTGCTTTAAAGTGTATGCTGGTTTGGAGGAAGACAGTGAGATGTTGTCCTTTTCGATTCCCTTCTATTTTGTTTATGATTATTTACTCTAGGTGACCCTATTATGATGGATATATAACAAAATGATCTAATGCAAAGAAGACCTTTGGTTAAGAAATAATTTATGACAACTGAAAAACTTGGAATTTACTCACTTAGTGCTTTTCATTGTGAACATTGATGTCTGTCTTAAAAACCCAAATCAATTTTGCACTAATTGAATTGCAATGGATTTTCTCAATGAACCATGAGATTATTCTTCAGAAAGCAAGTGGCAGGCATGGAGGTCTCTAGGTTGAAATGACACTTTTACATTCAGAAGGGAAAGGAAATGCATATTCAAGCAATTTTAATAGTTTGTGTAGATATGTTTTTTGTTTAGAGTTTCCACACAACGCTGATGTTCTAATTAAAACAGTAGACTATCAAAAGATAACATACTGGAACACTGGAATTAACACATGGTTAGTAATGGCTTGTACAAAGACTGGGTTGTATCCATCTATATAAAATGATCCTTGATACAATACCAATTTTGATGCAGTACAGGGAGAATGGCAAGTTTTGGTAAATCCCTAATTAATCAATCCCTAATTTTATTTAGAAGCTTGGAGAAAATGCAGAAAGAAGTTTAGAAGACTACTATGAAGATGATAGGGAAATTAGTAAAATGGATTCTTTTTCTGTTGCTGATAATTGATTCAAAAAGATGTGATATTCTGATTTTGTAGGTATTCAGTGCTCTTCAGCCACCTATCAAATAATATAATCATTTAAAGCTGACAAATAAACATTCTCTGTCTAGAAATTGAACCTATTGTTACACAATGATGTGCTACACTTGTTTTCTGGAAGCTTCCATTTCAACACATTTGTATTTACAAAGATTTACAGATTTACTACCTACCATGATTGTGTTAGAAGATTTCCCTACCCCGAGAATTTCTGGTCCCCTTTTTAAAAGAGGAACTCAAAACAGCTCCTGTCACCTTGGCTCTTTTTGACTCTACCCTAGGGACACTCCCAACTATTTTTCAGCTTTCTGAAACTAGTTCAAGGAAAGTGTAACTACATAGTTCTAAATATGGCTGCATCCTCTCTCTTTGTCCCCTAAGAAAAACAAAATGATCTAGAACACCCCCTTTCTGTCTCTTCTGTACACCACAAGGAAGGATACTTAAAACTGCTCTCTAGCCAAACACTTTCATATAAATTTTGGTATATTGCAAAAACAATACAGCTAAATAAAACAATAACCTAAAGGTGTTACAGATTGTGTAATATACAGCCTGAATCAATACATCTGTATATACAGGAAACATTTTTTCCATTCAAAGTCACTAAAGGGCTTTTAAAATATCATCTTTATGTATATACTTTAAATGTGCAATCCAGGAAGGATTCTTTATTTTACTGATTAACCCTTGGGCCATATTGAAGTGCAGAGGTCCAGACACAAATTATTACTAAAATCTGATAAAAACAATTTAAAATGAAATTGGATAAAACCAGGGATGGGATTCAAATTTTTAACAACCAGTTCTGTGGGAAGAAGAAATTTCCTGACAGTGAGTATAATTAATCAATTGGAATGGATTGCCTCTGAAAGTTATGGGTATTCCATCACTGGAGGTTTTCAAGAAGAGATTGGACAGCCATTTGTCTGGAATGGTATAGGGCAGGGGTGGGATTCAAATTTTTTAACACCTGGTTATGTGGGCGTGTCTTAGTTGGTGGTGTGGCTTGGTAGTCATGTGACTGGGTGGACATGGCTTGATGGTCATGTTATTGGCTGGGTGTGGCCAACTCAACATCACTCACATCGAGGCATGCATCTCCTTGCCTGGCCTCTCATGACTGTGGGGATGGTGCAACAGTCGTAAGTGTGAAAAATTGTCATAAGTCACTTTTATCAGTGCCACTGTAACTTTGAATGGTCACTCCACACAAGCAAAGTACCAGCAAAGGAGGGTAAAAAACCTCCAGAGACGTTCCTGAGATAGGAAGTCTAGTCCTACCAGAATGTAATAAGGGTTAATGGAGAGGCAGTTTCTGTAAGCAAGACCAGAATGTTTCCTTCCTGCTTTCCTCACAGGATTAGGCCAGTTATTTCTTCTAACAACCAGTTTTCCGAACTGCTTATAAAGTTAACAACTGGTTTTAACGAATAGGTGCGAACTGGTAGAATCCCACCCCTGGATAAAACACAATTCAAAATGAAATTGGAATAAAATACAATGTAAAATGAAATTGGAATAAAATACAATTTAAAATGAAATTGGAATAAAATGCAATAATTTAATATATAGATAAATAAAATATGGTAACATTATATTTCGGCATTTCCCTTATAATCTACCCCAATTAGTCCCACATCTCAACCGAACCATTTTGCTTAAGTACTGTGCTGTGTTAAGTGTTATTTTCAGATTCTGGCCGCATGAAAAGTAAGTTGTCTAGAGAGGATACTTATATTTAGAAAGTTTTCACAAAATATAGTTTCACAAGCAGAATCTTGGAACCTCTCTCCTACTGCCTATATCACTTTTTAATAGCACCGACAGAAAAGGAAGCGAAGGAATGAACGTAGGCTAATGCTGCAGCCAGGGCCTTAGAGGGCAACGTTTCTTGCCAGGAAGAATTCCCCTTGCACCATCCAAAATGCAGGGCAATTTCCCATCTTGATCTGCAAATTTCCCAAACTCTCCAGAGCAGGTTGTTGGAATATGAGAGAAACTGAAAGAGGAAGGAAATTGGCAAAGAGTCTTTTTCCTCATTTGAAAAAGACTACTGCTGAACTAATAGTCATCTATGAGATTTTTTGAGGACAAAATACCAGTTGTGGATCCGCTTCATTGCATTGATCAATTTAAATTGAATGAACATTTTCATTTTATAATAAAACAACTTGTACTGGTTTCTTATAATGCTTCCAGCCAAAAGCTTTCTCTGCTTGGTCTTCTCTAATCAGTTATATATAAATACTAGGATACATAAATACTTTTTATCACTCAGTTATATTAAGGGCAATTTTTGTCTGTAGATGTGGGAAAAAAGCCAATATGTTCAATACAGAATGAATTCCAGCAGCTTTTAATCCAGAGTAAATTGTATTTAAGTGTAGGAACTTCAGCGGCCTTGGAGTTTACTGGGCAATTAACTCTGATTTGGTGCATTGATTTCAGTGAAAGCTAATTGTAGTTTAGGCTGGATCTGTTCAGAATCTGCTCAGATCTTTTTAGTTTGGATTGTTGCAAATGGGATATTCAAAAGTCAAGATGGTCGCCATAACTGTGCTATGTTATACCTACTGTATGTTGTCAAATAGAGGCTTTGGTGTGGCCGCCATCTTGACTACTTTGCTATTACACCAAAGATAATTCTGGTAATAAGGAGGGTACATGAAAAAGGCACAAATAGATCTTTTTATGCCATAAATGCCTGGGTTGTGTAAAAAAAAGAGATTTAGTTAGAGCAGGGGAAGCGGCATCAGGAGCATTCCTGGAGGAGGATGAAGAATGAATCTGACTGAACTCAGGTCTGAGCTGCTATTAGGGCCTACCTCATGGCAGTAAGGGTGAGGAAATCTTAATATTTCTCCAACAGCATTGCATCCAAGGATAGCCATCCAGGTGCCTTGTTTCATGTGACCACCTGGGGAGCACAATGGCTCACATGGTTAGGATGCTGGGATGGAGGTTAGCAAGCCCACATTTGAGACTCAAGTGCTGCTGTGGGGCAGAGTTGAGCTCCCATCCTTCACTCCAGCTCTTGGCGGGGACATGAAAGGAGCCCCCAACTGGGCATCCCCCGGGAAACAGTGATGTCACTGGCTAATCCTTTCAACCCAAAAGCGCCTTGGTACTTCAGGCATGAATGCAATATGACCTCCTCTTGGTTAGAGAGCCCCAAAATTCCAGATTTTTTTTTTAAGGTAACAGGTTGAAGTTGTCTACTGACAGCATCCTCTCTTTCTTCTGAGTAATGAAAGCATTTTTTTTGGTAAGCTAATATACTGGAGAGAAGAAAATATTTTATAGAAGAAATGCCATCGGGATTATACAAGGTTAAGGGGAAAAAAAGACAAATATAATTCATATTTTATGTATTTTAGGTGTTTTAAAACCTAAACACTATATAAGGAGAACTGAAAAGTTGACATTTCCATCTTATGGATATTTTGTCCCTTTGGGGACAAATAAAAATATAGTTGATAATCTAAAATCTCAAATAGCAGTAGTTTTTTTAAAAAAATTCATGAAATAAGGTATATTTTAATAAAATCTTTTTTGCAAAGCAGATGACTTCACATTTTGAAACATTCTGGTTTTGCATCAGAGGTAGTATTCAGCAGGTTCTGAAGAACCAGTAGTTCTGAAGAACCGGTAGCAGAAATTTTGAGTAGTTCAGAGAACCGGTAAGTATCACTTCTGACTGGAGATTTTACAGTATCCTTCCCAGCCACGCCCACCAAGCCACACACACAAAACCAGTAGTAAAAAAATTTGAATCCCACCACTGTTTTGCATTCAACTCCACCATCAATTGCTGAATTGTTACAATTTAACTAAGTTATTTATGAATTTAAGAAATCTAGGTATAATATACTTTATTTCCAAAGTAAAAAGCTGTCTAATAGTGAAAATCATAATGCCCAGGCTGTTTGGGATATTTCCTTTCTCAAGGAAAAGCAGCTGATGTTCCATATAATCTTTCTAGATAGAGGCCATTTGGTGCCCAGAAGTGGCTGCCATTTTGAAAGCGGTCACAATTCTCAGTTTGCAAGAATTACTGTGACTCCTAAACTGGTGCCCACTTGGGATAGTACACAGTAGCTTCTGACTAGGGAGGTCACACGATGCTTCTCATTGGGAAAGACAATCTTCTGGAAAGATAAGTAGAGCAAGGCATGATGGGGGAGGAGGCCCAAGAGGGTGAGACCCAGTGGGGAGGAAGCTGGGCCAGGAGTGCCTCAGGGGGTGAGGGAGACCCTGGGAGGCCAAGGGCAGATCATGGGTGACTGGGGAAGTGTTGCAGTACAGAGCTTGGCCTCACAGGCCCAGGGGTGGGATTCTACCTGGTCAGACCGGTTCTATAGAATGGGTTGTTACGATACTGTGCAGTTTGGAGAACTGGCAAATCATGCCACTGGCTGGCCCCTCCCCTCCCCTCTCCACCCACTCACTGTATGCCATCCAACTTGCCTGCCCTGTGCCTTCGGCTAATTTTTGGAAAGTTGCTATTTTTCCTTTTCTTCCCCCTAACCACCAGCTGTTCCAACTATCAGCTGTGCTGGGAGATTTAGATTAGCTAGAAATCAGGAAATGGTTTGATTTCTTGCTTTCTAGCTAATCTAAAAGCAGAACTGAAGCTTCCTTAGGACTGAAGCTTCTATTTTTCATTGCAGACTCAGGTAGCAGATTGCAGAAAGGTAGATTTCTGAGTGAATTTGTGATTCTGTGAGCAACTCAATCTGCCTGCCTGCTTTTCCTGATTTTGCATAAAAATTGCTTTTTTTAATAAAATAATCAATATTTCCATAAATATTTACAATATTTACATATAAGCCATGTCCAGCCAGTGATGTGACCACCAAGCCATGCCCAGTCAGCAAGCCATACCCACCCAATCGCATGACCACCAAGACACACCCACAAATTAGGCCACACCCACAGAATCGGTTGTTAAGAAATTTGAATCCCACTCCTGCACACAGCCTGTTCATTCTACAATGGGGAGAGCCAGGATTGTGTTCATTAAGTGAGGCAGTCGCATGGGCACCTTCCCTAAACACTGCGACAATTTGTGGCTATAATTCCAGGCTCAATTGTGGTCATAAGTCAAGGACTACCTGTACTTCCATTTAGCAAAGGTAGCCATTTGTAAAAATTGTAATCTAAATGAGAGATGATGAAGACATGAATCACAATGGCCATTTCTTTTCCCTAGCAGAGCTACAGCTGTTGCAAAGGGCAAATGTTCTAAAATATTGTAATTGCCATTTCCCCCACCCCACCCCTTTCACAGTTTCTTCAGGAAAGCTCAGGAGAAAAAAATATATCTCATTGTTGGGGGCCATAGGATGACACTGTAAACTGCTTAGAGAGGGATGTAAAGCACTAAAACACAGTCAAAGTGCTATTCCCATTGCTATCAAGAAAGAACAAGAGCAGAAATTAGAATATCTGTTCTTTTAGCTACGTACCAGTGGTAGTATGCTATCGGTTCAGCCGAGCTGGTAGTAAAAAAAAAAAAAAAAGGGCTGAGAGGAGGAAAAGAGCCTCTGACATCAGCTGAGAGGATAAAAGAACGGGAAGCGCATGGGAGGGTCACTCCTACCTTTTTGTTTCTTCATCCTCTCAGCTGATTGGCTTGTTAGGAATGTACCCATTAGGGGCGCTCGCACCCGTGCGATCACCCACCAAACAGGAAGTGACTAAGGTAGTATCCAACTACTGCTATGTACCACGCTTGAGTTTCTTGAATTTGTTGAGAAATTTGTAAAAAGCATTTAAAATGTACATTGCCATTGCTTTCTGGAATATTTTTAAGCCTTTTGAGCAGCCTAGTTTCTATGCCTCCTGACACTTTCAAAGGACGCCAGAAGTTTAATGAATCGGGACTTACCTTTACTGAAGCTATATTAATTCTTTCAACAGACTTTTCAAAACGTTTAACTCTCTGGCTTTTATATCTAGTTAATATTGAAATTTCTGAAATATTTCCTAGATTTCTTTTTACAAATTTGACATCACAGTGGCTATTCAGTACCTTATACTAATATAATAGCTGGCCCTAGAGATGTGTGATGTATTCGTGACGAGGGGCTGTACATTTTCACATTTGAGTTGGAACTATTTTGGAGTTTGGATCTAGCTGATGAATTGAATAGCATCTGGACCCTCAGAGAAAACCAGCTGGATTAATTACTAACAGAAAAAGTGTCGCAGCATGCTCTCAGTGATATGTGTAAGTAAAATAAACATATTAAGGAAGATTAAGTAAAATGCATACAGTTCAAAGAACTCGGTAAGACAGAAGATTGGATATAATGATAGTTATGAATTACACAGACAATTGTTACAAAATATGGAATGGACTCAGGATTTAAGCAAATATTGAAACTTGTCACTTTAAGTATATAACCTTCGGGCAGTTATCTCCATCACACTGCAACATATCAGAACTATATATAATCCATTGTTCAGCTCTGAGGATAACAATTGTTAGACTTTTGATTGCTGCTAGTTGAGCATACAGCATATAGCCTTCCTTCTTTCTCAAAAAGCATTGAAACACTACAGCCCCATGACTTATAACAGAGTTGGAAGGCACCTTGGAGGTCTTCTAGTCCACCCTTTGTTCAAGTCAGGAGACCTTATGCCAAATATTGGTGTAAATAATGGTTTCACAAAAGATTCCCAGTGGAAACTAAGCCAACCTGCTTTGTCTCTGTGACACTTTCACTAAGTGGATATTAAGAGAGCATGGCCTGAGTTCCAGAGGGTCTACAACCTGGAACCAAGCTCAGGTTCTCCAACTGAAAAGCAAAGGCTGGCTTTGCTTCAACAAACTTGAGGCAGGGACCCCGTTGCAAGGAACATTTTTTTTTTTAAGGCAGCCAGATCTATTGTCTATTTCTCATGGGTCAATGAAGAATAGTAAATAGTTATGTGGAGCTCTGATGTGTCTTCAGGGGCAGTTTTGACTTTTCCTTCTGTGTGATATATAGTCAATGTCTCTAAAATGTCATGTTTTCCTGAATTGCTGATGGGAAGGAGATCTCTCAAACTTTCTCTTCATGTAGAGCATCCTCTTATACGGAGGATGAGCAGACAATAATTACCTTGGAGTTCTGATAAATATTTATTTGATCAGACACTTAAAAATAACAAAAAAAAAGAGGTGGAAAATATGCAAATATGTTGTATGAATAAACGTGTTTTTCCTTGTTTTATGAATGTTCTGATGAGGTTCTCTTCTGTTGTCTCTAATTTTAAAGCAAAACTATATTAATAGCTTTCCCTTCAAGCTATAATAACACACATAAATTCAGCCCTAAACTCTGAGAGTGGTTCAGGTATGCCTACTTAAAGGCAAAAGGGGAAAGGTATTGCTAGAAGCTGATGACATGGACACATATATTCACTTCACATCAAAGTATCTGATGATTGAAACTATATCTGGATTTCAAAGGCGCCCTCCCCAATGCGTTTGGATTAACTGTGCAGGATGAGATTCGAAGGAATTTCTACTGTCAATGCAGCAAGCTACAGTTAGAACTGTGGCACAAGACTAGGAAGAAAATCGCTGTCTCATGCAGAGATGACATACACCTTTTCTTTCAGATTCCTCAGAAACACAGCAGAGATGAACTTATTATTTTCCTTGTGGGAATTGCATTAAAGATCTATCTTCTAGAACAAACCAAAGAGTAAGTGAAAGTGAATGAGGCAAAGAGGCTTCCTCCTGAAGACCTAGCCAAACACAACAGTTTCTACATCTGCAGACAGAAGCAGTTGCTTAATTAATTAAAGCAGCTGACCTCTTTTTCTCTGGGACCTGAAAATACATACGAAATAATTATCATGCTGTCATTTTTCTGAAATGTCTATATCACTCATTAAAAGTAGAGTGGCCATCTGTGTGAAGTCCCACTGGCTAAATCCTGCCATAATTTCCTTTAGTGGGGGAAAAAATGAATTCTCTCC
This sequence comes from Pseudonaja textilis, assembly GCF_900518735.1. The sequence goes on from NW_020769378.1 coordinate 872,383, forward strand.
TTGCATATAGGATTCTGAAGTGCATATTAGCCAGAGCAGACAAATTGCAGCTGCCAGAGGACCCTAGAGGAGGAAAAGACAGATCACGAAAAATAGGTGTTGTGTGCAGAGAAATACAATAAAAGGCACAATTTATGTTCGAGAGTGCTAGCATCAGTAGAAAGGGCAAGTGTGAAGCCTTCTTAGAAAAAAATAATCGAGAGGCACCGAGTCAGTTATGATAAGGTCAGCCCATATTGTTATCCAATTCACCATCCCCCTTATAAAAGTCATGCTGTAATTTGCATTTGTTTTAGGTATTATTTCAGAGTACATATCACCTGCAACCTTTCAGGCTTAAAGCACTTTTGCCTGGGGGGTGGGGCAGGAGACCAGTGATCACAGCAGTTGTACATAGACTAGACTAGAATACTTTATTTGGCCAAGTGTGATTAGATACACAAGGAATATGTCTCCTATGCCGAAGCTCTCCATATGCAGGCAAAGCAAAAGAATAATCATCATCATCCCAATAAGAGGGGGATAAGATGACATGAAGGATAAATGATAATACAACAGCCATACTAAATGGGTAAATATACACAGACATTAGATAGCCCTGTGAGAATTAGGTGTTCAGCAGATGGATGGAACGCAAGAATAAACTGTCCCCGTGTTTAGTTGTTTTATCATGCAATGCCCTATAGAGGTTGGACGTGTCATTTAATGGGGTGAAAATTAATTTTTGCAATTTTTTTTCAAAGGGGTTGTAAAATATGTGTCTGTACACCAAGAATTCAAATATGTTGTTATTTTTGCAATTTTACAACGTTTAGCTTGGTGTGGTAAATCATATACCCCACAAATACTGTTAACTTTATCTTCTCAAAATTACACCTTGTGATACAAAAATTAAAGTTTTTTTTTTCCTCCATGAATGTTATCTAGCTAAGCAAAAATCCATGCAACCATAAACTAACATCAGAAAGCAATAATATGAGTTACAAAAATGTTTAAGTGAGTTTTATCAAGTCCTATTTTGATTTGTTTGATTCATCAGCTACCAACTTGCTTCTTGATCTCTGATATAACCCTCAGGTTTCTCATGTGCTTGCTGCCTCTGTGACCTTATTCACACAACTCTCCATTGATTGAGCTATTGTGGTACTTGCATTGATTCGTCAATGAACTTCTTTATTTCCGCTGTAGTCAGTTTGCACGTCAAAGGTGGCTCATATATGCTTTCAGACCACTCAATCAGCTCCACTAGAGTGGATGCTCTGGCTTGACCTCTTCCCAGTGCATGACACCACCTTCACAGCCAGTAATAATATTTGTAGAATCTCCTCCAATGGCTTTTGTCAATGCCTTTCTTCTTCTTGAAATATACCAGATTATCTACAATTACTTGGGCAGGTTTTTGTTTTTGAGCCTTTCTCTGGAGTGAAATAATACCTTCCACCTGGCTCACTGCACACAGAATAATGTTCTTCTTTGATGGTATTGGGGAAGTTCTGGTCTGAATTGTTTGCTGAGGAATTGCTGGTCTGAAAAGTTATGATATTTATGTAGTTATTTACCAATCACATCTGCTAGTACATTATATTAAACTAACTAAAAGGTCTTTACAATCTCCAAGGCATGTCACAACTTTTGAGCACCCTTAACGTTTGGAAATTGAAATTTGAAAAATTTGATAGGCCGTATTACAGCAGCATCCTTAGGGGAGGAGTTGAAACAATTTATGTCCAAGAGGTGAGGTGTCTGTAGGTATTTTCTCAGCCATCCTTCTGATCTGTACCGTATAGGTCTTCTATGGAAGGCAGGCTGGTTGCAATTTGTCTTTCTGCGGTCTTAACTATCTGTTGGTGTCTGTTCCTGTCATGTTTGATTGCTGTACCCAACCAGACTGTTTTAGAAGTTCAAATGACAGACTCAATGATTCCTTTCTAGAACTATCAACAACTCCTGGGGTATTCATTCCCTGAGTTGTTTGTTTGTTTGTGTATTTATTTACGTCTACCAGGATCTGCAAGAGAGGCAGAATTTTTGACTCTCCTTTTCACAGTAGTTGGATATAACAGGCATATTGTGGCTATTGATACATTTATTTTATTGCTTCTTCTAAAAACAAGAACCACTGAATGTTGAAGCTCTACAGTTCAGGATTTTGCCACTAAATCTTGGTAACATAATATTGAGACAATTTGGGAAGACAGAATCTTCCCGCTTTGGACACAGATATAGTAATAATGATAGAGAAAAACATTTTAGATAGGAAATTTTCAGAGACAAAATTTCCCTTCCCAGCTTGGAAGTTCTTTTCTGGCTTGTGGGAAATATTGCAATGATACACAAATACACATCAGAGTTGTTCCAAATTCAGAGTGTCTCTGTTTCAAGCTGGAAATACTTCCAATATAGCTGGGATACTTTATTGGAACAGTTTATTTCAAAATGTATGTCCCAGTAACAACTCCCAAAACAAAACAAAACAAAAAATAGATTATCCATAACAATAAGGAAACTTGAATCCAAAAAGAGATCACTTCGGCAGAAAAACAAAACTGGTCATGTTGCCAACTTTAAAAGCCGATACAAAAATTTATGCCACCAGATTAAGACTGAATGCACCAATTATCACATTAAACAAGAGGAAAACTTTCTATGCATCAATTCCACACGCACGTTTTACAATTTTGTAAACATCAAGCTAAAAGACTCAAGGTCCATTCCACCCCTGAAAGCACCTAATGCTAAAGACTGCAACGACAACACCATCAATGCAAACCTCTTTAACACATTCTTTGGCTCAGTATTTGTAAACAGCAATGGATCATGTCCAATATTTCCCAGCTGAACCACAGAAAACTACAATGATCTAATACATATCGATTTTACAGAAGACAATGTTGAAAAAGCACTTCGCAATCTAAAACCATCTCTATCTATTGGACCGGACAGAATATGTGCCTACTTCTTAAAAAAGCTACCCACTGCCATAACCGAACTTCTAAGCATAATCTTTGAAAAATCTTTCAGGACCAGCTCCTTGCCAAAACTATGGTCACAAGCCACGGTCATCCCCATCTCCAAAAAGGGAGACCCCAGCTTAGTTGAAAATTAAAGACTAATCTCTTCATGCTAGGTCACCTGTAAAGTCATGGAATCAATTATTAACTAATCCATCCTCCTCCTCTTAGAGACAAACAACCTACTGTCTAATAAACAATTTAGTTTCAGAAAAAAAACTATCCTGCAATCTGCAACCCTTACACTGCAAAAACATATGGACTACACAACTCGATCAGGGCAAAGCAATAGACACAATCTACATAGACTTCTGTAAAGCCTTTGATTTAGTGGTACACGACAAACTACTCCTAAAACTAAAATCTTATGGTATCTCTGGACACCTGCATAACTAAATAGAAGCATTCCTGTCAAACAGACAACAAATGGTCAAAATTGGGAGCGTCCTATCAAATTCTGTACCTGTCAACAGTGGTGTCCTCCAAGGCACTGTTCTAGGACCAACTCTTTTCATACTCTACTTAAATGACCTCTGTGATCATATTAAGAGCAACTGCATTCTCTTCAACTGATGATGTAAAGCTATTCAACACCACAGACAATACTGCTACCCTTCAAAAAGACCTTGAATGTGTTTCAGAATGGTCAAACAAATGGCAACTTCAAATCTCAACAAATAAATGCTCTGTCCTACATATTGGCAAAAACAATCAGAAAACAAAATACAGGCTGAATGGTCAAGACCTTGTTGATGATCCAAATTCTGTCAAGGATCTTGGAGTACTCATCTCTAATGACCGAAGTGCTAGAGCCTACTGTAACTACATAGCCAAAAAGGCATTAAAAGTTGTTAACCTAATCTTACGTAGCTTTTTCTCTGGTAATATTACACTAATAACTAGACCATACAAAACATTTGCTAGACCAATACTCAAATACAGCTCATCAGTCTGGAACCCACATTAGATATCTGATATTAACACAGTTGAGAAAGTCCAGAAATATTTCACAAGAAGCGTTCTCCACTCCTCTACTCATTGCAGAATACCTTATGACAGCAGACGTGAAATTCTAGACCTAGAAAACCTAGAACTCTGCCGCCTTTGGTCCAATCTAAGTATAGTGTATAAAATCATACATTGCAATGTCCTACCTGTCAATGAATACTTCAGCTTCAACCATAACAACACAAGAGCACACAATAGATACAACCTCAAGGTTAATCGCACCCAACTTTATTGCAGGAAATACGACTTCAGTAACAGAGTGGTCAATGTTTTGAATGCTCTACCTGACTCTGTGGTTTCTTCCGCAAACCCCAAAAACTTTAACCTTAGACTGTCTATTATTGACCTCACCCCTTTCCTAAGAGGTCTGTAGGGGCGTGCATAAGCGCATCAACGTGCCTACCATCTCTGTCCAATTGTTTCTTTTATTTTTCTTATATTTATCCATGTATTCATAACTATGTCTTTTACTGATACCTATTATCTTGTAAGCAATTGACAAACCAAATAAATACATAAATAAAGCTCTCCCCATTTTACCTCCAGGTGCACGTTCAATGACACACATTGTTGTGGAGTCCCAGAGAGGGAAGAAAAAGCTTCAGCTTAACCACAGCAAACTAGATTGGCTAGGATGGGTCCAGATTCTCTCTTTTTCAGTCCTGGTTTGGATCAAAGACAAGACTACCCCAGACAGAACCACTCCACAATTTGGGGGTCTCAACTACTGTTTGAAGAGCAGGTGACAGTTGTGGATGAGTAAGGGTATATGTGAGATTTATATAGTTTTGTGTTATGCACCAATTCTGCCCTTTCCTGGATCAGGAGATGCTGGGCACAGTGACTCATGCTTTGGTTAGCTCCTGAATGGTTTACTGCAATCTACTCTACATGGGACTGCTTTGAAGAGCATCCAGAAGTTTCATTTGGTCCACCATCCACCAGTGTAAGCAATTGTGGGTATTGTGGGTTCTTGAGCTGCACTGGCTCCCAGGTTACTTCCACAGGCAATGCAAAATGTTTGCCTTTACTTATAAATATTTACATGGCATGGACTCAAGGTATCTGAAGTGCTGCCTAATATTATTGAGCCGTGGTGGCATAGTGGTTAGAATACAGTACTGCAAGCTACTTCTGCTGACTGCTAGCTGCAGTTTGGTAGTTCAATTCTCACCAGGCCTTCCATCCTTCTGAGATGGATAAAATGAGGACCCAGATTGTTGGGGGCAATAGGCTGACTCTCTAAACCACTTAGAGAGGGCTGTAAAGCACTGTGAAGCTGTATATAAGTCTAACTGCTATTGCTATTGCTGTTATTCTTTCTCCCTTTCCTTGCTCTGGGTCCCTTCTATCAGGGTTTGTCACTAGTGAGACCTAGGATCATCCCCTTTCTGCACCTGAACCTGCCTTCTAGAACACAGGACCACCTGAAGTTAGGTTGGCTCCAACCCTGTTCGTCTATTGGAAAGCCCTGAAAACCTGACTGTTTTTCTGACTACAAAGATTGGGAAACTAATTGGGCCCTTCTTGTTGATGCATGGGATCTGGCAGCTCCTTTTTGTTTAATGACTTCTAATATGCATTTTTATATTGTATTTTTTTTAAAAAAAATAATCTTCATTAGCCACGCAGGGTCGAATTAGTACAATAGGCAGTCATTTAAATTGATTTAAATAAATATAATCAAAAGGACACATTAGCCTTTGAAATATTGTTGAGGAGAATATTTTCCTGGTGGGTCAGAGATAAGTATGTGGAAAAAAGACAGATTGAAATATTTGGATAAGAGATTGTAATATATAATGAAAACATATATTTGAATGATGAATTACTAAGGTATTAGGAACTTTGAAATGTAATTAGACTTCCATATTAAAAAATACCTGTCACAACTGTGTAACAGATGTTCCAAGAAGGTATCAAATGCAATCCTAAGCCCCTTTATCTAGTTACTGTCAGCAACCAAAAAGAAAATGATAAGCAGGGGTGGGATTCCACCGGATCTGTCCGCTTCTGCAGAACTGGTTGCTCTGAAGAGCAGCAAACAGAGAACATACATAGAACCGGTTCTATGTTTGCGGCTGTTTTGGCCCACCCACCCGCCCAGGCTCTTACCTGACAGGTGCAGCTGCTTTGCGCAACATAGCTACAGTTGAAAAGCAGGGAAAAAAGGGCTTTTCCAACTGCTACACACTTGCACGCAGTGCTGCTCAGCTATCCAGGCAGCTCAGCAGGTCATAGATTGCACTCATACATGCATGCACAACGCAGAGCGACAGAACCGGTAGTTATACTGGTCGGATGCCATCCCAAATGATAAGCATCAAACATTGAAACCACTCAGTGGTGGGATTCAAATATTTTACTACCGGTTCTGTGGGTGTGGCTTGGTGGCCATGGTGGGGGAAGGATACTGTAAAATCTCCAGTCAGAGGTGGTATTTGCTGGTTCTCTGAACTACTCAAAATATCCGCTACCAGTTCTCCAGAACGAGTCAGAACCTGCTGAATACCACCCTGAACCACTGCTTTTATGATTGAAGTGATCTTTCTTTCTTTCTCAACAAAATGGCTGATACTCAAAGGTGCAGGTTCTACTTATTCTCAAGCAGCGTCTGTCTTTGAACTCATATGGAAAGAGTTGCATTCAAATGCATTGTGCCCCTTAATAATAAGGTTGTGTTGGATACTGTAATTTTTTTTTCTTTTCAGCCATGGTTTAGAAGTGATTTGCTGTTACCTTCAACTTTTCAGTGTGGTTGACAGTCTTCAGATTTTGTGTCTATCACCCACTGATCATCTCAACATGCTTTCTCAATTTATGCCAACATCGCCTAGATGTTGCCATTTGTTGTAGGCTAGTTGGGTGGAATTCTTACCCTTGTATCATTCAGAGGATTATGGGTGGTGAAGTGTTGCATGATAAAAGGAGCCCCTACTCCATCTTCTAATTATAAGACCCTGTGGATAATTTTATTTATATTCTGCCTTTATATCATCCTCTCAGAGGTAATTGTAATCAGGCAACTCAGTAGCAATCATTGGGTTAATCTGATTTGCCTTCAAGTTGTTTTGAGAGAGCAAAGATACTGCAGCTGAGTTCCAAGAATCAGAATCCTATTAACCTTTGGGAGATAAGACTAGTTTTTGTATTATTTTAAATAACAACTGACCATCTCTGATTCTATTAAATTCTTTAATAAATGTATTGACTGATAAATTGAAATTGATTCAAACATTTTGCCCAGTGCAGTTCCCCTTTAAAACATTTTGCTGGGTGCTGTAAAAGAACTTGGAGCTGACCTTGAGAAAGATATGAGAAAGTAAAGTGGCTTTCAAGATTGATATTGGTTTTTTTGAAGTAGGCCAGTTCAAGAAACAGAGGCAGCAGAGATACTTTGAACATATTTTATTGTAATAAGGTAAGATTTAGAATTTTTTAAAAACTGTCCAAGTTCCTCCCTGACTCATCTATGGATTTCTATGCAATTTGGATTCTTAAACCAATAGGTATTTTTCTCTGGCTTACAGGGAAGATAAAACATCAACCAGGATCCTTAAAAATTCATCAAGAGGTCTTTTAAAAATAATTCTATGAAGAATTATATTAAAAGATACAACTAACAAAGAAACCTAATAGATAGACATTGACATATATCGAAGGAAAAATATAGGGGGATAGTAAGAAAAAAATAAGATAAAGCAGATAAGATAATAAGAAAAAAAACCTCCCCCTTTCATCCTCAGTAAGCATATTAACATTAATAACGTATCCCTGTCTCTTAAAATGAAACCAGATCTATGTTCATTCCATTCATAACCCCATTTTCTATAAGCTCATCTCTGAATCTTCAGCTTTCCTTAGTAATCAACAAAGATCCAGTAAAAATTAATAAAAATACCTAACAACATAAGCATATAATTCCTCTTTCCATTTAGCCTAAACCTCTAATCCCTCTCTTAACAACTGACCATTACCAAAATATATAAATAAGTAAAATTGAAAGCTATTAAACATTACCAGAAATAACATAACTCCTTATCTAGTTATCCAAGATGCAAGTATTGCAAACTAATTCATTATACCACTAAACATTTACAAAAGAGAACAACCCAGATAACCATTAAATATAACCAAAAATAGCACCCCATCATTTCATCACAAACAGACCAATATTGTAGTTTCCCCCTTCTTTTTTCAAACCATCTCTAAGTCCCATAAATAAAATTCTAACTCCTATTTTCTACTACTCTCTGTTCCTCTTCTCTTGAAGTTATTGTTATCTTTATTCAAGTTCACTCTAGTAAATCACTTGAATTTCAATTTAAAAGCTTACTCCCCTTTGCTACATTACTTCTATGTTTTTTATTTTTAGATCATTGTCCAATTCCACTTGTAAATCCAGTATTTTCATCTCTTTCTTGTAAATTGCATTTTTAAGTCCATTTCAATTGTCTTCAAAAGAGTTTGTTCATCTTCAGCAGGGGTGTCAAACTGGCAGCCGTGGATCGGATGTATCATGAACAGATCATGCCCACCCCAGCTCTGCAAAGGGTAAACATCACGATACATCATGTGATGGCAATATGACACCACAAGTTTGACACCCGTGATCTTCACTAACAACTCAAGGTTAATTGCACCAACCTTGATTGTAGGAAATACGACTTCAGCAACAGAGTGGTCAATGTCTGGAATACTCTACCTGACTCTGTGGTTTCTTCCCCAAACCCCAAAAACTTTAACCTTAGACTGTCTGCTATTGACCTCACCCCTTTCCTAAGAGACCTGTAGGGGGCGTGCATAAGCGCACCAACATGCCTAGAGTCCCTGTCCTATTGTTTCTTTTATTTTTTTTTCTTATATGTATCCATGTATTCATAACTATGTTTTTACTTATACCTATTATCTTGTAAGCAATTGACATACATACATACATACATAAATAAATGAACAAACAAACAAACTTTTAGTTCCAGTGAAAAGTTAAATTGCTCAAGCACTTCATATGCCCGTAGTTTAAAAGTTTTGTTTAAAGTAGCTATGGCGTGCTTTAGTAGTCGCCTATCAAAGTCTTGTTTTGCATCAAAATGTAAACAGAACGATTTTCCCACTCTAGAGGATCCTTCAAATTAGTTTCTTTAAATCAGATTCACCAAGTATTTAAACACTTGAAAAACAACTCTAAAGCCACTCCTTTGTTGTATATTGCAAAGAGTTACAAAAAGAAAATAAAAATCTTACAAAACTGATAAGACTAGTTTTCTTTTTTTATCAAACAGATTGAAAGAAAACTCCCCCAGCTACTTGTAGGCTTGGGGCTAAAGAGGCAGTCACAGTGGAATGTAAGAATGACATTGGGAAATGAGGGGAAGAAATGTCGTCTAAAAAACAATCCGAGAAGAGAGGCAGGAAGTTGCAGTTTCTCAACAATCAGAGAAAGAAACTTCCAAAGGACCTGCCTCAATAGATCAAACCGATAAAACTGGGTGTGAGAAGTTTCTGTCTTTAGACTTACAGGATTCCACTAATGTACCCTTACAATAAAGAACAGTTAGTTCACCTTGTTATGTTTTCTTTCTAGTTTACCTGGGAGGGATGATGCTATACAAAAGGATACATTTTAAAGTGATTAAAAAGATAAGGCTTGGTCAAATCTTGAATCTACAAAAGACTGCATTTACAGCTCAGAGCACAATGGAACCTGCAATTCACAGGTGATTGCAAGAGATTGCAAAAACATTGATTTCTGCCATGTATTCACCAAAGTCAAATGTTGAGGAGAACAAAGCTGGTGTCATTTACTGCAATGGCACAGTTCTGTGGAGCTTTAGCAGGAGTTCAAGTCACCTGCCCAGGAGCTTCAGAATGTGTTCCTTGTGTGTGGCTGTAGGAGGTATTTAGAATTTGCCTCCTCCACTCCGACTGTTGGAGCATTATGCAGCCATGAGATCAGGAGAAGGGCCTTGGTTACAGATATTCTAAGGTGCTATCATTTAACTGGCAAAATGTCTATGGAGATTCGCAGTCATTCAAGATCATGGTTATCCCAAAGGGGTTTGTTCAAGAGGCAACTGGACTGGTTTTTCTTTGAAGACTTTTTGCTTCTCATCCAAGAAGCTTTATAGAACTGAAAAAGCTTCTTGGAAGAGAAGTGAAACATCTTAAAAAAAAATCAGAAATCCCAGTTGCCTCTGAAAAAGCATGTTTGGGTTAACTGGCAAAACTTGCAAGATGCGTTAAATACCCGAGAGAACTTTGCAGCTGGAAAGTTTTCCTCATGCAGCCAATTTTTCCCCCTACGACTTCGCAGATGCACCCAAAGGAAAAAAAAAAAACTTTATTCAAAGACATGGAAGGTGCTAACAATTCACTTATTTCCTTCTTGTGTGAGTAAGGAACAAAGTGACTTTTGTTGTTCCAGGATCCTCAGTAGCTGATGCTGTTGGCCTGCTGGAGGTGAAGATTGACTGATTTTAGGTGTTTCCTGATTCATCTCCACATTTCAAGGCTAGGAGAAGGGAAGAGAAAGCTGGTCAGTTTCATACTGTCTTTTGAGGATTTGGCAGAGGGAAATGATACAGTACAGAAACGCTCATGGAAATTAGCCAGTGACTGGCAGCTTTCACACTTCTTGGTTATTGCAGTGAAAAACATTAGTTGGTTGATTAGTTGTGAAACATAAGTTTAACAGATGGATCAGTGAGCTAATGACACACACACATACATATATATATATATACACACACACACACATATATACATAATTTAGTAATATAGGGCTTTTGTGATGCCTTATGCTAGAATTGGCAACAAATAGCACTCTGGTTGCTAACTACATTCCAGCATCCTTGAAAATATGGCAAAAAATCGAGGGATACTTAGTGTTGGAGAACAGCAAAATTTGCAATGACACAAATTTTGTAAGATAAGGAAGGTAATGTCTTCCAGGACCACAATTTCCATAATTTTTGACACATTATATTTTTGTTTTTAATAAAGTTTTATTGAGTTTTAACAAAACAAATAAAACATCTTATTTGAATACAGCATCATTCCGGGTTATCACATTTCCATACAGACACAATTTCATATGCATATTCATCTTATGTATTCAACTTCATATCTTATTACTCTTTTTCCAACACATTATCTTAATGATCAGAGTTTATGAAACTTGTATTCCAAAACAGGGCATAGTTCCTAGGAATGCTTGCTTTTAACCTCTGATGAATGCTAATTTCTGACAATGCTAATTGAGAATTTAGAAATATTTCCATTTATTCAAACTTTCATGGATAAGTGATTTAAAAGACAGAACGGTAAAGAATAGAAAGTCAGTGTCTTGGCATATCACATTCATCATTCTGTTCTCTCATGATCTCTTAAATGAACAAAGGCCTTCTAGACTAGATTATTTAACAGCAGCCTCTAAAAACACTACTCCGTGGACTATAAATAAAAGTAGTTCCCCAAAGAGCTGGACAGAGGGTTGGAATATATATGTAATTTACCATGATCATAAATGTGGGTCTCTGGATAGTTGGCTCATGAGAGTATGATATGTGACTTCTGGCAGTCCTTCCCAATAGAGAGCATGTGGTGCTTTTAAATGAGGGGCAAATTGGAAATATTCACAGGCATTTATCCAGAGTTAGATAAGGGAACGCTCAAAACAGAGAGATTCAGAGTATTAGCATACAAATGAATGATGTCTACTTTTTTCAGGAGATTAAAATTGTTAATCTTTAAAAAATGGGTAACCAAAGGTAAGAGTATGGGATTGTTACAGCAACTACAAAAGCAACTATTTGTAATTCTGTTTCTTGAGATGTAGCTGCAGAAAGTTGTAGAACAGGGCTGTCAAGCTTGTGGACTGCTGCTGGATGTGTCACCCGCTGGCCACGGCCACGGCTGGTTTAGAGAAAGGGAAAAAAGTCAGAATATGTCACATGATGACGCCATGACAACATGAGTTTGACTCCCCTGTTGTAGAAGGATAGAATAGAATAGAATTCTTTATTGGCCAAGTGTGATTGGACATACAAGGAATTTGTCTTGGTGTAAATACTCTCAGTATACATAAAAGAAAAGATACATTTATCAAGAATCATAAGGTACAACATTTAATGATAGTCATAGGGTACAATAAGCAATCCAATCATACTAGGAAACAGTCAATATAAATCGTAAGGATACAAGCGACAGAGTTACAATCATACAGTCACAAGTGGGAGGGGATGGGTGGGAAGGAGTGATGACAAGATTAACAATAATAGTAGTGCAGACTTTGTAATAGTTGAACAATGTTGAGGGAATTATTTGTTTAGCAGAGTGATGGGAAAAAACTGTTTCAGGGAAAAACTGTTTTAGAAGAATGTAGAGGAGTGACATGATAGCAGTTCCAATATTTAACAGCCTGCCACAATGAAGACGGGGGTCAACCTATTTTCTAAAGCACCAAAAGGCAAGACAAGAAACAATGGATGGAAATTAATCAGAGAAAGAATCAGCCTAGAACTAAGGAGAAATTTCTTAATGGTGAGAACAAATAACCAGTGGAATGCCTCCAGAAGTTATGGGTGCTCCACCACTGGAGGCATTTAAGAAGAGACTGGACAGCCACTTGTCTGGAATGGTATAGGGTCTCCTGGGGTTTAGGCCAGAAAACCTACTGTCAACTCATAAAACATTTTGTATACACGTGTTATAGTTGACAACAGAAAGAATTGTGAGGGGAGGGAGTTTCAAAGAGCAGGCAACAGTGTGAAATTGAAAATACATTCCATTCATATTTTCTTCAAAGACTGATTAGATGGTTGAAGCTTCTGTCTCAAAAAAATCTAATTGGAGAGCATGATTGATGACTCTTGGCTATGGACATTTTTTCATTGGATGATACATCCAGAGGGGTGAGGGGGGAAAACAGGATCAAGGATGACAGTGAATTATGTATCTCAGAGTTGGCGACGCCCAGGTTAGTGCCAGATGTGGAACGTTAACTTCAAATAAATCCTCTTTAGTTTTGGGAGTGTGCCTTAAGGCTCATGATTTAATTGGAGTAACTGCCAGAACCCTGACACCTACAAGGTCCCTTATTATGTTAAGGATGTTTCCCTGAATCCAGAAGATCTTTCTCCTTTTGGGACCATTGGGCATATTTGATATTGTAAGAGCACATCATGGGGGGGAAAATGCCTGTCCCAAGAGGCAGGTTGTAAATTGGTTGACATCACCAAAAAGTTAATTTACCACAAGATCTATGGTGTCCAAAAGATTCATGGCTGATTTTCAGTTCACATTTAAGGTGAGTGGACAAAGAAATAGGATGGGATAGGATAGGATAGAATAGAATAGAATAGAATAGAATAGAATAGAATAATAGAGTTGAAAGGGACCTTGGAAGTCTTCTAGTCCCACCCCCTGCTTAGGCAGGAAACCCTACACTACTTCAGACAAATGGTTATCCAGTGTTGGAGCATTCATAACTTCTGGAGACAAGTTGTTCCACTGATTAATTGTTCTAATTGTCAGGAAATTTCTCCTTAGTTCTAAGTTGCTTCTCTCCATAGAAAGCTATTTCCCCCTTTTTTAGGCACACATCTGGGGTCTATGTTGAGTTAAAATTATTTTGATAATAGAAGCATCTCTTTGCAGCTGCCACCTACCTGTTTATTTAAAATTGAAATAAAAATTTAGAAAATAAAAGGGGACAGGTGAGTTTATAGGCCCAAAGCTGATTTCAATGGACAATATATTGAGCACCCCAATCCTAAACTATCAATATTGGCTTATAATAACAATAATAAAAATAAATAAGAAATATTTATTTAAAATAAGAATACTCCATACCATTTACACCAAGACACAAAGGCACAACAATATACCTAGGCATTAGGATGTTCACCTTACAGTAGATTCCTTTTGATAAAACTTATTTACTTTGTCAATTTAGTCATTTTAGTCATGGCAATGTTTTATTATATTTATTTAAATCTAAGAAATAGATATTAAACTCATTGATAACTGACATGTGATAAAATAGAACATTGTGCTTTGTATCTGTGACAACTTACTAAACTCTTTTAAACTGTTAATGGCTTGGTTGTAAATAATACAAAACCAGGAAATCTCTTTTGACATCTGGAGGAAGGTATTTAAATCATTTGTTGAGTGTGGTTTAAGCGAAATGCTTGCTGACTATAGCCTTCAGGTTAGCATACTGCATGAATATTCTAATGGGTCATACTGACTGAGGAGGTCAATATGATTTTACTTGGAACAACAATACTGACTTTATTTGGTACTGTGATTATTTGGTACTGAGGAAGTGGGTAGGGAAAGGATGCAGTCCAGTGGAGTAATCCAGCCCAGTTATTATGTGTAGGAGAAAGAGAGTGAAGACAGCCCCTCTCTGATAGTTCTACAGAGTATCCAGTAGATCCAGATAGTGGAGTCCTCAGTCTGGCAAGATTTTGTCTGTAGGTGTGGAACAATAAAAAAATCAGCTTGGAAGAATCTCCACATGTCAGGTACAAATAATTCTTGATATTTTACAAAAGTTCATGCTAAAACAATGTGAGAAAATTCTTGTCACATCCTACAGTATTGGACTGCCTCTCCCTGAGAATATCTGCCTATAGTACCAATAAAGTAGGTATACTCCAGGTTCCCTGAAATCTTGTGAACTAGTGGGAATTTGATTGTTATCAGCCATGTGTCATCATTTATCTCGTAGCCTCTGTAGATACATTCATGTTGATATCCACCAACAACCTAGTAATGCAAACCTTCTTTCCAGTGCTATATGACTACTCCTTTAGTCAACCCCCATGTCTGAAAAGTCCATGGATCTCCAAATCAGAACACATAGTCAAGAAGAGCATTATATTTTTAATCCCTGGTGATTGATTCAGTGTCATATTATCAATCTAGTTGATGTAAGCCCCAAATGTGTCAATCACACAATAAGTCCAAAATAAATGAGTTAATATTGTATCTCCATCAACTTCCTTTATCAGAGTCCTACAAAAAGAATTTTCTGGTTTAGGAGCCAGTTAATTCCTCCAAAATATCTATTAGTATGGAACTTCATAAGCAGTGATAGCACTTAGAACAAGTAAATCAAATAACAAATGCTTAAGTTCAATAAACTGCTAAAAAGCACCGAGATAAATCAATTTTTATTCATTTGTTTTTTAATTCTTCAGAAGTTTTCTAAATGGCTAATATAGAAGACAAAATCCTAATATACTATTTGTACCAATCCACTCGAAGAATTATAGAAACCAGTCTTTTCTAACGCCATAAATTTAATTGTTGTGATAATTGTTGAAATGAAAAGGAGTAGTAAAATTGGTAACATCTTCCTATGATAAATGCAGTAAACTCACTTTGTATAAAATAGTCTATCCCAGGAGTCTTCAAACTTGACAGGTTTAAGACTTGTGGACTTCAACTCCCAGAATTCCTCCTCCAGTCATGTTAGCTCAGGAATTCTGGGAGTTGAAGTCTACAAGTCTTAAACTTGCCAAGTTTGAAGACCCTTGATCTATCCCTTTTGGACAAAGAATGGATATTATGCACTTCAGATTTTTTTTTAAAAAAAATGGTATACTGTTCCTACTTAAATCCTTAATAATGGTACAATATAGGTAGTCATTGACTTATGATCACAATGGAGCCCAAAATTTGTGTTGCGAAGTGAGATAGTTGTTAAGTGAATTTTGCCTCATTTTACAATCTTTCTTGGCACAATTGCCAAGTGAATTGTGGCAATTGTTAAGTTAGTTAACATGATTGTTGAGTGAATCTGTCTGCCCCATTAACTTTGCTTGTCGGAAGGTCACAAAAGGGGATCCCATGACCTTGGGACACTGCAACCATCATGAAAATGAGTCACTTGCCAAGTATCTGAATTTTGATCATGTGACCATGGCACTGCTTATTGGAGGTCTGAATCTGAAACTGGTGGACAGGGCATTCTGTTGCAGGCATATGCGCAGGAAAAATAGCTGTTCTTCGGTGGTAATGTGCCTTCGTGAAACTTTCTCCTATTTTCATGCTTTCTGAAGTGTTTGATGCCCATATCATATGTGGTACCAAGAGGATATTTGTACCTCAGGGTTGAACTGCAGGGTCCTTGATGCTCTCTGAGCTTAGTGGTTTTCTTGCAGACGTTTCATTAACAAACTGGGTAAAATAATCAGTGCTAGAAAGGAAGTGGGATTCTAGCACTAATGATATTACCTAGTTTAGAAATGAAATGTCTGCAAGAAAACCATCAAGCTCAAGAGAGCACCAAGGATCTTACAATTGGGGGAATTTGTGGATAGATCCTTAGATTTAAACATTTGGTTTGCTCTTTAGTATTCAATCAGACAATGCTATGCAACATTTTAGATTTTTTAAACTGTGCAACATTTAGATCTTAGTTAAGGTTTTGTTTTTTTTTTTAAAAAAATCACTTGTACACTTTAATTGCAAGGCAATAAATTGCCAGGCAGATATTTTTATTTTCACCAATTTAGCTATTTATATTGAAATCATGCATATACCTGAAGTCTAGTCAAGTGGCAGGTATATAATTTGGTGTGCTTTAATCTGTTTTTGGAAAGACAAAGAGAATGTGAGAGATACCAGAGAGGTGTTTTTTTTTACAACCTGTCAAAATTAACAGAACAAAAGAGAAGTTTGGGAAAATAATGTTGTTTCACAGTAACAATGTTCTCATTTCCTACAGGTTTATCAACTGCCTTTAAGGTTTATGTCAGATCTATATCTCCTTTCTGTGTAAATCAAAGAGGCTTTTATTTTTTAAATGTTAATTGTAATGTTTTGTTTTTATTTGACTGGTGAATTATGGAGTAGTATGAATGTTCCTATAGGACATAGTCATCTTTCTTTCTGGACTGTGTTCAAACAAGAAAATATAAATAGGCCCCAATTTATAGCAAATTGTAGGTATAGTGGCCTCTGCTGTCTTAGTGAACCAAGCAATAGAGTATAGACAACAAAACGATAACTAGAAGGTGAAAAATATTGGAAAATAAGTACTATAGCAGTGCAACATAGCTCAAATTGACCAAGCAGAAAAGGCAACAGAGATAATTGCATTATTCCAAATACAGCACAGAGACAGGTTAATTTGAAGGGTCTGCCAGAACTGGACAGATACTGGACAGATGAACTCTGAGAGATAATCTGACGGATTGCAAATAGCTGAAAAAATAATAGGCACTGTTTCCATGCAAGCTTAGAAAGAATTTAAATTCTTAGCAGGTATCTCAGAGTCACCTGATTGCAGAGAGGGCAAATGGGACACTAGTGAGGAGGAAAGAAAGGCAGTTTGCCCTCAAATTCAACTTGGGGTATGTTTCACATGTAGAGGTAGGAAGATCAGAAGGTGGTTGACAGACGATAAACGATAAAGTATCTATTGGGGCAACTCATAACCGAGCAGGACACACTCAACATTTCCACGACAGTTTTGGAAACCTCCATAGAAGGAACTGTGGAGTGGAACTGTGGAACTGATGGAGTCTTCTCTGATGGGGTGGATTCAAGCCTCAAGGAAGGAAGATACATACTGAATAAACAAACTGATAAGGCTGTGAAAAGCCTTGCTTCAGTCAAAATAAAAGTATCATTAGGAAAAACTGAAGATGAAATGAAATACAGACAAGAAATGTTGAAATGTCTTTGGAATATGACTTTGCGAACAAAGTAATTTCTGGCAAATTCGCAATGTAGAGTTAGCAACTGTCTGGGGCTCAGAGCAAGGTTCTTTACAAATGTTTTCACCCAGTCTCCAGCTTTTCAGCAAATCATGTGCCACTGTCAAAAAGAGTCCTAGGGTAGTTTTCTCACAGGAAACAAACACCAGGTCTTGTTTGTGTGCTTTTAGTGTCAGTTCACAAGCAAGGTGATGAATGTCCTATCCAAAATGGGTAAAGAGTTTTGTATCCCAGGCTCAGGACTGACAGCTTTGGTGCAGTAATAAAATTAAAGTTTGCCTGCATATTATTTCATTTCCTTTAATATTGCCAAGGATGAATAATGCGGGGAGATCTCTGGTTTGCCTCTGTCTAATGAAATAGTAACTTGCCCAGCTGATGGTCCTCTTTACAAGAAGAGCATTAAGGTTTCTTTTAATCATCCCACCAGCAGGATTTTTCTTAATTATTCAACAAAATGAGCTAGGAAATCCTAAATGGAAATGGTCAAGGCCTTCCTAAGGCCTTTAATTCTTGTTTTACAAGCTAAGAAATAGGTATAATGACACTCTTTTCATTAATATATTCCTTTCTACTAGCTTGTCACAGCAGTTTCATGCTGATCACTTATGTAAGCTTGAGGGGAAAAATCAGAGCTCTCTTAGCTGTTAATAGAAACTTTAAATTATGTGTTTCTACTTGCCCTAACTAAAATGTTCTTTCTTTGAAGGCTTAAACAGCTTCCCTTGATAATAAAAAGTAATGGCTATGTAAATAAATTAACTAAAATTGCCAGTCAATCTCTGAAAATTATTTTCCCCATATACACTCAAAGTTAGTACTGTGCTGTGTACTGTTAAGTTATATAACATCTGAGAAACATAATACATTTGTGTTCAAATGTTATTTCAACTTTGAAATAACATTCAAATTATTTCTAGTTTTCCATAAGTGCTGGAAAAGAACATTTTTCTAGCTCTTCCACTTCCTCCTATTCATGCCCTTATTTCCCCTCCTATCTTTGATGTGCACTTCTACTTCATGGGAGAGGATAACTAATGGTAAGGTTAAACTAAGCCTTAATTGTCATTCTTAATGAATGCTGTAGCAATTGTCATGTTATTTTTACTTCTTAGCTGGATAAAAGCAATGAGATCAATGAATTTCAACTTCTATCTTATATTCTGTCTATATTGAGCCCTGCAGGTAATTTACTATGTTCTAAAAGGATTACAAGTCAAAAAAGCAATTTTCCCCCTATCTTTTACTGTGTCTGTGGTAATAAGTATGAATCCTAAAATGGGACTTTTTGAGAATTAAGGAGGAAGACTAATTTCAAATCAAATGGAAAAAGCCTCTCCTTTATCATGAGAAGAATAAAGAGTGGGCCCTAGGTCATGCAAGCTTGGAGTAGGTGTCTAATTTCCCATTTAATGAAAGAGAATTTAAAATAGATAATTTACTAAGCTGAAAAATTCCAGCAAAGCTGATCTCACCTACAAATTCTGTTCTGGCCTCCATGAGCTAGAAGAGTTAGATTGAAGACACAATCATAGGTTGTCAGTGGCAAAATATTTTCATCCTGCTATTTTGAGTAGCCATGGAGTCTATACTATACAGTATATATTCCTCCAGTTTAATGGATAGTACCAAATTTTTATTCTTTTTACTCTCTCTCCTGCTGTGGACATATGCTATATACCATCCATCATTGTGTACCTCTGTGTATGTACCTCAGACAAAACACAAATCTAAGTCAACATTGAACTTAGGAGATTCAGACAAGTTTAGTTTCAATGAACTTGCAGCCAAAGTAACTGAAACTGATTCCAAGGGTCAACTTTGGGATCAGAGCTATGAAAATAAGTTTTTACTGCCCTTTCAATTTTTAGTGTGTTGGACTTTTTTTTTTGTCCATTCCCCTAGCTGTCCATAAATGGAAAACCTTAGCAAGAAGAATGATAAATCTAGCTTTCATCCAGGGTGTACTTTTATAATGGATCTTTTTTTTTTTTTTACTTTAAGAACTCAGAAAAAAACTTTGGCTTTTCAGACAGAAAATATGAAGATATTTGTACTTCGAAGTTTTGAGATTTGGTGTTGCTGGTTCCTTGGTTATCTAACTGCATGCTAATTATTTCTTCCAACTGTTCCTGTATCTAATTTTTTAAATAAAAAGTTTATTTTTATAACAAAAACCAAAAATAAAATCATCTTTCAGTTTATACAGTGTGTCAGCTGGGTACATATATCTCGTGTACATATTAATATTTGTATACATTTCTTACTAAGTTTATATTCATATTACAGCCTATTCAGCATTATGTATCATTATATATCATTATAACATTTAATTTCTTACTTTATTTTCCAACCATTTGTTCTCTAATTGCCAGTGTTAATCTACTTATTTCTGCACATTCCAATATTTTCTTAATCACCTCCTCCTCCACCTGAATCTTTTCATTTTTTTCAATTTTGAGCAAATACAATTCTAGCTGCTGTTAATACATGTATAATTAAATATATTTTTTCTTTACTATAATTCTCAGGTAGGATCCCCAGTAAAAATATCTCAGGCTTTAAGTCTATAGGTTGTTTTATCTTCTTTTCCAACCATGTATGTATTTTTGTCCAATATTTTTAACTTTTATGCATGTCCATCACATATGGTAATATGATCCAGGTATTTTGCTCATCCTATTTTTGCCTTGCAATAACATATAACTTTAGTTTTTGCTCTTTCCTTCACCCCTCACCCTTTTAATAGCACTTTTGGGTATTATCTATAGTATTATATTCAGGTCACTCTTTGTCATAAGTACAAATTCCATAAATGCAGAATGGCCAGATCATTTTTCCTACTGTCTTCAGGGGTCTTTCCTTCACTGAAAGGTCTAAAGGTCTAAAATTACATTTTTATTTTTCTACATGCTGAATAGAAAATAATTACTATTTTAGTATCTTAAGTACTGTTCATAATCCAGTGACTGTTGCAGGCATTTCTATGAAATCCAATAACCTCTATCAATTATAAAGGTTATCATGAAACCTGCCACATCTTTTCTATTTTCTAACATTCCCATATAACTTTGAAACCCAACCACAATCTCTTACATTGTTCTTAACATCTGCAAATAAACATTTTTCAATGTATTCCTCTTTAAATGTGAAATTGTAGAACTGGCAGATAGCATCTTCAGTAAAGC
Organism: Pseudonaja textilis; assembly: GCF_900518735.1. Next base: position 893,326 of record NW_020769378.1, read on the forward strand.
ATTATTTATATATTGATTTACTTCTAGCTAACAGTATGATTATACCTCAGAGCAAGCGGTAATAGCAGAGTACTACCAATAAATTTATCTTCAATATTGTCTGCTTCATTAGTCCTCTTCAGTCATTTCGAATTTAGGAAAACTCTACCTGCAGAAAAGAGGAACAAAAAATTAACATGTTAACAAATATCCCCTCTGCCATCTCCTTCATATATAGCAGATATCTTTGTACAGTGAAGAGTTTCCCTCTCCATGAAGATGTTTTGCAAATTTGGAACTGTTCAGGATTCTAAATTTTGCAATGAGTCGGTACAGTAGGGGTGTCCAACCTCAGCAACTTTCAGGATGTGTGGACTCCCAGAATTCCCCAGCCAGTATGTTAATGACTTTCTAGGCTAGAGTTAGCAGTGGTGCAGCTCAGCTCATCAGCAAGGCACCAAGTAAGGACACTGCATTGTTTAAAAAAAAAACCTCAATTCCTGCTGTTTTCATAAACATATCTGCATAGTTTTGTTGGCAACAACTAAGAAGTGATTTGCCATGGTCATCTTTCAGGATTTTTTCATCAACTAGGTCTCCATCTCACTGTTTCCTATAAAAGAGAAACTAGTAGCAGATGTTGTTAAGGTTATAGGTGGGCCAGTAATTCTTCCAGCTTCTCATAGTTATCTTTACAACACAAGCATTTGTACTTACTTACATATTACCAGATTGCTTGCTTACACAGTTTTGACGAAGAGATTTCAACTGGTGAAATATATTGGCAATAGAAATGAAAAGTTTTCCCCAAAACATTTAAACTTTTGAATTCTATTTCATCATGCGTTTATATTATAATTTATTTATTTATTTCTCTTTCTCTGATTTAAATGAAAATGATTAACATTATTTTCAGTTGTTTGATGCCATGCTTTCTCCAAAAAAAATTCTTATATTTTATGTGATATCTTTTTCTCAGAATAAGATTTTTAATTTAGAAGTTGCTTTCATGGCAGCTTAAATGACATTTT
>NW_020769378.1:894345-913718 GCF_900518735.1 Pseudonaja textilis
TCTATCTATCTATCTATCTATCTATCTATCTATCTATCTATCTATCTTGCCACCATACTCCCAGTCAACATGCTATTTAGCAGAAAATGTGCTCTTTGATTCTTTTGTTTAAGTCATTCAAAGTCAGTACAATGCCCCTAAGGCAATAGGAAGATATGTTTTGCACAAATAATTATCAGTATAGTAAAATCAAAGTTATCAGCTAGTTTTTGACAGAAATTATTTATTTACTTGTGGAAGCTGTCAATCTTTTCAAGTCTAAAGACTTCAACTTTTTCCTTGTTGGGAATTAAAAATAGTGCATGCAAACATTGATTCCTGCACATATATTTACCATTATCACTGGGCTGGGGAAAAGAAGCTTTATCTTACTTCCTGCCAGGGATAATGTTCATGAATAATTTGTAGTCAAATGATCTGCTCTTGCCGAAATAGCTGATCAAGCAAATCTTCCAAATGGTGGGGGGGAACCATGCAGATCTCAGTATCCAGCAAGATGGACTGTTGTGATGTGCGATCTATGATATTTACAAGAAGAAAAATATAAATAAATAAAAACAAGATGAGGTTAGAACAAAATAGACATTAAAATTGCAATGAAAAGCAATTGTTCAAAGTCATAACTGATAAATCTGAAAAGATTTTTTTTTTACAATTTTTTTCCTTTGGCAAAAATAGAAGAAGAGATGATATCACAGAGATTCTGCTGCATGTGCTTTTCCACGACTCTTATTTTCCGTCTTCTTCCAACTGGAGCGGTCAGAGAAACTCCAAATGGCCTGAAGGACTGAAGGTTCCCGTGGCCTCATTTCTCCACTCATTATAGAGCTTGTCTTTTCATTGTTTCCTCCATCAGTGTAATTTTTCCTCCATTCTTTTTCATTCAGAAAATTAGTCATGAGTGGGGACACAAACACTGAAATATCTTAAAGAAAGAAGTTTCCAATCTTGGCAATTTTAAGACCCGTGAACTTTAATTCCCAGATTTCCCCTCGGACAATTTACTGAAGTTTTCTTCTCAAAGCTTTTCAGAAGTGGTTTGCCATTGCCTGTTTCTTCCTAGGGTAAGAGAAAGGGACTGGCCCAAGGTCACCCAGCAGGTTTCATGCATAAAGCAGAATTAAAATTCACACTCTCCTGATTTCTAGCCTGTTGCCTTAACCACTATATTAAACTGGCTCATTTTAAGTGGCTACTTTTACTGAATTGAAATCTTAGCACTAAGCCATTTCTTTTAAAGGCTGAGGTATACTTTGGATAGAGCCCTAGAATTCCTCCAAGCTATGTTTTTCAGTAAATATCCATTATCACAAAGCCAAGTACCCATATTCAACATTTGAAGGAAAACAGTATTCTCTCTTCTGTGGTTTCCCAGCTAAAAACTTAACAGTTTTAAGCTGTCCACTTGATAGATTTCCCCTCTCTCTTTTCTCTCCAGCTGGAGGTGGGTGGCAAAGCATAATGTTCTTATCATTTGATAAAGCTGCTTCCACAAGCTTCTAAGCAACAAGGTGGAACTACCAAAGCTACCGTGTGTGGGTGCGAATTGCTTTCAGAAATGCAGAAGATGTGATGTCAGATATTTTTTGAAAGACCATTTCTTTCTTGACTCATTAAATATTATGTCTGAAATAGGATTGTGGTATTTCTGATGAGACATATTACAAGATTGTACCGGCATCTCATGTGTTGGAGAAATAGGGCAAACATGGAAGAGGCCTCAGGCTTGCGAATGTAGGATTGTTGCACATCTATCTGACCTGCTGGATATCAACTTCTCCATGAATATTTAACTATGGAAGAACTCTAGTTTAAAAATAGAGCAAAATGTTCTATTGAAAACCGGGTGGAATCTGGAATCAATTTAAAATCAATTACTTTGCAACGATTGCTGTAAGGTGTTTTTTTCCTCAACTTCAGATGGAATATTGCCAACCTAATTCTCCACAGTGGAAATACAATCAGCTCAAGCATGTTTCAGAGTTCAATATGAACCAGCAGCTTTGGCTGCTTCTAAGAAACCAAAGGTGCTTTCATTCTGATGGAATTAATGTCTATAACTAAATCCACATCATATATGTATCAAAAACTATACAAAACATTTGACTATACTAAAGATTTATGGGAAATGTTTTGATGTTAAAGATCTTACTGTTGGATTAAAATTATATTCTAAAACTGTAACATTTGAGAAATTATGAGAAATACACATGTGTTGTGTATTAAACCAAGAGGATTATTTTAAGTGTTATTACCAATTCTAAGGACTGAATTTGAGACATGTAAATTATCTAATTTAAAAACAGGCTTGGTTGAGAATGAAATGATCTATCCAAATTTATTTTACAGGATTATTTTCAGCAAAGTAATTACAAAAATTGGCTGCCAGAAATTCAAGCTCCAATGTTTGCTTTTAAACGCAGAAGATAAAGAAAATGTTAATTCTTTTCTCTGAAGGAATGAGAAGAATGGCTAAAACCAAACCTTAATTCAATGTGCTTTGGGGAGCAGTCATTTTATTAAAAAATAGTTTGAAAAAAAAAAAGACATGTGAGGGGGCAACTCTCCAAATTTTTTCTTTTCGATTTGCAATTAATCAATTCTAGATATAAGTAAGGATCAGTGATATCACTAACACAGAGGTTGGAGGCAAATGATCCTAACAGGCAAATCAGGGTATCTTTTAGAAATCACTGTTCTTTCTCTTTTCCCTTGCCCCCAAAAGGAATTTGCCGGGATTTAAGACTATGCACCCTCAGTATAATTTTCTTAAGGTATAATTTTTATTAAAAGAAAGCTTTACATAACTTTACATTTCCAAAAGTAAAAGTAGAAAAAATAAAGAAATATGAAAAAACAAAATAAAAAACTGAAAGATTAAAAAGAGAAACAAAAATAAGTATTTAAAGAAGTGACTTTTTATCTTTTTGGCAGCAATGCAAACACATCAATTATCATTTCCTCCCTCCCAAATTATATATTTTAATTCCTTTCTACCCATAAACATTTTAACTCATGAACTCTGAAATCATCAATTCATGTTTATCCATTTTCAGCAAAAAGTCCATTAGAGTTTCTACTCTGTTTTAAAAGTATGTGTTGTTCCTTCCTTATCAAAGAAGTCAGTTTAGCCATTTCTGCAAGATCTGCCATCTTCTCAATCCATTCCTCCAGGATAGGTATTTCTGTATTTTCCCACCTTGGTGCCTATAATAACCTTGCTGCAGTTGCCATATATAAAGCCAATAATCCAAAAGACTTTTCTAGTTTTGTCCATAAGTCCTAACCCATTTCCCACATTGCGTGCTTGATGCATACCAACCAACCTTGTTTTCTATAACAAAAGTCCAGTTGCATCTGATTAATTTTTAAAATTATCTGCAACATCATCTCTCTCTCTCTCTCTCTCTATGTATTTCACATTTCCGACAGTGATTGAAGTTATTCTTAGATAATTTCATCTAGTGTCATACATCAATGGTACATCATTTTAGAAAACTTCCATTGTAACAGTGTGATTTTAACATTTTCACAATAATCCTCAAGGCAGATATTGAGCAGGATGTGTAGCCTCCCCTCTACAAAAAATAACGACCCTATTTGATATGTCAAGTATCTGTTTGGAAGGCCATCCTCTCATGCAAGTTAAGCCAACATCCTTTGACATCCCAAACACATTTAATGTTTTGCCTTCTTTTCAAAAGCACTATTTGAAATTCCCATTCAAGAATGTCTTTGGCTTTTCCCATTAAAGAAAATAGAAATATTCACATGTTCTTTCAATGCCCTTTTCAAAGGTAAGGTGTGTTTAAATGATGAGGTCTGTTGAATTTTGGTCTTAGAGTCGTGCAAAGAGGTTGTTTGTCTCCTTTTCTAGCAATTCAGCAAATTTTGCATGATTCTTTGGTGGTGTTGCTAATTTACCTTTTAGAAGTTGATTTAAAATATGTTTATAGTAAATTGTAGGCCACCTTCAGAATCAGAGCCATCACACATGCAGTAGATAAAAATGTGATCACCTTTTAGGCAGACACATCTCTTGTTTTCAAATGCAACAGACATTCTTAGAGGACTAAAATAAATTGTATTCTCATATTTATTCTAAGATTGTACAGATGTTTAATATTCATTATATATATTTTGTTTTAATTAAAGGGGCAGAGGACCACTGAAGAATACATCAGATGTGATTAATGCAGCTAAAATGATCTCTGAGTCAGGATCTAGGATGGATGTTCTTGCAAGACTCATTTCTAATCAGGTAAGATAACAGGGAGAGCATAACATGTATCCTGTTACAACTGACCCCATGCTCCAAATACTGTTGTATTTTTTATCTTCTTTGTCAGGTGCCTATTCTCTTTGTCAAGCAGATTGCTAAGAATTTACTACAGCTGTTGCAGAATGAATTATTAAACCAGATCCACATGCACTAGTTAATTATTTGTCACCATTCTAAAATTATCTTGCTAACTTGAATTTTAAACTTCATAATTGGCTTCATAATAAAACCTCTTGTTTTACAGGAATGCTATCTTGTTTTTTCAAGTAAGAGGATTTTTAAATAAATAAAATAAAAATGCTATATTTTTTTGTGTAGTATAGCAAGAATTAAATGCCCTTTTATAATCAGACAAAAGCCTGCACAAGACCAAATGAGGTACAAATATTTATTAAATTTGCATTGGTTTGTTTGCCTATATAATAGAGACAAGAATTTTGTTGTCTATTTTGCTTTTCTGCCTTGTGACTCCAAGACTATTTTTGGTCCTGGAATTTAGCTAAAGTGAAATTGTATTACCAAAGCAACAATCAGATAAATGAATATTGAATCCAGGCCAAGAAAATGCTTTAGGAAAATGTCTCAGCTCCGCTCCTCCCGATTCACATGAAGATAAACAGCAGAGCAAGGAAGCTCATTCAAACTTGCAAGATTCTGTTACTATAACCATTCTAACAAAAGTAGCTTTAGGTCTATACCGGGGGTGTCAAAATGCGGCCCATGGGCCAGATGTGTCATGCGCAGGCCACACCCACCCCAGCTCCATGAAGGGGAAAATGTTGCAATATGTCACATGATGGCAATGTGACACAGCGAGTTGGTCTACACAGTCTGTTTCTTAGTCTAGTCTACCTGTTTGGGTGGACAAAAGATAGAATGATAGGGGAAAAAAAGCAAAGGAGAAGATAGTAGTATGAATAGTTCATATTGTATATGTTTTCTGACAGGTCAAAGCATTGTTTCTTTGGAGATTTAGCCCTTATGTTAACTGAATTGTGCCGTTGATGCTTTTGAGTTTCTTTGCTTGTTGTTGACTTTAGTTATTTTAGTGCACATCTTTGGACTTGGGTAGATTCTATTTGGAGTGGATTGGGTGATAGGTATTGTTAAATAACTAAATATCATTTTGAGTATGTTCTTACTAAAGACAAATTGACTCACGGGGTACATTTAACTCACTGTCTGGATTTAATGGGTTCTTTTGCTTTGTAAAGTGTGTGTATGTAAAATAAGTTATACGTGCACATTGTAATAATGGCCTAGCGTCTTCTTCATGTGTATCTTTGCAACCCTGATCCCGCTGCCTGTGTTGAATGTGGTAGCCTGGCAGATAACTGAGAGGGCCAAATCAGCAACCAAGAGTACAGAGACCTCTGCTGAAATAGCTGCTGGGCATTGTTCCCATTTATCTCTTCCTACTATATGCACACCTTCCACAACAACGAGCATCCCTGCCAGTGAACTGTGAGCTAGGTGCTTTATTATTCTGCAGTTTAAACACATATTTTTTTCAAAGATTTTCTTTATGGTTGGCAAAATTGGAAGATAGCTGAATTAGCTTCTCGCCAAAGCTAATAATGTCATTTCAGTGGAACACAGTTCATCATTCACAGTACCTTTCAAAGCACAGCTCTGTTAGCCTGAGACCACCTCCCAGTCAACACCTCCATCATAAACCAAGTAAAAAAAACACATTTTTTTTCCGCTCTCATGTAGCCTCTAATGTGAAAGTGTGCCTGAAATAAGCAATCAGCCTGTAATGAAGATTCAGTGTTGCGTATCTTTGACCTTTTACAGTTCATTAAATAGAACAGTTTCAAGTGAATGACTTTTATTTGGGTTTCCTGCCATCTCAGACCATTAAATGTAAAATTGTGAAACCATTGAATCAGGCAGTATGGGATTGTTACCTGGGGGGATATGTTGTGATTTAAGATTAGCTCTATCATATAAGACATTTCCTTTAGCAGGATATATTTTAAATATATACAGGGGCAACATTACTGTTGAAAGAAATCTGACTCAGATGCATTAGTGTCATGGTAGCTGAATGTGTGAAGATCCTGAAGATGTGTGAAGAATATGTGAAGATCCTGAAGATGAAACTCACTTTGCCCATCTAATGAGAAGGGGGGACTCACTGGAGAAGAGCCTAATGCTGGGAACGGTTGAGGGCAAAAGAAGAAGGGGATGGCAGAAAACAAGGTGGCCGGGTGGAGTCACTGAGCTTAAATGGACTCCGAGGGATGGGAGAGGACAGGAAGGGCTGGAGGAATGTTGTTCATAGGGTCGCAATGTGTCAGACACGACTTCGCAATAACAACGAGAAGAAGAAGTTGAATGTGTGGCTCAGAATTGCCTTGTTGCATTGTAAGAGTTCTCCAAGATTGACCTGAAGATTGCAGATGTTTCATTAATTTCCCAAAGGTGGTTTTTGATTAATCTTCAAGGTGGCATCATCAATGCAGGAGTTTTACAGATGTAGGGATTTTATGTTCTTCTGCCTTGCCTGCTTTGAACATATTTGGTAAGTGATTTGTGAGCACATGTTGCTTTGCAATGTGACCAATACCTAGTTATTGGTAGATTATTTATTCAGATGCTAAAATGGTGGTTTTATCTTTGTATTGGTTGCTTCCTGTGTGATGGCTAATATTGATGTCTGGTGGTTGGAATTCTTTTCCTGTGATTGTTGAATTGGTTGATTGTTGCATGATGGGGAGAATGTGGTATGTTTTAACTGAACTGATGAATTCCAACTGGGTCTTTGGTTATGTCTTTTGATAGGTCCATGAAGAAAGTAAGCCTATGAGCTTGTCAGTCAATGCTTGGTTGAAGTCTTCTGCTAAAATTATCTTGCATTTTTCAGTCTTGCTTCTTCTAATATTCCCACTGTTTTCTAGTTGAAATAATTAGTGAAATAATTTCACTACAAAATTGTCATTTTATTAGAGCAGGGGTCTTCAAACTTGACAGCTTTAAGACTTGTGGACTTCAACTCCCAGAATTCCTCCTCCAGTCATGTTAGTTCAGGAATTTTGGGAGTTGAAGTCCACAAGTCTTAAACTTGCCAAGCTTGAAGACACTTGTATTAGAGTAATCAGGGCCTACAGAATAAACCAGGATTAAAAGGCAAGCTAGAAGATGCCTCAAACACCATCTTTCATCCTACCTTATACCACAACTGTCTCAAAATAAGGCTTTTATTATGCAATTTTCCTGTCTCAAATCCAGAATTCTACTTGTGAGGTAAGAAAGTACCCATTTGGTTTGTTTCACATTCACTATTCCCTTATGTTTTCCTTATGCTTTTTCTCTTTTTCTTCTTGTGGAGGGAAACAAAATTGATCACTTTATAAATTGTCCTCCTATAACACTTTCCATGCATGATTGTATTTGGACTGTTATTTCTACTTTAAATATAATCCTCATCTCTTGTTGAAAATAAGGTTGGAGTTACTTGATTTTCCCCCCTACGTGGACCGTGCAAATCCAATTAGAAATCCATGGGAAGCCATATGTACAGTAGAAAGAGGTTACTTCCATGTATAATTGTCAGTAGTAATTTAACAAGTACAGATTTTACTGTTTGAGGTCTTCTGGCTGTATTTCTCTGCAACATAAAATTGATTTCTTGTGGGGTTTTTCTTTCTTCCGACTTGTACATGAATGAAGAAACCCCACCACATGCACCTTCCCCCAGATCACTTAAAATTCTTTGGAAATCAATGTTTATTCTACATTCAAATTATATTGCCAATTTCTTGTTTTAATTATATTCTTAGATGCTTTTCACCACTCCAGAAAGTAAGACATTTGGCAGCACAGCCACAGGCCTTCTTTTCATTGAGAAAACACCAGGGCCCTTTGCTGTTTCACTTCTTCCTCTCTGGATTGTTGTTACTATAGCCAAAGGACATTAAAATCAAGAATAATTTCGCTAATAAACTCTTTGTCCTTTTCCTTGGGCTAAGAAAGGCTCATGATTACCTTGATTGAAAGGCAAGATACAAATGTTCCAGTAGTTAATACAACTATACATAAACCTCCCTTCTTGCCTCAAAGCTGTATTTTGTTATGCAATTTCCATGTCTGAAGCATAGAGTTCTACTGGCCAGCTCTGGGAGAATCCACACAGCTTGGTCTGACTTTTATATTTTCCTGCTGTTTTTCCCTGTCTCTTTTCTAGTGGAGGGAAGCAAGACTGATTACACTAGGGACTATCTTCCTAGAGCACTTATGCTTTATTATACACGAGACTATTATTTTACTTTAAATATAATTCTCATTTGTTGTTCTTTTCACCGTACACCATTCGTACCAGGAGGAAGCTTTATGCCAGGGCACATTTCTTTAGGATTGGAAAGGTTAATTTCCTAGTCTTCTTTCTGGAAGTTCTGGAAAGTAGTTTGCATTCCACATTTGTTGAGATCCACATAGATGTTTCTCCTCCATAGGGAACAGTTTGCAATGAATTGCAAATCCAATCGGTTATGGTGTAGCATGCCATTTAATTCAGTAATATAAACAGATCCCAATGTAGAATTTCTGGCTACCTTATTTTCCCATGAAATGCTTTCTCATCTCTTCTCCCCACCCCCCAACTCAATTATGTACTTAGAAAGAAAACTTTCACACATTAGTGCCTGTTGAAGAAACATCAGTCTTCCTTAATGTTAACTAGAAATCACTTGGTGGGAAGCTGATCACACAAAGTTATAAAAACCCATTTTATGTTTATGTCACAAAACTGTAGAAGTCAGAAACTTAAAAAGCAAATTCTAATTAAGACGTTTTTATTAGGATTCTGTCTTATTGCATATCCATAAATTACCATAAAAAGATTTTAAATATGTTAAGATGGTTGAGACAAAAATTACAGTAATATGATCATGATAAGTACAATCAGGGCAATTAAGATAGTTGTCTGGCTGTTTAGAATAATATAAATTTGGTTCCACTTTATCTGCTATTTAGTGAGATCCCACTGAAATCAGTACTGCAGTCAAGTCCACCTAGATTTCTATTGCTTTTTTATATATTTCACTCTATTGAACATGAATCTTAGTGTTCCAAATTCTGAAATCAGTAGAACAAGGGAAGTAAATGTATTTCTTTGGAAAATTGCTGAGGCAAAACTAAAGGAAGATTTACTTAATACAGTATATCCTTGTAAGCTGCCCAGAGTCACTGAGAGTAAGTTGAGTGGTCATAATTTTTTTTCTTAAATAAACAAATAAAGTTAGAGGGATTTTCTATTATTATTCAATTTTATCTTTAACATTTTGAATTATGAATAAGTAGAAAATTTTCTTTTATTTATTGCAAAGTGTTAAATGATAATCCCATTTCTTAGTTAGCTCTAACCAGACAACTTATGATCTGTTGGGTCTTCTTTTTTCAATATTTCCTTACCTAAAGAGATAAATAGGATGACCCCAGCCAGACAAAAAAGCAGTGGGACCAGATCTGACTCCCTGCTAGCTTCTCATTAGCTTTGCTTATGGGAAACAGGCAGGGGGCATTGGAAATCATGATTCTATGACCATAGCTGACTGTAGCAGGGCTGAAGCAGTCACAAATTTGCAAATACAACTGGTGTAAAGATCCTTGAAATTTAAATTACATAGGTTTAATGGGTCCTGGATTTTCTACACATTCTGGAAGCTAGCAGTTTTCAGCTACCTTGATTCAAAAATTGTCCTGGGACATACCATTTCAGCTAATTATAAACAGACAAGTAGGTTTTAGTAGTTTATAGATTCCAATTACCATAAGTGTGCAATAATAATCCATTTAAAGTTTTTAGTGCCTGTCTGTGTTGTTTACTGTAGAAGAGCACGGAGATCTCTTTTTGAATGCCTTCTGTTTTCATTACTTCTGTGTTGAATATTATATCACTGATGATAGATCTCATCCTTTCCACATAATAGGATGCTTGTAGTCAGTGGTGGGATTCAAAAAATTTTTACTAGCAGTTCTGTGGGCATGGCTTGGTAGGCGTGGCGGGGAAGGATATTGTAAAACCTCCAGTCAGAGGTGGGATTTGCTGGTTCTCCGAACTACTCAAAATTTCCACTACCGGTTCTCCAGAACTGATCAGAACCAGTTGAATCCCATCTCTTCTTGTAGTGCTTTAGGAATATGCTATGAGAATCAGTTAAGTGCAGTGGTTAAAGTTCCACACTGGAAACCAGGAGACTATGAGTTCTAATCCTGATTTCTGCACAGACCCAGCCCCTTGCCCAGTCATTCCATTTCAGTCCTAAGAAACAGACAAAAGAGGCAAATCAGTTCTGAAAAACCCGACCAAGAAAGCTGCAGGGATCAGTCCAGGAAGAGTCAACACAGACTCAAAGCCACACAGAGACATAAAGATACACAGATGGCGGGGGTGGGGTGGTTAGGTTGGATTCAGCTGGTTTGCACCAGTTCGGGCGAACTGGTTGTTAAACTACACACACACCCCAATCAAAGTGGATGCTGCGCTGCGCTGCAACAGAGAAATGGGCAATGGAGTGGTTGGTACGAGGGAAGGAGAGGGCCACTTTCCTTCTTTCTTCTCCCTGCTCCTCCTCCTTCCCTCGTGCCGGCTGCTCCATTGCCGTACAGTGAAGCACCCAGGATCCACTTTGACAGTGGGGAGGGGGTTATAATTTAACAACCGGTTCGCCCAGGGTCAAGGTGGCCATCACAGAAGGCTCGTTCTGCATGTGCGGCGGAGCTGGGGGATGGGGATGAGCCATGCTTCCCATGACAGCCAACCCGGCCCTGGGTGAACCAGTTGTTTAAATTATTTGAATCCCACTACTGCATCACACACACACACACACACACACACACACAGCGGAATAGGCTATGTGTAGGTTTCTTTTCTGAGAAATGAAGGAAACAGATATAAGTATCTTACTTCCATTGTTGGGGTGCAAATAAATTACTTGGGACAAAGTATATTAATTCAATGGAGTGCTTTACTATAAAAACACGTCCAATGTTTTCGTGATATAAACAACGTTCTGCATAATTACTAGTGAGGGAAAATGAAGGAAGCGATTGCACAAATATGACTTTTCTCAAACTAGCTGCATGCTGTATGCTTCTTTATTCTCATCAGGGATCTTTCAGTCTCAATAGAGGATCATAATATTTTGAGATGCCTCCTCTGTAGGAAAAATGTTTGTAAAGCTCTGAATTTTAGATTTCAGTCTGTTCCCAAATTATTCTGCCACAACCTTTAGTACATATGGCAGCTTATTACATAATATTGTGAAAAACATCCAATCGCTAATTCTGTTTCAATGGTACCCATTAAAAGGAAGGCAAATCTTGATGCAAAGGAAAATATAATAACATACAAAATGATAATGATTTTAGAATTGCAATCCAAATATGAAATAATCTTGTTTCCTATCTCTTAAATCCTTTCACAGGTAGTGCTCCACTGACAACCATCTACTTAGAAACCAGTCAAACTTACAACAGCCCTGAAAAAATATAACTGATGACTATTGCAACATTCCCACGGTCCTGTGATTAAAAATGGGTGCTTGGTAACCTGTATGTACTTACGATGGTTGCAGCATCCCCAGCTGGTTTCCGACAAGCAAAGGGGAAGCCAAATTTGCTTAACAGCTGCAGGATTCCCTTAACAATCATGACAAAAATGATCATAAAATGGAGGAAAACTCATAACCCACCTTACTTAGCAATGGAAATTCTGGTCCTAATTGTGGTCGTAAGTTGAGGACTGCCTGTACTGACAATGTTAAATTTGCACTTCTCCCCACCTCACCACTTTCCAATGAAAGTTGCATTCAAGGAGCTTGTCCTGGAGCCCTTTTGTGATGACCTGGGGTGTGGCACAAAGGCAACACAGTCAGATAAGCAATAAGACTCCCTTTATTATCTCCAACTTTGCCCCCATGTCCAGGTTACCTCCTGGCTGGAGAAAAACTCTCCCAGGAAAAGCCTTTGACTGTAGAAAATTCAATCCAAAACAAGGTCCACACAAACAGTAACTTAAAGGCCAAACAAGCCAACTGAAGTAATTAGTTTGGCAGGGCAGGAGCAAGAATTTCAGACTTGAAGGCACGGCAAAACTCACACAGTTGGGAAGATGCCAGGAACACAGATAAGCCACGACGAAACAAGATAAAGTCACGTTTGCTCCCAACAGCCTGCTGCACGCAGCTTGCCTTTTTTATACACTGTGTTTCCAGCTGCAGCTAATGAAGGGAATCAGGGCCCTTTCCTCCCCCATAAGCCATGCAACCCACATTATTCTCTTCTCCATTCCTCCTTGCATGCCGTAGGATGAAGAGGGGATGGGCCTGGTTCTTCCTCTGGACTCCTTCTCCCTTGTTCTATCTCTTCCCTGCTCTGCCCAGCCAGACTTTGCCCTTCCCCAGCCTCTTCCACAGCCAACAGAGCCACACTCCCATTCCCTGTCAGCTGTCTGGCTTCCTCCTCAGATTCAGGCTCTGACAGGGGCATGACACCTTTGAACTGATTCCAAACCAACTCCAGATCTGACCAATCATGCAAGAGTTTATGAGAAAAGACATCAAATGTTTTCTCTCAGAACTGTAGAGCTCTAGTGGAATCTCTGGTTTCTCTTCTCTACCAGCTCCTGAGCTGTAGAATGGTCAATATTCTTGCATTTGGCTCTGGAAGCTCACAGAGAGATTTTACCCTTAACAGCGAATGAGGGAAAGGTGCCTTTGATATCTTCCTGGAATGACTTGCTTATTTCTTTAATTTTATACCCCTCACTGATCAGTTGGAGGAAGTACTGAGGGTCTCGTGGTGATCTCTCCCTTTTTTCTGTGGGTCTTCAGGATAACTGAAGACAACGGAGGGTCAGTTTCAAACTGTCTTGGAGAGACTGAGTGGTGCATCGAAGCAGCTGCATCAGTGGTGGAATTCAACATGTTTTACTACCGGTTCTGTGGGCATGGCTTATTTGGTGGGCGTGGCTTAGGGTCACATGACTGGGCAGGTGTGGCTTGGTGGCCATGTGACTAGGATGGTCATGTGACTGGGTGGGTGTGGCCAACTCAATGTCAGTCACGTCAAGACTCACTCACCTGGCCCCTCCCCTCACAGCCATTCCTTGTCACACCCAGACTCAATGTATCTATAGTTCTGTAAAAATGTTGCTCACCTTTTTTTTTTTACTTTATTATCTATCTATAGATGTACTTTCACGGACCACTGAAAGGAGGAAATGGCTCACATGCTTTGCCCAAGAGGATGATAGGCAACAGGCTTTTAGGGGGCTGCCAGAAAGAGGGGGGAGGGCAATGTATTTTCCAAAGCACCAGAAGGATGGAAACTGAACAGAGAGAGAAGCAACCTAAAAGTAAGGAGAAACTTCCTGACATTGAGAACAATTAACCAGCGGAACTGCTTGCCACCAGAAGTTCTGGGTGCTCCAACACTGGAAGATTTTAACAAAAGACTGGACAGCCATTTCTCTGAAATGGTATAGGGTTCCCCCCAAGGTCCCTTTCTAAGTGTTATTATGTTATTCAGACACCTTTCCCAGAACCTCTCTTCAGATTTTGGATTCCTCAAGAGTTTTCCTGCCTGAGCAGGGTGTTGGACTAGAAGACCTCCATAGTCCCTTTCAACTCTGTTAAACGCACCTGTATTTATGCTCTGGATTATTGACATGTAAAGCCTGAAAAATACCTGGGCAAAAGAAAGGCAGTAAAATCACTTTAGGTGTAGGGACAGTGCAAAATATTAATATATGATAAATAATGGAACAATTAAAAATAATACCACAGAGTATTCTCTCTCCTCCCCTTCCTTTCTTCCTTTCTTTCTCTCTCTCTTTCTCCCCCTTCCTCTTTCTCTCTTTCTCTCTTTCTCTCCTTTCCTTTCTTTCTTTCTCTCTTTCTCTCCCTTCCTTTCTTTCTTGCTCTTTCTTTCTTTCTTGCTCTCTCCTTCTTGCCCTTCCTCCCTTCCTCTTTTTTTCTTTTTTCCTATTTTTCTTTCTTTCTCTTTCTTTTTTCCTCTTTATTTCTTTCTCTCCCTTCCTCTTTCTTTCTTGCTCTTCCTTCCTCCCTCCCTCCCTCCCTCCCTCCCTTCCTTCCCTTCTTTGTCTCCATCTCACACACACACCTCTTTTCTGGGAAGAACTTAGGAGCAGTGAGCCAGAGGGGCGGTGGGGACAATTTGAATGTTGGTTTGACATGCTGTGAATGGACCCCAAATCACCTTATCAAGAGTTAGAAGACTCCTGTAGGCTCTGGGTTGCTTGGAGATGGTCACCTATCAACTGCATGATCATGTTACTGGATGCTTGAGGTGCTTTGCATCAAAAAGTGGAGCTGGTCTTGCTAATTCTTTGTCCCCTGTTCCAAATCTGCAAAACCTTTCCCTTTGCTTTTCTTCCACTTGCTCTGCTCTGCTGGGCTGGGAGGGCGGCAGACGCTCTCTGAAAGAGAGGCCAGGAATTCCTGGGGCTGCTTCCCATAGCTGCGCTGCCGCCACCTCTGCCCCCCCTCCACTCTCTGGACTGGCCCAGCACCCCTTCTCCTGCCCGGAAAGGTCCCCAGCAGTGGTGGGGGGAGGCATGGAAAGGCCCTGCGCAGTGGGTGAGGGCCTAGCATGACTCACAGGCTTACCTGTGAGCAGGGCAGGCAGATCAGGGCTGCTCAGTTGGGGGCGGGCAGGCGAGCGGTGTGAGCAGGTGGGTGGGACAACTGAGTGACCAGCCACCAGAGAACCGGTTTGGGGGCGTGGCCAGCCAGAAGTTACTAACAGTAACGCGACCCATGCCTAATCACTGCTACAGGTTCTCCAGAACCGGTGAGAACCGGTTGAATACCACCTCTGTGTTGCATGTGAAAATGCTGTCAGTTGTCTTTTTCACATTCAGGTCACAGAAACTCACTCGTTGAAATAGGAGAACACACACTGAAGATACTATTCATAATGTTTTGCAGAATGACAAGTATGGGTGATTATTCAGCTCCATAATATTTTATTCCTGAAGGGGACATTTGTATTTGCTCTTCCAGACATTAAAAAAAAACAAGTTGAAACAACCCCATCACCGCCACATAGGTATTAGATGCATAAAACAACATGGAGTTCATTATTATGTCCCTCTTGTAAAAACAGCATAACACTATCAAACAAGCAAACTGGCAGCGGGTACAATAGAGCAACTGTAAATTTATGATGCTCGCCAGCATCTGAGTTCCAGCAAGCAATGCTTTGTTACATAAATCTTGATAAGGAGCATAAGATATCTAGGATGCCTGGAGAAAAGACAGCGGGCATAAACAGGATTGTGAGATGGCCAAAACCCAAAGGACAACACAATTATTTGCTCACCCTCGATGAATATTTTGTTTTCATTTCATTTCCCTGACCTTTCCCTCCAGGAACCTAGAATCCATTTCTGAAATGCATAAGTGCTTCTTCTGAAATCAGTTTAAAATTTAAATAGATAAATAAACTTTAAATAGTATGAATATCTGTTTAAAAATGAAAAAAAAAAAGAGAGAGAGAGAGAGAGAGAAAGGAAAATTGTGGGGAGGGAGTTATCACACCCTCTTAACTCACTTTTCTTTTGGATCCCTGATGTTAAAAGTAGTTAACCCAATCATACTACTATGCATTTTTGCTTTTGTTTTTTAGTGTCCAGACTGGTCATGTAAGCAAGACTTACTCGCTTACTTGGAACAAATCAAGCTCTACTCCCACCAACTCAAAATCTGCAGCCAAGTCAAAGCTGAAATCCAGAACTTAGGTGGAGAACTCATCATGTCAGCAGTAAGTGAAAACTGTCCCAAAGAATTACATGATTCTGTTTTCTTCCAGGTACAACCCAGACTCAAGGCAATGCGTCTCTGTAATGAAATGTAAGCCTCTTGTGGGTAAACCAGTTTGAATCCTGTCTGAATAAGCTCATTGTGGGTATGAATGCTAGTGTTTTAATATAGTTGTAAATTGTCATATATTTATTATTCATTTTTGTATTTCCATTCAAAAAAATTGAAGTTATATTTCTATCATCCTGGCACGATTGAAGAATTATATGATTAACTATGGAAATAGAGGGATTTGCAATGCTGCTCCAGATAATACAAAAATGTAGGTCCCTATTTTCTGATTTTGCCTTCTTTACATAAATTATAATAGTAATAAGTGGATCTTGTAACAAGAAGCTGGTATATGTAATATCCCTGTTCAGTTCTGTGGGTTTTTTTGGGGGGTGTGTGTGTGGCTATTTTATTCAGGTATGTTTACCTCCCAAATTTCTATTCCCCCCCCCCATAGCTATTATCATGTTGTTATGGGTTATAAAACATTTTTGCACTTCTGCAAACCTTTTATTTCCCATACAGCTATCTTCCTTTTTAGCTACATGATGAACTAAATAATTACATTTAGAAAAAGCGACAGGTATTTGCATTCATTCATTCGTTCATTCAATTTCAGTAGCTGCCTATCTCAGTCAATAAGTCTGAATGTCTTGCAGTTCAAAAAATAAATTACAGTTAAAAATACAAAAACATTTTAAAACCCTAAAAGCATCCAAATGAAATATACATAGGAGCAAGATACTTGGCCAGTTAATACATCCAAGAAATGAGATCATTGATACATTCAGCACCCCAGGAACTGGAACATGGCCAAGATTTTAGCGGCTGATAAAAGGCTAATAGAGTTGGAACCATTCTACCCTCCAAAAGCAAGATGTAAGAGGGGCCAGTGTGCAAAACAAACTCATCTTCTGGTCCCCGCCAGCTGACAGTGTTTGATGCCATGTCAATTCTGCTCAGTCTAGTTGGACCAGTAGAGATGAGTTGTATACAAACAGTCTAATGTCCTGCAGATGTTGTGGATTTCAGCTCTTGTCCATCCTAGCAATATCTGGTAGGACTGTCCTGTTTTCAATAAAATAGGGAACCTAACTATAAAATGTGCCTCTAAACTAGTTTGAGTTGTAATGGCCTAGACCAGTGTTTTTCAACCTTGGCAACTTGAAGATGTATGGACTTCAACTCCCATAATTCCCCAGTCAGCTATTGTGTCAAGCTTAAAATTTGTGTCTATCCAAAAGTACCCCAGGTGAGAATAAGAGAGAGTGGGATTCCTAAAATATGTTTTATGGAACCAGAGTATTCTCTGACTAGTTCTGAGAGTCAAGCGTTGTGTCTATGTGTTGATACATTCAGGTATATATCTGTGAGGGAGGAGTGATGATGGCAGATCTATTATCAAACACAAAAATTAAAACACACACACATACATATACACACAGAAGAGAGTGTGAAAGGAAAATGGTGCTGAAGGTTCTAGTAACTTTCCCTTCAGATTGCCTTTTCTCTCTTATGCGCTTTCATTGACATGTGCAGGAAAATACATGACATATCCTTGTGAAAGTACATATTCAACACTCACACAGCTAAAATCAAGGATCAAATACTAAAACAGACTGAAAAGGCTGAATATTACATCACTTTTAGAGCTGTTTCCACATCACATTTTTAATTAGCTCAGTTCAAGTTCTAGTAGATATATTTCTAGCACATTACAAAGCTGAATTAGCTTTGGCTAGGGCTTTTTCTTTTAATATCATACTTTATCATGTGATGTAAACCTAGCTCATTTGATTAATTCAACATATTGTGTAAACCCAGGAAAAAAGAAATACAATAACCTACTATACCTGGGCAAAATGGCTGCCCAAAATGGCTAATATGCAATCCTCTCTTTGTGCCTATAAAACCACCTCTTTAAGGAGCCATGGTGGCTCATGTGGCAAGATGCTGGGCCTGCGCACTGCTGAGTCTGGCAGCTCGGCATTTTGATTCCCGTGAACGAATAAACTGCATAGGGATAAGAAAGGAGCCTTCCCCAAATGCCTATCGGGGAATAGGCTATCGGCAATAACCCTATCGGCATTTGGGCATCTCACAGGTAAAGATAACCACCACCTGAAAAAATTCCTTTCACAGAGGCATCCAGCCACATCAGTGATCCCTGGCTAACATGTGCCATGTGCTAAATAAATAAATAAAATCTCCTCTTTGTCAAATGCACTGCAGATTTTCCTGGAAAGCAGAAAAAAAGCATAGTATTTGTCTTAGCTGTCCTTGAAGTGTGCAAAATTGGCCTTACAGCCTGGACCAAATCAACTAGATTACATCTCTGTAGCAAAGGATCCTAGAGCTGAAGGTTAAGTGAGAAGCTGAGAATAAATTGCAAAAGAAAGTGGTGTCAAACTGCTTCCATTGTTGGTGCCAGGAATAGTGCATGGGTGTAACATGTCACAGTCACTGGGAATTGAGATATCTTGAAGAGGATTTTTCCTTCTATTAAATGTTAAGAGAGACCAGAGAATATGCTTTTATTTCAGTATTAATTTTAGTTTCTTTTTTGAAAACAGAAACAACAATATGCATGGCTTCTTTCATTAAAGGAAATATTGCTTGGTGTCCTTTGATCTTTGGAAGTCTTTTTTTAAAAAATGACACTGTGCTAACACTGTCTGCCAGAACAGTTATGCCTCAGATCTGGATGATTGATGGCACAGCAAACTATAGGACCAGAATAAAAGAACAAAACCATGATACTCAAATTTCATTAAAACTTTTAGATATATGATCCTATCTTGATTTTTATTTGAAGTGACATTTTTGTGTAATTGGTGGCTTCTATTTTGCAATTGCTCATCACCTAACTGACTTTCTCAATTCTAAAGAATAAAAACAGAGAAGCTAGACTGGGAAATAAATATATAATCAATCAATTAATCAATCAATCACATACCATTGCAGTAGAAGGCAGTACCAATTAGCATTATTTCAATAAAACTGTGCTGACTTGTATTTATTAAAGTTATTTATTTAGCACAAGCTAACCTTCTTGCAAATGGGATTCTGAATGTCTAACCACACATTAAAAACATACCAGCAAAACATAAAAAGCTTACAAGAGAATGGATTATTTTCCATGAAATCACCAGGAATCAACCATTCCCCACCATGCAGTTAGAATTGAAGAAACTTCTTGGATGAGAAGGAAAAGGTTTTTAAGGAAAAAAGGAGGAGGAGGAGGAGGAGGA
>NW_020769378.1:913818-1031952 GCF_900518735.1 Pseudonaja textilis
GAGGAGGAGGAGGAGGAGGAGGAAGAAGAAGAAGAAGAAGAAGAAGAAGAAGAAGAAGAAGAAGAAGAAGAAGAAGAAGAAGAAGAAGAAGAAGAAGAAGAAGAAGAAGAAGAAGAAGAAGAAGAAGAAGATGATCATCCACTTGCCTTTGAAAAGCACTTTTGGGACAACCAGGAATCAAGCTCAATCCATGGGAACAATGTCTTTTAAATAAGCAAATCACTCTCATCAGGAAAAATATTCAAGTGTTCCAGTGAGTAAAACCAACAAGTTGCTCCAGTGATCAAAATTTTTAAAAAGAAATTTTGCTTTAGGGGCTTCTGTCATTGTGATGGTAATAATTACTTGGTGAATCTGTTCAGTGAAAATTCATTGGAGAAAACAAATCTTGCCAATAAAGCGACAGAATCTGCTGTCCTTGAAAAAAGCATGCTAAGCTGCAATATGGCAAGACTACCACATTCCTTCTGGCTCTGCCACATTGGGAAATGAACTGTGCATAAAGAAGGAACGGGGGGGACCTGATCTCGAGATTGTAGTAGCATTTCACATGATAGCAAATCAGGTTTGTTATATATTTGCATTGACTTGCTATAAAAAAAATCTGACGATTAATTTCATCCTTTTTCTGCTTGCTATTATGTGTCATGGCTGCATCTCACCTATCCAAGCTTCATGAGCTGCTGCCTGACATTGGGAGGGTGGAGGGTTCCTTTGTGTAGTTTGCACGGGAAAACCTTAGATCAGGGGTCTTCATACTTGACAGCTTTAAGACTTGTGGACTTCAACTCCCAAAATTCCTCTCCCGGTCACATTAGCTCAGGAATTCTGGGAGTTGAAGTCCACAAGTCTTAAACTTGCCAAGCTTGAAGACCCTTGCCTTAGATTCTGTTTATGGAAGGCAGTGGAGGATGGCATAGATCTGAAGGTCTAGTCTAATGAAGGGAAGGACTAGGCCGGGACGTGGTAGCAGGGTTCCAATATTTGAGGGGCTGGCACAGAGAAAAATGGATCAAACTATTCTCCAAAGCACCTGAGGGCAGGACAAGAAATAACATATGGAAACTTGTCAAGGAGAGAGAGCCAGCCTAGAACTAAGGAGAAATTTCCTGGCAGTAAGAACAATTAATCAGTGAAATGCCCTGCCTTCAGAAATTGTGGGTGCTCCCCACTGCAGGTTTTTAAGAGGAGATTGGACAGCCACTTGTCTGAAATGGCATAGAGTCTCTTGCTTGAGTAGGGGGCTGGACTAGAAGACCTCAAAAGTCCCTTCCAGCTCTGTCATTTGTAAGTTTGCCCTAGACTATGTATCAGAATGGTCAAACAAATGGCAACTTCAAATCTCAACAAATAAATGCTTTGTTTTACATATTGGCAAAAAAAATATATCAGAAAATAAAATACAAGTTGAATAGTCAAGACCTTGTTGAGGATCCAAGCTCTGTAAAGGGCCTTGGAGTACTCATCTCTAATGATCTAAGTGCTAGAGCCCACTGTAACTAGATAGCCCAAAAGGCGTTAAGAGTTGTTAATCTAATCCTACGTAGCTTTTTCTCTGGTAATATTACATTACTTACTAGGGCATACAAAACATTTGCCAGACTAATACTTGAATACAGCTCATCAGTCTGGAACCCACATTACATATCTGATATTAACACAGTTGACAAAGTCCAGAAATATTTCACAAGAAGAGTTCTCCACTCCTCTACTCGTTGCAGAATACCTTATGCCACCAGATTCGAAATTCTACACCTAGAAAACCTAGAACTACGCCGCCTTTGGTCCAATCTAAGTATAGTATATAAAATCATACATTTCAATGTCCTACCGGTCAACAAATACTTCAGCTTCAACCATAACAACATAAGTGCACACAATAGATACAAACTCATGGTTAACCACACCAAACTTGATTGCAGGAAATACGACTTCAGCAACAGAGTGGTCAATGTCTGGAATACTCTACCTGATTCTGTGGTTTCTTCCCCAAACCCCCAAAACTTAGACTGTCTACTGTTGACCTCACCCCTTTCCTAAGAGACCTGTAGGGGTCATGCATAAGCGCACCAACGTGCCTACCATCCCTGTCCTATTGTTTCTTTTTTTTTTCTTATATGTATCCATGTATTCATAACTATGTTTTTACTTATACCTGTTATCTTGTAAGCAATTGACAAATCAAATAAATAAATAAAAGGCTGGTGTAGGAATGCTACTACTGCATCAGATTAGGCATGGAGAAACTAGTCCCACTTGTTTTCCACTCTGGCATGGCCAAGGGGGCAGGGGACACGTCTGGGGGCTGAGCCATGTTTACTTGGAAGCCACCCTGAGAGGACTCTTCCTCCTGCCCCTTCCAATCATCTTCCAGGTTCCTCTAATAAAGTTCTTATAAGGCTGCAAAGTAAATAGAAAAGTGATAACCTCGGCAGCTTTTCATAATCATTCTAAATGCCCCCCACTGGCAGAATGACAAATGAACTGCTAAACAGAAGAGAATATTGGACAGAAAATCAATTTGGCAGGCAAAAGGCAAGGGGGAGGGGAGAAATTGCCTCAGGCAGCTCTGTCGGTATTCTGAGTTTTCCATCTTCTTCTACGCTTCTTCCCAATTACATACCCTGACACACAGAGACACACAAACACAGAGAGAGATCAGGGTTTTTTTCCCTTTTCTTTGCATACTAATACATTGAGATTCCCCTGCTCTTTGAAGTATTGCATAGCTAATATCTGCTTTCGAGAACAAGTTTAAGGTGCCAGAGTTTAAGATATGATCTTCTCACTTGTGAGGTTTTGCTGGAAGGAAAAAGAAACGAAGGGAAAATGTCTGATCATCTTTTTTAAGAATGTCAACTGCATCATAAGAGAATTCCTTTCATTTGAAAGCTCTTTCTTTCTCAAGACCTGCCACTCCCAAGCTGTCTAGTCACCGTTCTATAAAAGAGCTCTCAAAAATTTGCTGCCTAGAATACATATACATTCAAAACAAAACAAACCCCTCATGAATGAATGAGTGAGAACAAGAGATGAATAAAGTAAATTGTAAAATGAAGCCATTCTGTAATCTTAACAATTTATTCCATGAATATATGATACTTCTGAAGGTTATTCTGTTTTAACCCAGCAATTATGGCATGGTCAACAATTTCTACAGAGAGCTGGAGATTCTAGTGAGACATCCCAGAGCTGTTTTTTTTTTTCCGTTATATGAATTGTGAAATTGATAAGTCTAGTTTAATGATCACCATAGACTTAGACTACCCTGCATTTTCTTTATAGCTTTCTAAGGAAGTAGAAACTTTTAAGAAATAAAAAGACCACCCAGTTTGAAGATTGGCAGAACAACCTAAATACACTAAGTTATTTTTGACAAAATTAAATTACGGTAGAGGGAACAGGAAGAAAGATAGGAATTTGCCAGAGTTCAACTGAAGGAAGAAAATATTGTAATTATCTGTTATGAACAATTGTGTGCTGAACTGGAAAAGGTGGGGGGAAAAAAATCTCCTGAAGATCTGCTATTGCAGGGATCTCCAAACTTGGCAACTTTAAGACTTGTGGACTTCTACTCCCAGAATTCCCCACTCAGCCATGCTGCGAGTTGAAGTCCACAAGTCTTAAAGTTGCCAAGTTTGAAGACCCCTGTGCTATTGCAATGAGTATATCTTGAAAATCACAGATTGTCTAATCTGAGCTGTTGAGTGACTGCATCCTGTTGAATCAATGGACACCAAAAAAGGAATGCAAGGAGACCAGGTTCCACAAATGAGTTAGGGAGAAGAGTAGAACAATTTAATCAAATGGATTCAGCATGGACATTTCATAGGCTGTCCTGAATTTTTTTCTTCTAAGAGGCTGAACATAGCTAAAATGAAAACTTGAGAAGAGAACTTGAAAAAAATGGGAGACTTTTTACTGATGTTGCCCTAAGAAGCTAAAGTGAAGATGAATAAACAGAAATTTGAACTTGCCATCTACAAAACCTGTTGTGACTCAGAGGTTTGAACCTGCTCTGTCAGAAGGCATAGGCTTGAGTGATGAGGAAGATCTGGCATTAAGGTTTGAGCCTGCCTTGTTGGGTGACATTAATGGGAGTCAGGAGGAAGAGGAGGACTTGGCTCTAAGATTTGAGCCTGCTTTGCTGGAAGTTTCGGAGTCGTCTTCCTCTCCAGGAACTTCCTCCCTGATTGTGCCTCAGGTGTCGGCAAATAATCAGGAGAACCTGCCGGAGTCCTTAGATGAAGATCAAACCGAAGAATGTTGGTTTGATGCAAGGAACAGACGTAAGCACAAATGTCAAGCACAAACTGGAAGGAGACATCGAATCAGGGACTGAGGAAAGAGACTGACATGCCCCTCAGGGAATATAAGGAGGCGTGTTAGCTTTGAATCCCCGTTCGGGTCAAACTTGTTAATTTGCGCCTGCCATTTGGACAAAGTATTCTGTTTGCTGTTCGTCTCTGATTTATAGTTCTGCTCGTTATCAGAATTTGCAGACAGTTTCTGGGAAAACTGCCAACGACGAATTCAGCCAAAGGAAAGTTAACTCTGTTGTTCCTGATATTGTCTGTTTGTGTTTTTCCTTTGGACATTTGGACTCTCGCCTCATGGCCACAGGTGAGACAGAACAAAAACCTTTGTCAGGTTTATCCTCCTGCCTGAACAAATCCTGGGATAGATTTGCAACAAATGCTAACTCCTAGCAGTCCTTGTCTACTCTATAGGCTGGAAGTGTAGAGGGAGTGCCAGGAAAGTAAAAGAAGGATCTGAAGTTAGTAAAGATGGCTAAGAATAACAAGGTTTTATATTCTTCAACTAAAGGCAAAGTATTAGTATACTAGCTGCTACAGGTAACAAGCTTAAACCATAAGATGAATGGCTGAGGAAACTAGGTATACCAAGTCAAATGACGAGAAGGACCAGGAGGTACATGATAGAAGAATTGAGGGGCTATCACAAAGAGGAATGGGGCAATCTATTCTCCAAAGCACCTGAGGGCAGGACAAGAAGTAATGGGTGAAAGATCATTAAAGGGAGATCCAACCTAGAAAACTAAGAAATAAGAAATTTCCTGATAGTGATAATAATTAATCAATGGAACAGGAAGTTGCAGGTGCTCCATCACTGAAGATTCTTAAGAAGGGACTGGACAGCCATTTGTCCCAAATGGTATAATGTCTCTGGCTTGAGTAGAGGGCTGGACTAGAATTACTCCAAGGTGCCTTCCAACCCTATTATTTGATCTTCCATGTTCAAAAGCTTTAACAATGGCATAAACAATACCACTCTTAGATGACAGATGCTCATCTTCCATGTTCAAAAGTTTTAACAATGGCATAAACAATACCACTCTTAGATGACAGATGCTCATGACATAATATGACATCTTACTTCTAGCCTCAGCTGTTTTTATTCCTTTTCAAGGAAGAGGGTGCAAGTTTCCCTACACCACTGCTACTTGTGAATGTGCCCCCCTTGCAGCATGGGCTGAGGGCACAACTGTCTTTATCACAAACACTTGCTTCTGGCCAGTTTTAATGATGCTCAATTTTGCCAGGACCGATTCCATGATCCAATCCAAGCTTCCAATTCCACGAATTTGCCTAAATGGTTGTACCTCTCCTTTTCCCCCTACCTTTTCCTTTCAGTGCCAGAAATTCTCCTAATGCAGTCATGCAGTGTTTCTCAGCCTTGGCAGCTTGAAGAGGGGTGGCCTTCAACTCCCTTTGCTGGCTGGGGAATTCTGGGAGTTGAAGTCTGCCCATCTTCAGGTTGCCAAGGTTGAGAAACAGGGCAATAATGGATTAGAGAGCATGTAGACAGATTGGAAGGAAAATCCATCTGGTTTTATTTTTCTAGTTTGTACCCTTCATGTTTCATGCCCAGACTAGATAGATTCTTTTGATACATATACATATTGAAAAATATAATAGATTATTGGATATCAAATATTTGAGAGAAGCAAGGATGTGCATGAGATATGGGAGGGGAGAAAAAAAAATCAAGATTGCAAACAAAACAAAAATCCCCACAGAGATTGATTGGACCGTTGAGACTGCCACCATCTTGACTCTTTTCACCATACCCCATAGACCTCTGGGGAGAGGAGACTTGTGAAAATAATAACTTATTTTGTAAGTTTGAAACTAAGAAGGAGAGCTGTAGATTTAACCTTTATTTTTCCCCATTGGCATTTCTCTATTTCACCCAGGATTCCAATTTCTACAAATATATTACTATAAAATACAGTACTTGGCAGTAATTCCAAATTTGTATATTACATCTAAAAGAAAGTAGCCTAAAGGAGGAAAGGAGACGAATTAGATCTGCTCACATTGGAAAATACATTGGCATTATGATAAGGTAATATAATTACTGCTCAAGACAAGCTTGACCACTTGTGACCACGCGAACTGTTCCATGACGTTTACAATGTGGATATGGTTTGCTTCTGTCTTCTGTGGTGGGTTTTCATCTTTCCAAGCCTTGGATTATCTGGTGGTTTCTCATCCAAATATCAGGTCCAAATCTGTGGGGGAGGGGAATTTCCCATCAACCAGTATCAGCTATTCCACTGCCAACTGGGCTACCCATACAAACCAAAGCATAATTTATTATACAGAGGTCACTTTTATTCAATTTGTTTGTCATTCACACCTAGCAATTTTTCCTATTTACCAGAATTGACAATTTTCTTTGTAAGATGAAGAACGAGCTTCATTTTTTGAAACACACATGGGAGACAACAAAACTGAATATTTATTTACCTTTGGGTACCAATTCTCTGTACCATACCAGTTCAATTTCAGACAGTTTCTCATCCATGTAAACATGAATTCTCTTGACTTATGTATCCTGAATAATTGAGGGCAATGATGCTGTAACTTTCAGATTCATCTGATGGAGGGTTTTTTTTTAGAATATTGAGTCAACCTGGTCACATGGGAGGGATAAAACTGTTAAACTCAATGCCATTGCAACATTTAGAAAAATGAAAATGTTGGATTATAATTATATGCAAAGCAAAATTCAGATAATTTTGCATAAACGATTTCCTTTGCCATATTCCATATTCAGTTTTGGAATTGAAAATCAAATGGAACCTTGTAGCACTTTTTCCAACAAACAAATGTTGTTAAATACATACTTTAGAGATGCAGTGGAATGGCTGGACAGATGTTAGATTTAAGCCGGAGGGTGGTGAGTGGGAGAGAAGGGAAGACAGAAGACAGGATGGTTGTGAGGTTGTAAACTAGAGGTGACACAGATTTAAAATACCTTATTAATTGTAATATGTTAAAATTCCATGGGATTGTTGAGACCTTCTGAGATAGCCTGAAAACTTTTAATGTATGGCAATTCAGCAATCTTCCACTCAACTGTGCTTTTTTTCCATGATTGCTACTTTGAGAACTATAATAGAGTTCCTTGGTAGATTAAAATGTTCCTTGTCTTGGAACTGATACTTAGTAGAACTTAAGTACAATCCTTAAATGATTGAAAATGTTTGGGTAAATGATTAAATGTTTAATCATGATTTTTTTAATCATGTAAAATATAAAAGATTCCTGATTGTTCACAGGGCATATGAAACATAAAAGAGTACACCAAGACTTCTACTATGCTTACTATAAAGTTGTTTCCAGAGCATGATCAATACTGCTGGCTTTCTGACAATATTCAGATATTTGTTGATCCCAGGGTTGATGTTTACCAACATATTTCAGTATGCAAGTTATATGTTTTGACACTCAACAAAGTTTGATGCCACTCGGCATCCCAGTATAAAGAACTGCACAATACATTCTGTATATTCAAAATTGGATGCTAAAGCAAGAGAGAAGTTGGTTGACTTGCCAGCATGTGAATCATATGGTGATAGTCAGTCCTCCTTTGAGCTGACCTCAGCTTCGGGTAGACATATTCATATTGTTTCTTCAACAGTATGGAAATACCACCTCTGTCTTCTCCTAGGGTTCTTAAAAAGTGCTTTGCAGTCTAATACAGTCTAATACATAATTCTAAAATTTCTTAGTGCTCTCCCATTTTCTTAAATACACAGGACTTCGTTTTACAGTCAGGTAGAAATGATGAGAATGGAGGCAAATTACAGAACCAGAAAATAGAATTTCCCAATTGTTATCCTCTTAAATTCATTCTATTGCAATAAGGATCTGACCCAATTTGTTTGCTAAGGACAACTTTCATTGGGGACTTGTCCTATCTCATTCACACAAATGTTAGGGACTGATTGGGCCTAAGCAATGCTGTTTTTCATTTAAAATTCTGTGCAGTTTGTTTCTTTTTCATACCTGGAAAACATATCTCAAAGTAGGAAAGATAAAAGGCCTATGAAGTGACGTTTAAATGCTCAGATTAGGAGTCTTCTCTTGGAATCCCTTTCCACCTAAACAGATTTAAGTGGAACAGTCAAATCTTCCCCAGCTTTCTTCTTTTGATTCTGTTTTGTAGGTTTAAAAATATAAGCTTCCAAAAATAGAGTTTGTCCATATCCACATCAACTGTAGCCATTTACTGTAACGCCAGAAATGCTATGATGATGCTTCAATATTAGAAAGTATTAAACAACTTACTTTTAGTCTTGAAATGCCAAACTTGTATAAATCAGAGTTTTCTCCCCCTTTGAATACATGAAATAATTTCCTGTCTTTGATATCTGAAGCAGAAAAGCCATAGCTTATAAACAAACACACATGCCCTTCTAAGAGATGTAAGAGCCATGCATTTTCTTCCGCTGAGTGCTGACGCCATCTAAGGAAACATCCTTGGAAGATAAAAGTCTAGGCTTTCCAATATTTTAACCCATATAAGAAGATTCTTACTTCATCAGTTTTCCATGCCTATGGAGGTAGAAGGCCTTGAGTAACCTACAGAAAATAGCTGAAACAGAGGTCTTGTTTGTAGTGAAGACAAAACAAAATGCCTAAGTGAACATTGCCTTGAGTGTAAGGGTTTCACAGCAGAACATTAAGCTCAATGTAGTGGAGCAAGGCCCATTGAACAATGGAAATGCCTAAAGAATGAATTAAGAGATGGGCTACAAAACAACTAGAACTCAGCTAATATCTGCAGGATAACTCCTGTGAGGAATGATTAAGGGAACTAGGTTAATGAAGAAAAGAACTAGGGATGATATGATGGCTGTCTTTCTGTACATGAGAGGCTACCATAGAGAGGAAGGGGTTGACTTATTCTCCAAAACTCCTGACGGTAGGACCAGAAGCAAAGAATAAAACCTTGTTAAAGAGAGATCCAACCTGGAACTAAGACAAAATTTCCTGAGAGAGAATCATTAATCAATGGAATAGCTTGCTTCCTGGAGTTGTGGGTGTCCAGAATGGAATAAGGTTTTTTTACCATGGGTAGGGAGTTGGACTAGAAGGCCACCAAAGTCCTTTACAGCCCTGTGGTTCTATTCTATTCTAATTTCCATGGGAAGCCTAACTGTCAAAATATCATTTAATTTTGTATACAGATTTTGTTTTTAAAGGGGAAGAATAAAGTCAAAAGTCACAATACATTTCTAGTAGTTGCTAAGCAAAATTTACCAAGGTGTGGTAAATGTGGTTATTTTATGTAGGGATGCTCAACTTGTAAATAAAATGGAGTATCTGAAACTGAAAATATATTTATTAGCTTTTGCCTGCTTTCATTAGTTGCTTTCTTGACTGTCCTTTTAATATTTAAATCATTAGTTTTATGTTTTTGCATTGTTCTTTATTATATTAGAATTGTAATGAATGTTTTTCAAGCTACGCATTCATGTGTAATGAAAAGAAATGCAATATATTCTAAACAAAATACTTCAAAGTAAAAAGGAAAGGGGAATATTAAAACTGGTATTAAATATAACAACTAATATTTAAAAAGTCATAATGAGCAATTAAAGGGAATTTAAAATAGAAACTGTGTTGATCTGCAGTAATGGGGGTTACAAAGCAGAAGCCGTCACAAAAGATTTTTCATCAAAAAGAAATAATATTTATTTGTGCTGGAACTGGAGAACTGGGGAATGTAGAATACAGAATGACAGAGTTTGGAAGAGACCCCTGGACATCTTCTAGTTCAGCCCTGTGGGGGCGCAGGGAGCCCTATACCATTTCAGACAACTGTTTGTCCAATTTCTTCTTAAAAACTTCTAGTGTTGGAGCATTCATAATTTCTGGAGACAAGTTGTTCCACTGATTAAGCGTTCTAGCTACCAGCAAATTTCTCCTTAGTTCTAGGTTGCCTCTCTCCTTGTTTAGTTTCCATCCATTGCGTCTTGTCCTGCCTTCAGATGCTTTGGAACATCGATTGGCCCCTTCTTCTTTGTGGTAGCCCCTCAAAGAGAGGGGACTGAATAATTCTCATCTCTCTTCCATCTTCACTTAGAGCAGGCTATGCTTAGGGCACAAAAGTTCTGAAGGGTCAATAATGATGGATCCTAGAAGGAAAATCTCATGGCTGTAGCAGAATTTAAAGGTTTTGGAATGTGAGTTTCTAGAGACAACTCTGGGAGTGAACTTCCTTGCCATCCACTAGACCACAGGGGTCCATTCAACATGGCTATTGGTATTGTAGTCAGTGATGGAGCAAATGGGTGCTAAAGAATACAATTAGCTGAGTGAGGGTTTGGTTATATATTAAACCTGTTAATCAGTGGGGAAGGTCTTAAAAATACTGTGTTTTTCTTCTAAGACCCTAAGATCAATTTCGTTCAGCAAAATATTCTTATCCTTGTCTGTCACATTCCTCACAGAATGTTTAAAAGGGATTGCTTGCCAATGTCAGGATATTGCAAGTGCATTTTGCACTACTCATTTAGCAACTTTCTTGTTTAATGACTTTCAGTTACAGTGGTCATGAAAAAGGAACGTTGAAACCAACCAGTGGTGGGATTCAATTTTTTTTTACTACTGGTTCTGTGGGCATGGCTTTTGTGGGTGTGGCTTGGTGGGCGTGGAAGGGGAAGGATACTGCAAAATCTCCATTCCCACCCCACTCCAGAGGAAGGGTACTGTAAAATGCCCATTCTCTCCCCAACCCACTAACCTGCTTTCCAGCTCCGTTCTCCTGTGCAGCGCAACAAAAGAAGACCCAGCCAATCAGCTGGGACTCAGGAGGCAGAGAATAGATGGGGGCAGAGCCAGTCAGAGGTGGTATTCCAAACTACTCAAAATTTCCACTTCTCCAGAACTGGTCAGAACCTGCTGAATACCACCTCTGAAACCAACCCTTCACATTCATGACCTCTGCTGGTCAGTAAAGCAAAGGAGAGCCGAGGTAAGGCTGTAAGCACCATTGTGTTTTTACTTAATGACCTCTTCACTTAAAGACTGGACTTCCCAATCTCAATAAATTGAGACTGTTTTGGGATTAAGGGGCTAAATTGCTTCACTAAACAAGGACTTCCTGTATAGATGAGGGAACAGTTACCTTGCAATAGTCTTTTAAAAATTAATATCCAAGTAAAAATGGTTTCCAAGGCTGACAATCCTATCCTGGACTGCTTTCACAAAATTCTTCTAATGGTATTAGAAAGATCATTGCATTAAAGATCGCAAATGTAATTAAATTACGTACTGAAATTTTGGAATATCTTTTTTATGGCACGTGGGTTCGCAGAGAAGGAAGACTATTCAAGTGCTAGAAATATGAGATTTACTTACAGTGATGGCTAGAGATGTAATAATTTCCTTTTATAAATTGGCACTGTAGCAACACCGTGGAAACACTGATGAATATTATTTTGTGTAGTCAAGACTTAATTACTTATTTAAAAGGTCAAATATATATAGAATAATATTTTGGGAATATGCATTTTTCTTTCTTTTTTTTCACAACAAGAATGTAAAAATTAATGTGATGCAAATTTGCCTTTCTACAGGTAGTCACTGGCTTACAAGCATAATGGAGCCTGTCCTTTATGGTTGTTCAGTTAATGATGATCATAAAGTGACTGACCCAATTTTATGACCTTTTTTGCAACAGTCATTAAACAAACATGATGGTTGCCAAGCAAATGTGGAGTTGTAAAATGAACACATTGGGGGCATTTTTGACAAAACCCAGAAGTAAATGCTGGTTTACTTCCAGTTTTTGACCATGACCCTGATCACATGACCATGGACATTGCAAATGATTGCAAATGTGGGCCAATTGCCAAGTGCCTGACCTGCAGCCAGGTGACCACGGGCAGGAGCTGGCTGTCAGAACTTCAGAATCAGGTTTTAAGTACTTTTGAGAGGGTCCACTGTAACTTTGAACGGTTGCTAAGGAACTGGGTTTAAGTCAGGGACTACCTATATCAATAAATGGTATTGTGGCAAGAACCAAATCTATGATGGATATGGTTTTGCTGCTCCACTCCCATGCTCCTGTCCAGTCTAGGTCTGTTCTGACCCAGGCTTCATCAAACATAATTAATCACAAACTTGTTTTAAAAGCAAAACTTATTTTATTGCAACGCTGGGAATTGTTTTCATTCCCAGCCAGAACTAAGCTTAAACAGTTCCCCAAGATAAGCACACACTTTTCAGTGCTGTGGAATGCTGCCAAAATCAGAAGCATCCAATTAATTATAAAAGAAACCAACTGAAGTATCAGAAAAAAAACCAACCAAAGTACGCAGGAGCTTCAAGGAGGACTCAGAACCGATTGAACTACTTTGCTTCCTGCAAAGCTCTTCGTCATTGAGGCCTGACTTTTATCCCTTAGGGGAGGAGCAATCACCTCCCAGCCTTACTACTGACTCACCCCTTCTGCTTCAGCTGCTCTTGCCTTCTAGCAGCTCTGCGCACATGCGCACTGGGAACAGGCTCCCCTGGGTCCTCTGCTTCGCTGCTGCCAGACTCCAAAGGCTCCGAAGGCAGCACTCCACCCCGAGATGGTCCTGGCTCCATCTCTGCATCGGATACAGGACCCTCGTTCAAGTCCCCTCCAGACTTCCCGACTGGTCCCCTTTCTTCCTTACTGTCCGATTCCGCTGTTATCTGCACTGGCTGCCGGCGAACCACAACAAGGTCCTAACCAGGAAGACGGCTTACCAAGGCTTCTGGAATGATGAAATAAGTATTTGTAGGAATGGGAAGATGAGGCGTCTGGAATCTGGAGTCTAAAACCCCATACTAACATTATGACTAGACATTTGTGGGGGCATCTGCTTTAGCTGCTTTGGAGTCAACAAGCCTGCAGTGAATCCTAGGCCTGTTGACTTTGCTTCTGGATCATAAGACAGCAGGAAAGAGCCAGCCACACGGAACCCTTCAAGCAGGACAAAAATGATCATGGTAATCTATTTTCAATTTGGCACAAGGTTTTCTTATTCTTAATTCTACACTGAACGATTTTTGAGGAAAAATATGTCAAGGAGCTGCACGTTGTATGCCTTTTTTCCCGTCAAACCTCAGAAGATGATCAGAATAATCAGGTTTATTTTTGATGTGTATATGTGCACATGCTCATATGTGAAGATTGGGGAAATATAAATCCAAGCGTATGGCATTATTTAAAAGAATTTGAAGTGGAAATGCATTTCTAAATTGAAATTGTCATCCCTGTAATTAAATATGAGCACAGAGACTCTTAGAGGCTGGAAAATTATTCATTCAAGTCACCGGTATGCATTTCAGTATATTTATCCCTTTTTCCAATTTTCCAATGTAAAATAACAGCACAGGAAACTTAAACTGTAGACGTACAAGGAAAGCAATGCTAAAGAACTTAGAGGGCTGTACACAAAATGAAATATGATACAATTCGAATGCAATGCAGTCTATGTTACAAATCATACAATTCCTTTTACATTGATACCTTGGATACTAAGAACGCTTCCATCTCTCTTGCATATAATGAAAAGTATTGAGCACAAGTATGTGAGAAGAATTAAAGTGGATCAGATCAAAAGCCCATCTTCTCAAGCATCCTATTTCACATTGAACAGAGGGGAATCTTACCATCACTAATAAGCAAAATCCTTACACAAAAAGAAATGCATGTTACCTTGAGTATTTTAAGTAAAATATTGGAAAAGGGCATGATCACATGACTGTGGGGATACTGTGGTGGTCATAAAGGTGAAGACTGACCATAAGTCACTTTTTCAGTGCTGTTGTAACTTTGAACAATCACTAAATGGATGGTTGTAAGTCAAGGACTATCTGTAGTATCTCACTGCATGACCAACTTCTCTTGTCTTGAAGCTGAACTGTTTCCAGTCCAGGAATTGAACTAATAGATATCAATATTTCTGATGTCTTTTAGATAGTTTCATTTTTCCCACCATAGAAACTGAAGGTAGTAAACATTTTCTCAAACATTCAGATAAAATAAAAAAGCATGGATCCAATTATTATCTCTAATTGTTTCATGTTTTCTGTCTTCTTCAGGTAAGTGACTGACAGCTATCTGAGCAATACTATTTTGTTGGGATGTCTTGTCAAAATTACAGGTTTCTGGAATTGCAAAAATCTGGGATTACAACATGTGAAATTTTATTTCTAAACAAAAGTATACTCCAATTCTTGTTTATTACAAAAAAATGGTGACTTGTTTTGCAGCTCTTAATTGTGTTATTGTGTTTAGTTTAACCTGTTAGCAAGACTTTGAGAAACTCTAAGGTGGACCTCATTAAAGTGACACCTCCCCCTTTTATTTCTGTTATCCAGCATTGCATGTTATTTTTGACACAATCAAGTTTATGTTCTGTACATTCAAGGCTACAAGAGGAAACAACAGGCATTTCTGAGATTATAATAGATGTGTTTCTGCTTACAGTTAGACAGTGTGACTTCGCTGATTCAAGCGGCCAAAAACCTGATGAATGCTGTGGTGCAGACAGTGAAAATGTCCTACATCGCCTCCACAAAGATTATCCGAATTCAAAGTCCTGCTGGCTCGCGACATCCTGTGGTGACGTGGCGGATGAAGGCTCCCAAAAAGAAACCTTTGATTAAGAAAGAGAAGCCGGAGGAAATCTACGCAGCCATCAGGAAAGGTTCAGCTAAGAAGAAGATCCACCCCATTCAAATCATGAGTGAATTCAGAGGGAGAGAAATACCCTGAAATTGTTATTCTGCTCATTGCACAGCTTGCCTAGATGAGGAGGCTGCTGAGATCAAACCCTTACTTTCCCCACTATTTTAAGGCCACGAATGCACTAACATTTCACATTTGTGTGTTTAACTTTGTGTTGCATTAAGGCACTTCATTTGTAGGCGACGAAGGATCTGAGAGTATTTCTATCCAGTTAAGAGGAATGTTCAGCACATTATTTTAAAAGCTTAACTGCATTTTTGTATTGATCACTCACTGGTGTGTTTGGCATTTCACCATTTTGCATTTGACATAAAAAATACTGACATACGTTGCACTACTAATTGAACATAATGTGCCAGGTTTAATCATGGGAAGTGTTGCTCAAAATTTAAAGTTGCTCACATGTATCATATCTTAGTATTTCTTGGCAAAAGCCTGGTTGGGAGACTGACGTTGTGTAGAAGGGAATAGTTACATAAAAGGTTCACTTCTAACTACTAAAGATGGTATCTGTCTCCCTCAATCTCAGGTACTCTACCAGAGATCTGGGAATTTATGAGTTTGGCACAGTGTCCTAGGACCTGGGACCACTGTGGCCTTTACTTTCCACATCCTCCACTTCTTCCTTCAGGCCCTGGTACTTCTCCAGCTTCTCATACTCCTTCCTAATGTTCCTGTTATTTGGCACTGCAACATCTATCTCCACCCCGCATGGTATTCTGGTCCTTTTCTGCCACTGCCTTCTTATTCTCTATGACCTTCTGTGGAACCTCCCACTTGAGAGGGTCTGGCCCCTACATTGTCTTGCCATGTCACTTCCTCTGTTTCAGCTTCTTCCCATTTCTGCTGTTGCCTCAGCCATTCTCTCTGCAGCTCATCTTGGGGTGTCGTCTTTGTCATCCTGGATATTCCGGCTGGGGAATTCTGAGAATTGAAGTCCATACACCTTAAAAAGTTACGAAGATTGAGATACACCGCTTTATGGAATCAAATGTTAGATTTTGAAGGAGCAGAACAACAAGATTATTGATGGTTTTGAACAATGCTGGGATTCAAAAAAATTTACTACTGGCTCTGTGAGCATGGCTTGGTGGGCGTGGCTAGGTGGGCATGGTCATGTGACTGGGTGAGGGCGTGGCTTCTTTTCCTTTTTTTTGCAGCCACCCCCCACCCATTTTGGGGCCTTCTGGGCCTTAGGCAAGCCTCCCGGGGGGCTTCTTGTTCCCAGGAAGCTCCCCTGGGGCTAAGGAAGAGAAAAAACTAATCCTGGAGTAGGCACGCAGCATTGCCCTTGCTCTGTTTGGGGCCTTCTGGGCCTCAGGGGAGCCTCCTGGGGGGTGTTTTTGCTCCCAGTAGGCTCCCCTAGGGCTCAGGAAGAAAAAAAAAACCAAAGGGCAGGCCTGCACCCCTCCCTCCATTTTTTGCCTTCCTGGGCCTCAGAGAATCCTTCTGGGTGAAGCAGTAAGACAAGCTAGGGGAATCCCAGCACAGCTGATCGTATGAACAGCTGGTTGTTGGGAGGGGGAAAAATGGAAATATCTTAAGAGGCGAGCGTGAGGCGGGTGGGGTAAGTGAGCATCGGGTGGGTGAGGCAAGCAAGCCAGCAGCGACCGGGAGACTGGTTCGGGGGCATGGCCAGCTAGAACTTACCACCGGTTTGGCAACCCATGCCAAATCCTTGCTACCGGTTCGTGTGAACTGGTGTGAACCGGCTGAATACCACCACTGGTTTTGAACTTTGGTGTCAATGAAAACTCCTGGGGCTACCATGAATAGGCAAGAAAATAAATGCATGGTGGAAAAATTAGTTCAGAGTTCTCACTTGGGGCAGAAAAGGCTAGGCAAAAATTAAACTACTTTGGGCACATTTCACATTATGGGAAAACCCGTTCCCTTGAAAAGTCTGTAATACTGGGAATGATGAGAGGAAATAGGAGAGGACCCAACAGCAAGATGCTTGGCTTCAGTTACAGGAGGAATGGATGCTCCCTTGGAAAACCTTAAGCACTGGATTGGGGAAAAGATCGTCCTGTGGAGAAAGTCTTTCTATGCAATCTCTAAAAACTTGATGGCACATAATCAGACAATTAATAGACCTCACTGTTTCATTTTATTAAATATTGACTAGAAGATTACTGAGTGCTTTAAAAAAAACTAGTGGTCTGAAGGGATCATAGCACTTTTATCTTCCACCCTCAGTGGTCTTGGGGTGCCCATCATTGGTTGATTGGGAGCTCTCCTGGCCAAACAAGCATTTTGAGACTCTCCCTTTCAATTCCAATTTCTGGTCCCTTGGGCGACTTTATCTAGGGCCTCTGTCAGGGCTCCAACAAATCCCCCTCATTCAAAGCAAAAGTCTCTAGCTGCATCTCAGAAAAAGTAAATTGGTTTAATAGAAATCGCCATGTTGGTGCGTGGCTGGGTGCAGCTGGTACTAAATCACATCATACATTTCCCCCTTGACCCTGGTCTGTCCCCCACCCCCTGGATGTGACTTCTCCAATAGGACACACCAGTCTTCAAGAGTCATCCATCATGTTCTCCAATAACCTTCTTATGCTCTGACAACTTTGAGCTACTGGGACAATTATCTAGGCATTTAAGAATTGCCTAGTTTCTCCCTCACTCTCTTTTTCTGGGAGCTAAAAAGACCAAAGCAGTATCTTTTCAGTTGACAGCCAAAATCTTGGAAGAAGGGCCTTCACTCTTCCTCCCTCAAGGATAAAAATCAGAGGGGGAGGAAGCAATGAAACTTCAGGCTCTTCTCTAAAACAGCAATCTTGATCCAACTCTTTGTGACAGGCATTATTCCATCATGATGTCCTTCCAGGACAGCCTTTGTCTGGGTTTTATTTCCATTTCTCTCGGCTCCCACAATATTCAAATTCAAATTTCTCTTCTTTCCATTCCTAGGCTGAACTATCTCGTGAAAAAAATCTTTTTGTTTGCTTCCTAAGGATTCTGTGGGCATCCTCCCCTTCCACTCTTCTCCTTCCTAGGGACAAATTGGTTCTCGTCACCAACAATTTATTTCAATGCTGAGTTGAATTGCTACAATCCCACATCAAGAAAAAAAAAAAGATAAAAACTCAACAGCTTCATGTGTAATTAGTCCAGCTGTTCAAATGTTAGTAATGGATGCTGGCACAGAATTTGCAGGGCTTCAAGACCAGAAAGAACTGGTCTTTAGAGGCACACACACACACACACACACACACACACACCTTAATTTTCTGCACAATAAAGCAGGGAAGAAGAAACGTGGTGCAAAACTACCCAAGGTGTTTCCATGACTGAGGGTGGATTTGAACCTTGGTTTTCCTAATGCCAACCCAACTCCTTAACTAGTATGGTGAATACTGGCTGTCCTAACTGGTCCCAAACCTTCTACTGAACTACATGACTGCATCAGAATTGCATCTTTTCATCCTGAGCTCAACAATTCAGGGTTATAGTTCTTAGCGCTATATTACTATAACAGATGCTAAAGGTGTGAACATACAGTTTTAATTTAAAGTAGGTTTCTTTTCTGTTTTCCTGCTAGATTTTCTCCATCCCCAGTGATTATGTCATAGACCATAACAGCTAAAGAATTGTTTTACATATTAATTAGACAATCCAGTTGCTAAGTATGTGATATTCTTTCTCATCCCAAAATACCAAATTCCTATTTCAGTTCAATCATGATAACAAACTAGTATTTACTAAAGAAATATTATTCATTTAATCATCAACATATTTTTGATTAACTGAAATGTAATATCATCTCTGGAACTGTAATTTTTCCTCCTCAATTCTAAATTCCTTCCATTAAAAATATGATTATTTTGCACTGATTTTCATACACAGACGATTAAAAGGAAAAAAAAAGATCATTATTTGTGATTCCAAAATATATTTAAGTACATGAAAATAACCTCTTAACATTTTGAAAACATAACACCGCAGAGGTGTCCCGATTGTCAAAATTTGACAGTTTGAAAAATGAAACTGTTTAGATGAATGTGTTTTCAAAGCATTGTATTGAAGATGAAAGGTTTTAAAATCCTTTATTAATCCTGTAGTTGAAACAGTCAGAGATTTCCTTGTCAATCCACCATGTTACTAACCACTGTAACATTCTGAAACCAGAAAGGTGACTTTCTGAACATAGCATGGAAAGAAACAAATAGCTGAGGTTTATCGTTTTCCTGCCCTGCCTCACCTGGATAGACCATTATGGATAGCAAGCACCCTGTTGGATCATCATGAAGATGGACCTAAAGGCATT
The DNA here is from genome assembly GCF_900518735.1 of Pseudonaja textilis. Next base: position 933,134 of record NW_020769378.1, read on the forward strand.
TTCATATGAGGATCCTAAACCGGCTGGAAAGCAGCTTCAGGTTTCAGGGTTCCATAATTAAAGTCTATAGCAAGGGTCTTCAAACTTGGCAAGTATAAGACTTGTGGACCTCAACTCCCAGAATTTCCAAGCTAACATGACTGGAGGAGGAATTCTGGGAGTTGAAGTCCACAAGTCTTAAAGCTGTCATAGTGGTCTATAGTGTCTTTCAACCATTATTGTGCCAAAACAATAGCAATGCACAAAGACTTTACACTACTTTAGCAATGACTGTGGGATGCTACAAAGATGCTGTAAGTCATCACTGCAAATGTCAGTAATCTTAAAGAAGAGAGCTGATTTATTCCAATGTAAGGTAAAATTGTTCTTTTTTTTTTAAAGGTGATTGTTCTTTGGGGATGGGAGATTGTGACTCAGTTTTTCCATTGGTGAAAAGTCTTGGCTCCCCTCCTCCTCCCTCTTGAGTTTTAGGACTCTAGAGCAGAGGTCACCAACCATGAGAAAATTTTGGTAGTCCACAGGAAAAAAAAATTGCATTTTTATATTGCACTAAATGCTATTTATCTTTAAAAAAAATTCATATTAGTGGTATGCAGGATTTAAAATTATAAATTTAGTGGTCCCTGAGGTCCGAAAGGTTGGCGACTGCTGCTCTAGAGACAGTCCTCAAACTGCCTGGCCTTGTCATCCTTGCAAGAGCTAGAAGAAAGGCGCAGGGAAGACATTGGCAAGAGTTTGCCAATATTACACACCTTCCTTTTGCCAAGACCCTAATTGCAATTGGGCCAGGCTAGGGGAATCCAGCCCCCTTTTCTCTGCAAGGGAGGCAAGAGGATTTCTGTTATCTTGGGAAAAATCTGGGGCATCTTTTGGGATGGAGTCATCAAAAAAACTGAACACGACAGCTATGGCTCTCTGATCACCACCCTGTTTTAATCCATGCGACAGGCACAGAAAATGTAATAAAAGAATGTGGCTGTGGCCACCATTTTCTGCACTTTTTTGATACACACATCCTACTCTTGTAGACATCCCTATTACTATAATTAAAAAAATTGTGGAAAGAATTAGAGTAAAACTACCTAGAGGCATTACTTGATTACTTCCTTTTTCTAAGAGATAAGAGATATTCTATGAGAAATGTTTGCTGAGAATGTCTGAGTTTGGCAGTAACTATACCTAATTCACTCCCCTACCAGCCATGCACCCATAACTTATGCATAACTGATTTTAGCGTGAAAGACTAATGGCTTAGCTGATTTTTCTGTTTAATGATGACTATTCTCATCTCATCTGTTCTGTGTCTTTATACGACAGCAGGTGCCTCTTTGCAGATTCTTCATTACACTACATACCACAGGGTGAAAAGGTTACACTATTATGGATGGCAGAATACAATAGTTACCTTCTCCAATTTAAGCAGATTACAGGAACACTTCCCTGTGAGTTTTTAAGTCTCTGGCACAACAAAGCTTTACATCTGTTACAGTGGTTGCTAGGAAACTGATAACAATATTCTAGAAATTGTAATAGATGTGCTGGCCCTCAATGCTCCTGTGATTAGTCAGCAGCCAGTAGAAGTTGTTTGAGAATGAAGAAATATTAAATCTGTTGCTTCCAGCCATGGGAGAGAGCGGAAGAGGAAGGGATGGTATTGTGTCAAGGACACTGGAACACAGTTTTCCTCACGTACCTCTTTCCCATTCCATGAGTCTGTTAGGATAAATGGAAAGTTAGTATTCCTATATTCCTTGGGGAAACATTTGACTCTGAGTGACATGGTGCTGACTTTTCAGTTTACAGAAATATAACTCTTATCATGTAGGAGAAAGCAGCAGTGGTTCCCCCACATTATCTTATTTGTTAAGGATTGGCCTCCAGCTGATAACCCCATTTCTGATCTTCCATGGAACTACTGCTGAAGGGCGTTGGACTCCCTGGAGCTGGAGATTGGCTTCCAGGTCAGGAGAAAATTGTTGGCAGGATACCTCAAGTGGGACTCCTGATCAAGTGTGCAAGCAGCAAATTCTGATGATGGAGGATACTTGGATCAAATGTCTCCCTGATCAGGTGATCAAAATTATTTTATAAGGAGGACACAGAAAGGGAACTTCAGTGGGTCTTATGGGGAGTGTTCTCTCCTGATTTCAGACTTGTTTAAGATCATGCAGAGACATCATTTAAACCAGGGGTCTCCAACCTTGGCAACTTTAAGACTTGTGGACTTCAACTCCCAGAATCCTCAGAAACTCCCAGCTTTGCTGGCTGAGGAATTCTGGAAGATGAAGTCCACAAGTCTTAAAGTTGCCAAGGTTGGAGAGCCCTGGTTTAAACAATTCAGCATCATTTTCCATAGAGTGAAAATAAGTCAAAGTTGATTTCTGGAACAAATATGTATACAAGCAATCATACAAACTCTAGAATTTCACAAGGAAGCATCTGCTGTATCTGTTCAGTTGTTATTTAAAGTCTCAGATTTCTCTTGGGGAATACTTTTGTTTCCTTCCACTTTGATATTTATGAATCATAGAATAACTCAGTGCTATAAAACACAGTATCTAATCAGGTATAATAAATATTATTTGGCACATATGCACTGGGCCCACTTGTGTTTCTTTTAGGCATGACATTTCTGGGGTTTGTGATGTAAAATGTAAATGGGTTAACAATTCAACATTGCCTGATGAAAAGGGCATTTGTTGAGGTTAAGCAATATCTGTGGGCTTGGAACAAGAATGGGAAGCAAAACTGAGAAATCTGCCTAGGAAGAAAGACCTCCTCTTGAAATCTTGGATAAGGGAGAGTAGAGGGAAGGCGGCAATTAACAGGATTAGCCCAAGGCGAGAAGGATGCTTGTCCATAATATAATAAAGTGAAGTGAAATTTGCCTCCGAGTTGAACTGGGGGAATTAAAAACAAAACAGAAAGTAGCTTTGGGCAAATATATTCCTAGCTGTTGGCTAACTGCTTCATTTATGGTGTCATTCAAAATCTATACCCTACAACAGGGGTCTGCAACCTTTGCAATGTTAAGACTTGTGGACTTCAACTCCCAGAAGTTGAAGTCCACAAGTCTTAAAGCTGCAAAGATTGCAGACCCCTGGCCTACAAGATGCTTTGTGTCACAGAAGAAAGGGTGAGGGGTTTCTGATTAACAGGTTCTGGAAAATAGACTGAATTTTCTCCTGAGTGGCAGCACAGCCATCTGTCTCTTTGGTATTTATTTATTTATTGGTTTGTTTGCAAGTTTGTACCCTGCAGTAGTCAGCACAATCTCTCACCCCAACACCTCTTCTGGCTACAGAGTGAAAAACAAAAGAATAAAGGACTTGTTTCAAAATACCATAATTTCCCACAGGGAAAAGATATTAGAAATTGTTAAGAGCTTTTATCCTTGGAAACAAAGATTCACATTTTCTTAATGCCTTCTAATTTCTACAAATTCTTCTTTTTTAATTGTCACTCAGTTATTTCTATTATCTATATCTAAGCAATATAGGGATCTTTATTATTATGGGCTTCTTATGGTATATTTGAATTTAATTGACATTTCACCAATGATCTCAAGACATGAATAGTTTCACATCACTCTGATTTGCATTGCATGCTGGTTGGGGAATCCTGAGAGTTGGTCCACACATTTTAAAGATGATGAGGTTGAGAAACGCTGCTCCAGAGCACCCCAAATTTTGGACGTATATGTCATTCACTGTGAAGTGCCTCGGAAGGACTTTCTAGGAACTGCTGGTGCAATCTGGGATGGTGAGATAATCTGATCTCTGATTTCAATGAGCATTGCCCAGTCCTCAAGGAGATGGAAGAGCAAGTAAAAGAAGATTAGAGGCTACGTTGTAAACAAATACAAGATACACAGCTGAATATGTTGGTTTCTGTGCCCTATGAAACCTACAGCTCTTGTTTGGTTTTGATGCATGGGTGAAATTTTGCTCTTGTGCCAATGAAATTATGACCAGAAAAAGATAATGCAGGCAAACAAAACACAGCAAAAACTATCCCCCTGGGCGCCATGAATTTAACATGCGGAAATAAATAATACAACACTATCAATATTCTATAGGTCTAATATTTAGTGTTCAAAAATAAAATAAACCCCAAAAGAGGAAGGGGTATTCAAGCTAAGGGTAGCAAATTAGCAATGTGATGATAAATATGCTAAAGACTCTAAGAATCCCAAATATTGCAATAATTGTTAAAATAAAACCTTAAAATGGTGGCAGTTGATATTTCAGTCAAAAATAGGGCGAGTAGGCCAAGTATGCAACTGTCAGTCCTGGGAAGTAACAGTTGTTTGCACATATTCATAGGGACTAGCCTGAACTTTGCAAAACTTGATGATCCGGCATTTAATAATGCACTAATTTACTGCAATTTAACATCTGATTGCCAGCTGCTGAGCTGAAGGTGGGCTCTCCAGAGGCCAATTTTCTCAGCAACCTAAGTAGCTAGAAACACTGACAATTAGATTTTTTTTATTATTTTTATTTTTAACATGGGCTTGTGGGAGGCATGTTTAAAGTCAATGGTTTCCATTTTAGCTCTCTGCCAGAATTTTGCCTTCTAAAATATCTTGAGATTTCAGTTTTCTGGAACCATTCCAGGAGAGGAAGCAACTACTAGCACCAGACTCCTGAACTGATGAATTATTGCCTATTGTGCTTATTTTGACAAATAACGTAACAAACATTATAATATGATAATATAACATAAATTTCATATTATAAATATTATTCAATAAACGTACGACCTGATTTGATTTTGTTGTATGAGGTACAATGACAATAAAGGAAACTAATTTTCCCCCAAGAGCTCAAGCTGAACAAACAGCATTCTCATCTCCATCTTTTTCCACAATAATAATTCGGTGTAGTAATTTGGGTTACTGATTAGACTAAAATTAAGTGTTCAAAGCTAAATCACAGCTAGGGGCCCATACCTTAATTTCCATCTGCACTTCAAGAAGGATTAGCTTATCTGGAATGTCTTCTTCCTGACAACTGTTAAAGGCATTATTTTAAAAATGATTTCATTCCATTCTAATACCTGAAATAAAGGCAGAACAGAGTGTATAGGGAAAGCATGAGTTGTCATGATTTATATTTGGTCAAGTGTGTTGAAATGATGGTTTTCAGTATACTCACAAATCCCACCAAGGTAGCAAGAAATTGTTTTCTGAGTGCTTTCAGAAGCAGCATTTCATCTTCTTGAAGATATTCATTTAGACTATTCATTTGTCCATCTATAGTTAGGCAGGAGGGAAACTTTGAATTTATATTTATTTTAATATGGTTTAGAATTGCAGTTCTAATTTTTTTTATATTCTTACTTACATGCCACGTATTACAATGATGACACTTATCTTTCATAAATCAGAATGTCTTCAAGGAAGCAAAAAAACACACATCAAGCTTACTAAAAATGAATTATGTCCATACCTTCATTAGCATTCCATTGGTGACTGTAGGGTGACCATTTTTATCAAAGAACATGCAATCCATAAACAGACAAAATCTCCGCAGAAAGCAAGGTCTGCAAATTTCATGAAAAGAGTTGGTGTGATGGTGCCACTAAACAAGAATGCAGTAAGAAAGGAAATCTCCAAGCTGCCAAAGGACCCAGGAAAGTATTAGGCCTGCAACTAGGTGATTTCAGTCGAAATTTGTTAACCGTAGAAGTGGTTATTAGGATCTCCCTCTGTGATGTATTCCTTTCCTATTGCTTTGGAGAAATAGAAGAATGGGGGACAGTGGGTAAGTTTGATGAGGGCTCTGTAGCTGAAGTAGAGAGACTTGAGGAGTGTATTGAGATATTTGTCACAAAATTCTGGCCAGGGTGAACAAGGCACATCAAAAATATTCATGATCCAGAAGGCATCCTGGTGAGATGGATCCTAACATCTCCCGCAAGCCTTTATATTCTGAAATGCCCTTCTCCACCTCTCTGCTTTTCTTTGTCCATTTTCTGTTTGTTTGTTTGTTTGTTCATTCATTCATTCATTCATTCATCAGACTTTAAAACTATCCATCTCTCTCACAGAGGAACTCCAGGTATACATTTTTCCTTTTAAAGCAAAGGACTAAAGAAGCTATCAAATATTGTTGTTGTTTTAAATACCTAGGGACCACCCTGAGGGAGATTCTGGAAAATGTAGCTAATGCTGTTAGCTGATGTTTTGATTTGCAGCATGCCAGCTTTCCATTTCAGTCCAGTTTTTTTTTTAAAAAAAATAGAAATCTCTCTCTCTCTCTCTTTATCTCCTTCTTTAAATCAGATGGAACAGATGGTTCTTAGGGAAGAGTTGGTGGGCATATTCATGTCACAAAAAGCACATTGGACAGCACAATATTAAATTAGTTCTCCAAGTACTTTTTTGCTTAAGGAACTGGTGGTCATGTTAGCTAGGAATTCAATTCCAATATACTTGGTTGCCACTGGGGAAGGCTACTCTAGCCCTCAAACTTTTTAAACAGAGGGCCAATTCACGGGTCCCTCAGACTGTTGGGGGGCTGGACCTGCTGGGTGGGTGTGGCTATGTGATCATGTGACTGGGTGGCGTGGGCAATTTAGCAGTCCATCTTGCCAATTTAGCAGTCCATTAAACAATACACACAAATTAAACTTCAATTTGTTTTGCTCCTGGGGGTGTTTTATTTGCTTTTCTTTGCATGTTGCTCTTTTGGTTGTCTTCTTTTTTACTAGATCATTTTTAAGTTGTTTAGGAGTCTAGTGGTTCACTTCGGGAAACTCACTTTGGCAGCAATTCTTCTCGGCCCCAAGAAGCTTACAATCAACCTCTTTCTCTCTCTTTCCCTCCCTCCATCTCTCCTTTCCACTATTTGAGCCCCTCAATAAAGAATTTAAGTACAACTAAAGTTGAAGATGAGCAAATGGGTGGGGAAGAGAAACCAGGACACGGAATGCTTGATGGGTGCAGAGATGAGACTGGTTCCTGGGGCGTCTTCTGCAGGATCCCCTTCAATCCTGGCAGTTATCTGGGATACCTTGCTGAATTCCATTCCATTGCATTGCATTCCTTTCCATCCTATTCCCATTCCCACTTCACCCTATTGCTATTGCTATTCCATCCCATCCCATCCTATTCCTAGTCCTATTCCCATTCCATTCTCTCCTATTTCTAACTCCATTCCATTCCATTCTACTCACATCACGTTGGTCTCAGTCCACTTTTAGAATCTCTCTGGCCATCCCAGAGCTTCCTCCACACATGCTGAATGGGCACAACAGGCTCCAGCAAGGGCTCCACATGCCTGGCAGGCAAAATCGGACCGGGCAGGCATCTCTCAGGATGGATCTGGTGAGGAAGCTCCAAGGCAAGGGCTCAGCAGCGCATCTGCTGGCAAGCCAGCCCTTCCTCCTTCACTCTCCTCTTCCAACTGCCAAGCACCGAGCAGGAGAAGGATGGGCAGTTAAGCAGCAGCAGCGGCAGTGGGTGAGTGGGTGGGTGGCCTCCTCCCCATCCCCCAGTAAAAGTCTGCCATCCAAAAATGGGAGGCACAGAGGTGCCCCAGGTCATCAGCATGTCCCGTTTTTAGCCTTCCCAGCCCTCAGAAGCCTTCTGCCAGTCAAAAATAGGTGTGTTTTTGCCTCTGGGGGAATCCACGCATCCTGTTTTTGGCCTTCCTGGCCTTCAGAAGCCTTCTGCTGGCCAAAAATAGGCACATTTTTGGCCTCCCGGGGCATCCATGTGCGCCGTTTTCGGCCTTCCCAGCCCTAACAAGCCTTCCTGGACCTCAGAGGCCCTGCCTCTAGCAGCTCTCTGCCTTACCTTCCAATTCCAGCTTGCGAAGGTAAGTCCTAAGGTCAGCTGAAGGGTGGGGGCCAGCGGGTGGGTGGGGCGATGTGGGCAGGGCAGCCTCATGGTCTCGCGAGGGCAGGATTAATGGCTTTGGCAGGCCGTATCCAGCCCATGGGCCATATCTTGAGGACCCCTGCTTTAGAACAACGATGGTAGATTAGTTTAAATGCCAAAGCCAAACAAATGCCAAACGAAAAAAGTTGAGAGAATAATTTAAATCAAATTTAGATTTATCTAGTTTCATAAGCTGGTTATCTCCATCTACAAGTTTTTATTTATTTATTTCTATTTCTCCTGCCTTTATTTTTTGTCAATTCAAGACAGCATACATACCTGTGCTCCCATTTCCCATTTTGCACATGGCAATAACTTAAGACATTTAACCTCAGCCACTTGGCTGGGATGTTCTAAATATATTTTTCTTTTCAACCACACATACTGAAGACAGTATTCCAAAAGCAGTTGCTAGAGGGTGAGGGAGAATAGAACTTGAATCCTGATCAATATAATTCCCTTCAATTATTGCCTTCAGTCGCACAATATTGGCCCGTAAAAGAGAAGAGAACAAGAGCAAAATGGCCACAATAATTTGAGTAATTATAGTTTTATTCTCAGAATCACCCATCAGATTAATACTGTTGTAAGAAGTTTGGCAGACTGTAAAATTGGATTAATGGAATAAAAAACTTATCTTGATAGTTTCTATACCATAAGTGGATTTCCAAACTAATGCAAAAGAGAAAAGAAACCAAAAATAATTTCATACTAACCTGATAGATATTTCTACCCAGCAAAAGGCAAAAAAATCTTTACTGTAGTCAAAGTCCAGCCCATAAAAAAAAATACATACATGTAGGTAATATTTATTATCCAATTAGATAGTCAGTCAGCGTTAGACTGTAGTGCATCTTATATCTCACATGACAAAATTGTGGGCACACTTAAGGTGATAGAATCACTTGGATTTGAAAGTAAAAAAGTTAGATAAAATTTTTCAGTGATTCCTACCCTATCTACTTAGATTTACATCCTATAACCTCTTTTTTAGTTATTGACTTGTTATTTTTTCTTTGGTTGCAGTTATCACAAAATGCTGTTCTTATAAATAAGATAAGAGATTAATCCATAATGATATCACTCAAATTGTATTTTACATATGCCATGTATATGTAAATGTATTTTACATTATTTATATGCAACAAACCATCAACACATGCCCAGTGACATTTGTGTTACTATTTCCGAAGACAATTCTGTGTACAGTGTTGAAATCATCTCTGAATGGGCTGAAGTTTCCATCATTTGCTGTGTTAGAAGAATCATTTTACAATCAATATACTAGAAAATATCAAGGTCCCAATATTTGGTACTGCAATTAATGTCCAGCAAGGCCATGTGAAGAGATATGCTTACAGTAGTTGATTTGTATTAGTGGAATCAAATCAGTCACTTTAGAGTTTTAGAGCTCATTCATTTTCTTCAACAAAAATATAATTGCTGAAATTTATATACATTCAATTTCAATATCTCTTAAACCACAAAAAACTGTGGAAAACCTGGTATCTCCAGTGGATAGAGTTTCTATAAGCAGAATTGACAAATTGGATAGGCAGAATTTCTGGGAAGTGAGATTTCACAAGCAAATGGTGTCAGGTTTTCAAGTGATGAAATCCATTTAAAAAGAAAAGAACAAAGTCCATCTTCCAAGACAATTTCTTTTATTTAGGAAAGCATCAAATTGGCAATGTCCATGGTAATTCTGGATCTGACACAACCTGGAATTAACCCGCAATATTAAAAGTTAGAAACAACCCCCAAAAGCCACATTCTCCAATAGAAATAATTCAACATTGCTTGATGTCATAAATCTCCACCTCGAAAGACCTAAGCATGGATGGACAGCTCATTTTCCCATGGGAAAAAGAATCACCTAGCCAAAACAACTCTCTCTATCTCCACTCCTCCCCCACTTAGGAATGTGGCAAGCCTGGAACCCTTCCCCTATGACTGCCACAGAGAAAGTAAGAAAAATAATATATTCTAAGCCTAACTAAATTGGCTACACATATGTCAATTCCAGGCTTGACAAATGGAATAGCTTAATGCTCATCAACCATTTGCAAATTCCAAATTTCAAGTACATTGATTGTCCATTTCAAAGCCAGCTCAACTAAGGCAGCATCCCTTCTCAGCCAGTGGGATCATCATCATCATCACCTGGTTTGGCCCAGGAGACAAGATACCTGAAGCTATTATAAAGAAGCAAATGGGGAGGGAACAAGTCTAGCACTGAATAGGAATAGATATCCTGTTTAGTATTTTGGACAGTGCCAGCACAAACGTGAGTGGCATGTATTCATCACCTTGTATTTACATCAACTCTGCCTATTTTTTTAAGCTGTACATCAATAGAATGGAGCAGATAAAACATTATTCAGCTTCTTTTCAGGCGAGGATTTATAGGCAGCTATAAAAGTGATGTACCGGCAATCAAAACCCAAAGAAAAAAAAATGTTTTGATGGTCATATTTCTTTTTGTTCCCCCTCACTTCTTCATACTTACATTCACATATGTATGTCTACCACTCTCCTGAAAGGTGACATATAATTGTGTATTAAAATTTACAATGCCAAGAAAATAAATGCTAGAACATAATACAAACGAATCTGTTTACCTTGCCACTGTTTTTGCACACAATCAATCTAACCCAGATGAAATGCCAATTCGTTGGAAGTTCTTAGTACATGCTTGTCTACTATTGAAATTAACAGAACTTCAGAATTCCTAGCTTTGGCTCCACTGACCATCATCATTGCCTTGAAGAATGATAATCTGGCCCACATCAGTGTCATCCCAGGTCCTGGTGCTTCCTTAGCCAAAATATAGGGTTCAAGCAAAACATGAGAGGACTGTTCGAGAGAAAGAAAGCCCTATGAAGACAAAAGGAAGACTGATAAATTGAAGAAATTAGAATAAACAGAACCGAGTCTTTGATATAGAACAAAAGATTTAAGGGATTCATCATCAACTGGATTTAACTGAATTGTGAAACTTTGAAGAACAAGAATTTTGCTAGCAATAAATATCGGTACTAAACTAGACATGCTTTTGGCTTACCAACAATAAGAGAAAATATTTATTCACACTGTTTGAATAGAAACAGGAGTATTTTAATAGTAGAGGACATAAGGGATCAATTGTTAAAGATTACTATCAGTTATATAGTAAACAGACATTAAAGATCAAAAGGAATTTAATTACAATACAGCTTACACAATTTACAGCTTAACAAAAAGAAGCCCTTAACAAATCAATTTCGAAAGATGAGCGAAAAGGAGCAGTGCAAAAATGGAAATTGAAGAAATCCCCAGGGCCAACTACTATTTTTGCGATATAATTTTAATATTAAATGAATTAAAGTATTATCTCAAGTAATGAACGATATTTTTTAAACAATTATCTCGAGTAATGAATGACATTCAACAATATCAAGTACTCCCTCCATCTTAGTAAGTTTTGTTTCTTTGATTTAGAAACAGAGATATGATCCATTTTTTATTGAGTATAGATGGAAATATTTTTAATGGCATCATTTGCAAAGAGATTAGGCAGCTTTTTTACTGCATTAATATATCCTGATCGGACTGAATTAATCCCAAGAGATAACACTAAATATATTTTGAATGCTATTCATAATATAAATCAGAAAAGCAAGAGGTTATATTATTTCTAGATATAGGGAAAGCCTTTGATAATTTAGAATGGCTGTGTACATTTTTGGCCCTGAAGACGGTGAACTTTCTTACATGATTGAGAGCATTTATATATAACTAGATAAGAGTAAATGAACATTTGTCACAAAAACATTAATTTATTATTAATGTTAATAATTAATAATCTATTAATTATTAATAGAGCTAAGACAAGGCTTTCCTTGACCCCCTTTCTCCAATTTACATGGATTTTGGAGGAATTTCTCAACTATATAGGTTTGGTTATACACTTTTGAGTGGGGAATGATAGATGTGAATGAGTTTCATTCATTTCAGAAGGTCCATGCTGTAAGTAAGATCACCATATTTCCCTTAAGTCAAACTTCAGGGTGAACCTCTCTGACATTATTTCACATAGTCATAGTCGTACATTTAGGACTATATGTACCAATATATTGCCTCGACAACGTGAGAGTATTTTAATTTCTTCTATAGCAAGAGTGCCAATGGACTGGAAAAAGGTTCCAAGGTGAAACTTTGTTATTGTATACAGTAGAATGATTGCACCAAGAATTCAATATGTACAGAAATGGAAAGATATATCAGCTTTGTTTCTCTTTGGAAACCACTTCTCGACTTTGTGCTCAAAACAGAAAAAAATGAACTCTTGACATTAAGTTTTGCAGATTAATACAGTCTGTTGTTATAGACATGCTAGTATTTGTTAAATTGGTAAGTTAAAAAGTTGAGGCTGTAATTTTATTCTGCATTTTACTGTGCTGAAAAAGTTGGAAGACAATGCTTTTTTAAAATTCTACTATGTAAACTTTTCTTCCCCCTTTTTTCCCATTTCTGATTTTCCTATCTTTATTTCCAGTTGTATTTCATATTGTGATAATTGTAATAACATTCTTTAAAATGTGTGGCAAACGGACCTCAAATTATGACATAAAATAAAAAGTGATGTTTAGAATGTATTGGACTCTATTATGTTTATATGGAAAAGGACTGTCAAAAACACCATTTTTCTTGGAAATGTAAATAAGGGTAACACTTCTTTAAAACATGTTTTTACAATTGCCTCCCCATTTGGAAGAAAGTATTGGATTATATAAATATAATTGTGTGACAAAAGCTAAAATTTTCAGACCTAGAACACAGAAGAATAAAGTTGGAAGGGACCTTCTAGGACAGGGGTCTCCAACCTTGGCCATTTTAAGCCTGGAGGACTTCCATAATTCCCCAGTCAGCTGACTGGGGAATTCTGGGAGTTGAAGTGGCCAAGGTTGGAGACCCCTGTTCTAGGAGGACGTAGATTTACATGAAGGAGAAAATCAGGAGGAATTCAAGAGAGGCAACATTTGACGTTTTTCATGATTCCCTTCTTGGTCACTCAGGAAAGACAAATCATTTCTGAAAACCAAACCTAAAATAACTAGCAAATATTTTAGAGGTTAAAGATGAAGTACTGTGATTAGATTATTGGCATTTTTCCTCATATAGAAATGGAATTGGGAGAGACCTTAAAACAGGATTGCAAAGGTGATCAGTGCTGCAATATCACTCAAAAGTGACTGTTCAACAGCCTCTATTTTAATATGTCCACTGAACCTATCTTCATGCCGAGCACTTCTTGCAATAGAGAGGCTGTCATAAACTGAAGCCTGCTTCCTTGCGATTTCCACCTACTGATTCCAATTGTGTGCTCTGGAGCGACACAAAACAACTTTGCTCAATTTTCTGCATGACAGGCCTTCAGATCTTTGAAGAATGCAATTGTGTTGCACTTTATACTCCTTAACATTTGCTTTTATTCGATTGAAAACCCTAAAGATTTGTGAGTCCTTTTTATGTCCACATGGGATTTTCATTTGTTTAACTTGACAAGCTGGAGACACTTCTAACAATGAGCTGATGCATTTTGATGTTTTTCTGGAACCATTTTTAAGAAAGCCAGCCTGGTTTTGTGGTAAGGCTGGACTTGCATCAAGGACACTTAGCATCATATCACCCCCAGCCAGAGAAGTAGTCAGTTCATTCATTCCGCCAGGCCCAGGATGCCCGATAAGTTGTTGTGAAGAAAAATGGAGGAGTAATACAAAATATCATCTAAAAAGGGCGGGATATAAATTTAGCAAACATTTTAAATATATATTTCAATATATATGTAACAGACAAATGGAAATGCATCACAACAGTAAAAAGAAATATTGCAGCCAGACATACTTCCTATAAGCGCCATTGTGAGCTGGTGCCTTGCTGGCTTTTGATGGCTAAGAAGACTGCTTTTTGATGCTAGATCTGAGCTGTGTAGTCATGGAATCTCTCCAGAACAAAAGAGAAACCTTTAACATCATCTTTGTGACTCTGGACAGCTGCTACTCATGATTATGTAGCAAAGCAGTGCTTAGTATATGGATTCTGGAAAGTTAATAGTAGATTAAACCCCAGAGGGATTTGAAATGGTAGTTTTGAATTATTTAGATCATGGGTCTCCAACCTTGGCAACTTTAAGACTTGTGGACTTCAATTCTGGGCATTGAAGTCCACAAGTCCTAAAGTTGCCAAGGTTGGAGACCCCTGATTTAGATGATATTTTCTCATGGGAAAATGGAGATTGCTTTTGTATTTTGGTGGATTTGTTTTGCTGGAAATTACAGGCTATTATTGAAAATTGAATAGAAATCCTTAGTGCAAACCTCTCAATATCTTTCAGTCAAGTAGACTGAATGGATCAAATGCTTGATAAAATTGGCAGAACAGGTTCTAATGGAGTTATAAAAGAAGAACAAGCTACAACAGATGTCTATGAAATCAATATAAGAAGGATTTAAAACATTATATAAATGGATTTGATGGATGACTGGTTCCCTTAAGTACATAAATAGATATTAAACCAAGAAACTGATTTGGATATCTTTTTTTTCCTTCTGGATATTTGAAAGAGTTTGTCTAAGATTTGGAAATACTTTTTTGAAGTGACAAACAAAAGAATAAAATTTTATTGAGAAAAAAAAAAGAAATTTTGCTAAAGTTCCTAAGGACTTTCACTTTGAAACAAAGCTGAGTAGCAATCCTATTTGACTGTTGCCTGTATAAAAGGATGAGAAACAGGTATCTTGGTCTATATATCAGACAAATGACCCATTGGGATACCCAAATCAAAATAACTTACCTTATGCCCGGCCAGAACTTGAAAATAACATCTAAAGTAGCACAGTATTTAAGCAAAAATGATTCGGTTGAGATCTGCATATGTGGGACTGATTGGGATAGATTGCAAGGGCGGCTCCGAAATATAGTGTTATTATATTTTATCTATATTTTAAATTATTGTACAATATTACAATTTTATTTTAGATTGCATTTTATTACTATTTCATCTTGAGTCGTATTATGTCTAGATTCCATTTTAAATTGTATTTTATTGTTCCATTTTAAATAGTATTTTATCAAATTTCATTTTGAATTGCTTTTGTTGAATTTTGGTAACAAATTGTTGCTGGAACTTTGCACTTTGATGTGGCCCAAGGGCTAATCAATAAAGACTTATTATTACTGAGTAGCAAACTACTTCTGAGGCTTTTTTTAAAAAAGAGGTTAAACAAAATCAGAGAAGATTTATAAGATTGGCTTATTCAACTGGGGTTAAAAGAAGAAAAGAATTACACCTTAATGGACTTTTGCTGACAAAGATTGATTAATGCATCTGGGCTTTGTTTTCCTTATGAGTTATGGCAAGAAGAAAGATTATGTTTTATTTAGTGATGGTGATAAGTTATAACAGTAAAATGTTTTTACCTGTTGGGATGAAACAGGAAGCTGCTTGATTTTTGTGTTTTTTTTTCTCATTCCCTTTTTCCTTCTTTTTCTATTTAGCTTTCCTTTTTATTTATTTTGTGTTTTTCTGTTTGTATATTTTGTAACTTATATTAATTTGTATTGTCTTTATTTATAATACTTAATAATTATTTTTAAAAAATGTTATTATACACTAGAATTTCAATAAACAGCCATTACATGCAGTCAACAAATACGATATTCACTTACTTACACACATCCAATTTAAAATAAATTCTCTGTCTGTCTGTATTAATTATTTCTCTGGCAGAACAGCGAGCTTATTATATTTTTATTCTTAGCATGCAAATTTTTGTGACTATACCGGTAGCCTTAGGGCTTCTGTCTGTTAGAAGATAAGTTATGTAAAAGCCATCATAAAAACAAGGATTTTTTTAAAAAAAAAATTAAAGGTCAAAGCAGCCTTGGTCTCAAGCCAGAATAAAAGTCACAATATATTAAAATACCCCATGCTGTATAGGTTTTATTAACCGGTCACAAATGGTTATAGTTTGAAATTTTGGGATTTGATTAAACCTGTCTTTTAGCATTACTGAAGATAAGTCAGGGAGATGGACTTTTGAGTACAGCCATTCATACTTACAGTAGATAAGGAAATGTGTTTTGCAGAGGAAAACTTTGGTCCAAGTGCCCAAGTTATCTACAGTAGATGGTTTGATTTAGCTCAGTCTGGGTGATATCACCTGATCATTTCTTTAGCCTTGTCCAACTCTTTCTGAATGAACAACGGATTTTGGAGGAACAATCATGTTCTAATGTAGATCTGTGCTGATCCACATGACCACTAAGTGGCAGTAGAGAAATACAGGAAAGTTTATTGCTGCCCTCAAATGGCTTTCCATATAGCTACAGTTTAGATACGCAGTGCTTAGTTATTGACAAGTTTATGCAAGTTTAACAATTACATTGTGCATTCAAACATGAGTCAGTTTTTTCCCTTTGTAATCTGATCTTTTCAAATTACATTTCTCTGCATGACTGAATCACTTCAACATCCTTAACTCATATATTCAGGACATATTCAGACCGGACTATTCATTTTTAATTTTTTTACTTGTTTATACTTTGCACACTTCTTAAATTATCATGCCCTTCAGTATACATGTATCTCTAGATTCCCCAACCCTCATTAAATGGGCAGAAATACATCTTGTATAAAGTTACTTCCTTTGACAAACATTCATTCCTTACAGCAAACCACATGTTGCCTATCTTTCTTTTGCATTTACACTTCTTATCCTTTAGGAAACATTCGACCAAGGTACAGAAATTCCTCTACTTATTCTAATTCTTCATGACTCAGACATAATTATTCACTCAGTTTTCCCTATCAAACACAACTATTTTGAGCTTTGGTACATTTATTTGTATAAATCATTAGTGTTCATGTCATTGTCTCCATATAAAAGTATACATATATTTATGTTCCTGTTTAGTGATTGACACACTACAAATGTTCCCTATATATTTATTCATAATTAAGCAACAGACTCCAACACACATTATTGCTTTTTTCTCTGTTCAATGTCGAACCGTTTGCTAAGCATTTCATCTGTTCTGATGCATTATTTATTTCCATCATGCATTGCTTTGATACCCACAAACATCAGAATTGTACAAATCATGGTATCCTTTTATGGTAGTCTGTGGAAGTGAAAGCTTTAAAGGAACAGCATAGAAAGAGAATTGATGCTTTTGAATTTTTCTTGGTATTGGAAAAAACTCCAGAGACTAACATGGACAGCCAGGAAAACAAACAAATGGATCGTGGAATAAATCAACCCAGAGTTCTTTCTAGAGGTACAGATGACCAGTCTTGAAATATCTTACTTTGGACACATTATGTGAAGAATGGAGAAGGCTTTAATGATAGGAAACAGAAGGAAAAAGAAGAGGAGGAGAACCAGCTATAAGGTGGGTGGACTCAGTTATAGTGGCAATGAATGCATTGTTGGAAGACTTCAATGACCAAGTCATTCAATCAAGAAAATCAATCTATGTGAAGTCAAAAACAACTTGTTGGCACATAATCAATTAATCAATCAAAGCTGCTTTTATTTTATTCAGTTTCACATACTGTACATACAAAAACCATTCAACTCTTCCAGCCTATTCACTTCTTTTCCAAACAGGCAAATAATAATAATAAAGTTTCTCACATACAGAAACTTCTTAGAAACTGTTCAAGAACAAATATTATTATTTATACCAGCGAGGGCTAACCTTTTCATCATTGTGCCAAAAGTGCATGCGCACGCATGTGCCTGCATCCATAATACAGCACATGTGTGACCCTCTGCACATGTGCGCATGACTCCCCTGACCCCTGTGCAGGCATGTGCGACCCCCCCCACGTGCTCCATGCAACTCTGCGCATGCGCAGCAGACACCTAACAATTCAACTGGCTGTCAGGAGGCGTGCGCATGCGCAGTGGCTCAGTTCCGGGCAACAGCTCGCTCGCAGGCAGAAATGTCTCTGCATACCAGTTCCAGCACATGTACCATAGGTTCGCCCTCACAGATCTATATCCTTATCCGTTTTTAATATTCCCACTATGTTTATGACTTTCTTCTCATTATTATTTTTCCTTGGGCATTAGCATTTATGCCAATAATTTCAGTTCCATGTTAAATATTTGTTCAGAGTCAAAAGCATATAGAAACATATATAACCTTCTGCTGCCTGCATGTTTCCTCCGAATGGCCTTCTAATTCATAGTATAGCTTTTTAATTTTCTCATTTTCTTAAAGAATGCACAATAAGCAAAGCAAGGAGGTTGGCAGTGGTGGAGATGAGACTTATCACTTCTTGGTGCAGGGAAGAGTGAGAAAAAATTGTTCAACTGCATCTGGAGCAGGGGGAAAGGTGTCTTAAAAGCATCTTTTAATGGCTTAGAGAAGCAATAGACTGATGGAGCATCTCTGCAGAATTTTCAAGATCTGCCATTAATGGCTTGCTAAAGTTCTGGGAAAAAAGAACTTGCCTTTCCTTATAATCCAGAATTCAAGCTAATTCCACTGCTCAACTTTAAAATGTTTATAATGGTGCAAAAATCTGGCTTTCTTAACCCCTGTTTACCTTTAAATCCTTGGCAACGATGCAAAATGACCAAAGTTGCTTTGCTTATGTGCCATCAGTCTCTTAGCTTAGCAAAACGCTGAAATACTCTATAAGCATAGTGACTTGGATAAATGAAAGGGTGGCTTTAAGAGAAGTTCACCTCTGAGTCATTAGCAAATTATTTTATTTTCGTATGGGAGTGTATCGAATGCACAGAGCCTAAAAATAACATATTTGCGAAAACTCCTTAGGCATAGACATTTAAAATGGTCTCTTATTGTATCTCTTCCGTAATTGCTATATTACATTGAGGCAAACGTAAGTATCTTAAGGGCCCACTGAATGAATTATTAAATCCAGTTGGCTTTTCATTTTCCAATTATTGGCTATACTGAGCGAATGGATTTTATAATAGAATTGGCTATAATGAAATTTGTAATATACGAATTGGCCTGGATTTTTTTAAAAAAATAGCTTTCCTATTAATATGTATTCTTCTGCGAAATCTTTTCCCCTATTTTTATAACTTCAACAAATTTATTAAATGCCCTATTTGAACTGGCATTTCTGTGCGCGCACATACACACACACACACACACACACACACACACACGCCACATTTGAGAGTATGTTTCAGAAAGGGAGAAGGAAGACATATTCTTTCTTGAGAATAGTCTATTTAAATTTGATACAAATATATAAAAGAGCAGAATGTTGCTGTAGGACTAAAAAATTTTTATAGACATGGATAATTTTCTTTGGACCAATTTTTAGATGAAATAAATTAAACTAGCTTTTTTCTAGGCTATTTGGTTGCTATTTCATTGGTCTGCATTTTAAAATAAAATGCCTCAATTTTATGGATTTCTGTCTATATCATCTCTCTCTCTCTCCCTCCTTCTGCCTCTTTCTCTCTCTCTCTCTCTCTCTCTCTCACACACACACACACACATAATCTGTTGTCTCCACCTACAGTATTATCGCTATCTATCTCTAGCTGTTTCTCAATCATCTATCATACATCTGTCCATCTGTCTATCGATATCATCTACCTACATATCTACCTATGGGTACAAAGGCTAACTCAAATCACCAAAAGAACCCAGCCAGACCTCAATGTTGTGTATCTATCAAGCAATTTACAACAGTAACAAAAATAGAACTTTTATCGTTTAAAACAACTACATCTTTAACAGAATGTTCATAAAAGTTTACAGATGTACAAATACAGTATAAATTAGATGGCAACTTCATCATCATTTTATTAGTTAGGGTATTGACTAGATGAGGAATATTCTCAATGAGAACCTCAAATCAAAGTGTGCCTGCTAGCAGCAAGCAAGATATCCTTTTTCCAAGTGCATTTGATCCTGATGACTGAAGATGATAAAGGGGCTGGAGACTAAAACATTTGAAGAATGGTTGCAGGAATTGAGTGTGTGCAATCTATTCAAAAGTAGGACTAGGGGGTGACATGATAGCAGTGTCCCAATATCTGAGGGGCTGCCACAGAGAAGAGGGGGTCATCCTGTTTTCCAAAGTACCGGAAGGCAAAACAAGAAGCAATGGATGGAAACTATCTAAGGAGAGAAGTGATCTAGAACTAAGGAGAAATTTCCTGACAGTAAGAACAATCAACCAGTGGATCAGCTTGCCTTCAGAAGTTATGGGTACTCCATCACTGGAAGCTTTTACGAAGAGACTGGACAGCCATTGTATATAATGATACATTTGTCTATAATGATATGGGGTCTCCTGTTTGAGCAGGCGGTTGGCCTAGAAGACATCCAAGGTCCCTTCCAACACGCAAGGTCCCTTTCAACTCTGTTACTCTGTTATTCTATTAATGTTAGCAGGCACAGCAGTGTGAAGAAGGAGAAGCCACAGCCACAGCAAAGAGGCCAGAAATATGACTGGCGAGGCTGTGGATTTCAGAGGGCATCAGAATTTGAGAACCAGTTTCATGAAAGCACCGTGCTTTCATCACTGATGCTTTCACCGCTAACTAATTAGATATCATGGGACATACGGTTTCTAATTCTGTCTTAGGCAGTTATCTGGGTGACCTTGGGCCAATCACTCTCTTTCAGCCCAGGGAAGGAGGCAATGTCAACCCACATCTGAAATTTTGCCAAGAAAACCTCAGGGACTTGTCCAAGTAGTTGCCAGGAGTCAAAGCATCCCCATCACCACCAGCAGCAAAACAAATTAAAAAGCTATCAGAATCACAACTGATCTCAATTCCGCTTGGTTACTCAGATCTGAAGAAAGTTTGTTTTGATCCCGGTCTTTCAGATTAAAGAATCAAGGCCTGTTATATTTATTGCACAAATGTGCTGTTTTGCATTTTAATGCTGTTCAAAATAATAAATTGCTATGGAAATACAAGGAAGGGCATCACAGCACATGGGGGACAGCAGCATCGATTGCAAATATATCCATTCACATGCCTGCTTCCAACTGAAATAGCTATTCTTGGTGAATGAAACTCTTTTGTGTCACTCATATCATGTAAGAGCTCTCTCTCTCTCTCTCTCTCTCTCCCACACACACACACACACACACACACACAGGGGTGGGATACAAAAGGGTTAACTACCAGTTTGGGATTTACAAGCTTCCCTGCCCTCTGTGAGCCTCATGCCTGTAAATCATCATAAATCATCATTAGCACGTCATTAGCACGCTGCCTGCCGAGAAGCAGTCTTTGAAACAGCCCTCTTTTCTTGTTTTTTTTTTTTATCTGTAGCTGGGGCTCGTTCAGCAGCTGAAGTTGAAAAAATCAGGAAATAAAGATCAGGTAAGAGCCTGGGTGGGCGGGTGGGCAAAAACATTAGCAGACATAGAACCGGTTCTATGTCTTCTGCTCTCCAGAGCTACCAGTTCTACAGAGGTGGATAGAACTGGTAGAAACCTGCCCCTGTCCGTACATGTCTCCTCTCTTTACAGTTCCCTGGCCCCAAATCGACTGTCTTGCCTAACTAAATGAAATAAAATAAAAGGGAACACCTTGTGCCACACAATATGTAACATTGGCTCTAAAATTCCACTTTAGAGCTGAAAACCCTGACTAACTCCTTGAGGCTTTGGGCAAGTATGTGAGATAAAAGATCTGCCTTAAATGCAATTGTCCTGGGACTTTCTGAAACCATGACACAATATCAAACTTGTAACTTTCAGATAAAACTCGCAGGGCTAAAATCTAAGTCTTTGGAATGTAAAATTATTAAAAGTGATTGCTCTGTTCTATCATCAAAGTCCTTTACTCTATTCCCTCTTTTCCACAGAATGCCAAGTAATGTTTGTCCCTTTAGAAAGACAAGGGAACAGCTACAGAATAGGAATTGCCATCAGCCCTCCTTGTTTTAATTACAAAAGCCACGTAGAGTCTGTATTTCTTGTCTGAGGAAACCGAGACAGGAAGAGTAATTAGCTTGTGGAATTAGCTGTTCAAAGTGCTGGTGATCATCAGCTTAGATGTTTAAAACTGGATTTAAATGTAAAGGGAAAGTCTTCCTGGCTGTTAGGCACGAAACCTACATAAAATGTAGATATTCACGGACGGAGACATCCTCTCACTGCACCTTGGCATATGGTATTTGTGCTGATTTCACAATGGCCTCTTGGGCCACTAAACTGTAGCAGATTATAGCAGTGCCGGAGCTCCATGGGGACCGAATGCTGTCTGTTTTTCATTTGTGCATATGATTTGATGTCGTCCTTCTGCTGCCTTACCCCGATGCTCTCTTTTCATTTCCTTACCAATGAGATTAATCTTTCTCATCAGTTTCACAGTTTCTGTACAAAAGATGCCGGGTTTGAGTTCCATGTGCAGGGAACCCCTCTTTTAGCCTGCCTCTCAGCCTCTAGGTTCAAGTGAGCCATTCTTCCTTTTTGTTGTCCCCACCCAAGTGGTTGTACATTGAAACCTACAACCATGGTTGCAGCTGTTGGGAAAAGCACTTGGTCATAAAATTCAACTGTTATGCCAATATTACAGCTTTCAAAGTCAATTTATATATACAGAAACAATAGCGTCACAATGGCCCAGGCATTTTTTTTTCCCTCAATGTACCTTCAGTTTTCTTATAGAGGAATCTAGCAGAAGCGTAGTATAGTCGGAAAATGTCAGAGGAGAAATTAGTTATGTCTTTTCGCCCTTTTCTGGCAATCCAGGATATGTACAATATAACAGTACTGATGGTATCACATTATACTGCAGTGGTGAGACCACACTTGGAATCCGGTGTCCAGTTCTGGTCGCCAAGATACAAAAACAAATGCTGACACTCTAGAATGTGTGCATAGAAGAGCAACAAAGAAGATAAGGGCTCTGGAGGCTAAACCATATGATGAACGATTGAGGAAACAAGGTGTGCCTGGTCTAATGAAGAGAAAATCTGGGGTGATATGGTTGCAGTCATATCCAGTACTTGAAGGGTTGTCCCAGAATAAAAAGGGGTAGATTTAATTTCCAAAGCACTGAGGGCAGGACAAGATGTAATGAGTGGAAGACCATTAAAGAGAAATCCAATTTAGAACTAAGGAGAAACTTTCTGACAGTGAGAACAACTAACCAGTGGAATAGCTTACCTTTAGAAGTTGTGGGTGCTCCATCACTGGATATTTTCAAGAAGAGAATGGACAACCATTTATCCAGAATAGCAATAGCACTTAGACTTATATACTGCTTCACGGTGCTTTACAGCTCCTCTCTAAGCAGTTTACAGAACCAATATATTGCCCCTACAATCTGGGTCCTCATTTTACTGACCTGGGAAGGATGGAAGGCTGAGTCAACCTTGAGCCAGTGGGAACTGAACTGCAAAACTGCTGGCAATCAGCAGAAGTAGCCTGCAGTACTGCATTCTAACCACTGTGCTACCACAACTTTTGGTATAGTCTCTTGCTTGAGCAGGGGGTTGGACTAGAACAGGGGTCGCCAACCTTTTGGATCCCAGGGACCACCAAATTCATACTTTTAAATCCCGAGAACCACTAATACGATCTTTTTTAAAAAGCTAATATATATATATACACACATACATACATACATACATACATACATACATACACATATACATATACATATACATATACATATACATATGTATGTATGGTATTCAGCTTTGTTCGGGTATTTTCCCACATCATTATAGTTGTGCTTTTAAAGTTGTAGCAATGTTTCGGCAGAATCTCATCTGCCATCATCAGGCTTCTGTATTGTGTTCGTCTATGATCTATGGGACCTGACCAGAGGTGGTATTCAGCAGGTTCTGACCAGTTCTGGAGAACCAGTAGTGGAAATTTTGAGTAGTTCGGAGAACCGGCAAACACCACCTCTGACTGGAGATTTTACAGTATCCTTCCCCTGCCACACCCACCAAACCACGCCCACAGAACTGGTAGCCAAAAATTTTGAATCCCACCACTGGGCCCTGACACCCTGTGTGCAATGAGGGTGGGAGCTTCTGAAGTCATGACTTCTACCTGAGAAGCAGTTGGCAGTCGTGGTTTTGTACAACTTTGGATTGTATGCTAGTTGTTGCACTTGTTCCTGGTTATTGTAATGTGGTCTACAAGGGGCTGCTCTTGAAGAGTACCCAGAATCTACAAGTGGTGCAAAATGCAACGGCATGGGCAGTTAAGTCTGCCCCAAGATCAGCGCAGATTGCAAATTTCTTTGCAAACTGCACTGATCCCCAGTTTCTTCATTACCAATTCACAGTGCTGGTAATGACTACAAAAGTCTTACTTGGCATGGGCCTGGGTATTTGAGAAACCACCCCTCCCCAATCATATCTACCCATCCTATCAGGTTTGGCACAAAAGTCATTTTGTGAATCTCATCTAAACAGGAGTCCCATCTGCTGGCACTTGGGAGGTGGGTCTTTTCTGCCGTGGTACCCACAATCTCCCCCGCTCCCTGAGTTTAGACCAGACTGAATCTTGTCCAGTCTCTTAAGCCAAAACTGTGTCAACAATCCATGAAGATATAGAGGCTGCAAGAGGGCTCAATTGCTTGTGAGTTGATGCTCGCTCATGTTTTTTTTAATGTTTCAAGTTAATTGTTTTAATTTGTTTTAACCTGGGAGCTGCTCAGAATCACGTGAGGCATCTATATAAATTGAAACTAAATAAATAAAAAAAACACATTCTCCATGCCAACATTTCAGAAAAGTGAAAATCAATATAAAGTTTTAGTGGATAACAATTTTATTACAAATTATTACCAATTTATTTATTATTCATTTATTTATTCTCAATTTGCCCTGATGTGGTTTTTTTTAAAACTGGAAAAAAATATTGGCATCCTTCTTTTAACATGAATTTGTTACATTACTTTAATAAAGTAATTTTCCCCAATGCATTTTGTAACATAAAACACCCTGAGGGAGTTTCTGGGACTAAAATCAACATTGATAAAACTATCCTCAACATGTTGCATTATTTGTAAGATGCGAGCATCCATAATATTCACTTTTTTAAAATATGCCCTGGCTCTTGGCAGGATGGAAAGAGTTTTGGAATCATAAGGCAGTGCTTAATAGCACAATATGTTTTATTGCTGTTCAGAGCTTTTGCAAATTACTTTGGTATGAACATGAAGCAATGCTGGGCAGAAACAGACAAGAAGAAATGATCTGGAAAAGTTTCTTGCAGTATTTGCTGCTGTGCTTCAGTGAGGAATATTTGTGCCAACATAGCTTACAAACTGCCACCTGAAATCCTTTACACATCCTTAGTATATTTTTAGCTTTGTTTTTGTGTGTGTGCAGAATTAAACAATGTGAACTGAATAAACCCCAGGCTTATAGACTGCATTTAGTTGTTTCTACAATAATGTGGTATACTTTCTTTTAATAAAGTATGACACATCTAGCAGCTTTGCTTTGCTAAAGATGGTGGAAGTGACATAAAAATAAAAAGGAGTCCCAGCTCACAAATTGTTCTAGTAGGTAAAGCTAGATGTTATTAGCTCAGTGGATCATGGCATTAAAAAAAGGCATGTTAAAAAGGGCATTTTGGTCTATGGCAATGTTATACTTTAGAGCTAAACTGCTAAAAACAGACCTTTTTTAAAGAAAGCTTTTCCATATTGGTAATTTGATGGGTGCTCTATTATAAGAAAGTGATGGTTGTTATTGAAATAGTTTTCTTATTGGAGAATGTTATCAATATTGGTTATTTTGGTTTGTGTTACAATTTTATGTCACTTTTTATATTATCTTCTTACTATTCATAAGCTCCTTTGAAATTTTGGCGAGATAGTAATTTATCTGTTACAACAAATCAATAAAAAGCTGTGTGTTACAGAAAACAATGGACTTCATTCCTAGTGTCAGAACAGAAGTCTTTGACTTACAACCACAGTTGGGAACCACCAGCATTTCCATTGCTAAATGATAAAGTCATAGAGCATCATTTGGTCACTTAGTGATGTCAATCCCAGCACTCCCAGTTGCTCTCATTAACCAAACTGGTCTGGTCATCCACCAAGGATCCAACCACAATTCAACCCATTCTTGACCTGACCTATTCCATTCCCAAGTCTAAGGTAAAGTAAAAGACTGCCTCCCCTTCAACCCCCCCAACTGCCTATTCTCCCCATCTCTGCCCTTTTGGCTGCCCAATGCCCTGCCTTGTGGAGATGGCAACCAGCCCCATAACCACATAGCTCAGGGGCAGCTCCCATGCTTCAGATGGGTTTTTGGCATATTCTGGCTCAGCGACTACAAGAAGCCCTGTCCAGCCTTGCCCAGTAGTATGCCACAAAGCTGTAGCCATACCAGCTCAGTCCCAGCCACCATCCCACTCCAAAGCCCCTACACTCCAAGTTCCCTGCCACCCTATGCTTTACTGTCCCAGCTGACCTTCACTGTCTTCTTACTTTCTCTGCTGACAAGACTTGCCCAACCTGGCCCTTTGCAAGGCAGCTATTGGCCACGTGTTGCCATTTTCCTCAGGTCTTCTGAGGAAACCACTGCATATTATCTGGGAATGAAAGCCCTAAGCGGCCAACAGCTGCCTCATGATGGGCCAGGCTGGGCACGTTTGGCCAGCAGCAGGAGCAATAAGACAGGGAAGGTCAACTGGGATGGTGGGGCTATAGGATGCAGGGGGAGATAGGCAGGTAAGGGGAGTTTGAAGGGCCTGTGCAATCATGTGGGCAGGCTTCCAAGCACCCATAGCTTGATCATGTGACTGTGGGGCCATAACAACACTCATAACTTCAGAGACAAGCAGTGATGTCTTCTGTGGATGATGGCTCATCCATGTCTTCCTCGGAGGCCTTTAGGGAGAATACTGGCACGTCCACTATTACTGGCCCTGAGCTGCTGGCAGAATATGCCTCAGGTGGGGAGAGCTTCCAGGCCAATGAGGAAGACGGCAAGGAGCTTGGTGGATGCTGCAGTGCGCAGGGCAGAGAGGCGGAGATTTGATGGGGGAAAGGCCTCACCCCTCTGAATGGACTGCACTGGGATGAGCTATTTAGCACAGCAGGCAGGCATTGCTGGAAGCAACATGTGTGGATCGTGGCCAGATGGTTGTTTGTGTTTCCGGTGCTCTGCAGCTCAGGGATTTAATGCAGTTGTGAAGAGTGTTTATGTTCGTGTTTGTAGCAGCCGGTTGTTATCTGTCAGGTAAACTAATTGGCCATTTCCCAGAAGGTTAGTCTGGAGCTTGTTCATGGCTGGCTTCACTGAAAAATAACCTCCTGAACTTTAGGCTTGGACGATTCCTGTGACTTCTCCTTGCAAGCCCTGAAACCAGACCACCGGACTTGTTAACAAACCACAGTGGAGGCCCCAGACCTCAGAGGGAACTTGGCCTGTTTATTTTTGGAAAGTACCCAGGCAAAACCTTTATTTTCAAGACTGTTTTAAGTTTGGCTGTAAATTTATTTTGCTTTTGGTTATCTACTTGGTCGCAAGCTACTAAAGGGCTAAGCTTTTTGACTGAAAACCTGAAATTGGGAGAACAGACTGAATAAAGCTCTCTACACCAACCCTGATGTGTGGGTGAGTGTGGGCCACCATGATTTCAAAAAGTCACAGAACAAATAGTCATAAGTTGAAGACTACCTGTATTTTGATTATCATATGCTTTGATTTTGAAGCTATTACTGAACAATGGAGCAGATATTTAAGATACTTTACTTTGTTATTGAGGAACAGCACCAAGAGGCAGAATTTATATCAGAAAAATAAAGGTTGTTTATGGCAAAGAGCTAAAATGTCTCATGAACAATGGCAAGACTGAATCTTGGTTTGCATCAAAACGCTTTGTTTCCTACAAAATATCTTCAATATACTCTAAGGATGAAGATCTTACCTATCAAACAGCTAGCAAAAATAGTCAGGATATATCCCATATGGCCAGTGGCACTCAGAGCAGCTGAGAGACTTACAGGAAATGTCAGAAGTTGGTTCATTATTTCATATATCACACTTCCATATTTCTTCTCAAATATTGTAAGTGAAATTATTATAGAGTAGAAGTTTGGGTTGGTTCAGGCAATATGGTGATGTGAAAGGCACAGTTGCTTCTGTCTCTCTCCATAAGTTGTAAAAGTGTATCTTTGGACCTTTGAGAGGAGAACTGCTAACAGAAATACTAATTAGATTTATAAAGCTGTTACAGAATGGAGGAATTGGGTTTCAAGTGAGTAATTCTCCAGCTTGCTTGTCAAGTGGGGAAATCCTAATTCAGACAGGAGATGTGCAGAGGCCTCTTTTATCTCCCAAAAGAAGATTTCCTTCCTTCCTTCCTTCCTTCCTTCCTTCCTTCCTTCCTTCCTTCCTTCCTTTCTTCTTTCCTTCCTTCCTTCCTTCCTCTGGTTAAAGAACAGAGAGAAACATAGTTGCTTTAATAAGATGAAGACAATGAAACTGATTTTTTTAACTTTTATTTCAATTCATTTTATTTCTGAAGAAAACATGCAAATGGAAAAGAAAAATTTGCCAGATGAATTATGATTTTATTTAAAATGTCTAAAATTAGAAATGAAGATGAGATTCTAGTTTCTAGAGAATATTACATAATTCTGGTATTAAAAAGAGAAGTTGCTGGGTTGTATGGATACATTTTTATGGCCCTACTAGAAATAAATCTTACACTTGTCCTAAATGTTTTGTACTTATTTTTTTAGTTATAACTTAACCAGATAATTTTTGCTAGTGATTTTCATTTAATTTTGGATTCGTTGGATTCACTTCAAGGTTAAAAATAAAACAACTGAGAATTGGAATATTCTCCATGTGTACATCAGGAATTTATTATTTCTCCATTTATGTATGGGGACAATTAAATCCATATATACAAGCATATAATTTGGCCTTTATCATGTGACATATGTTCAAGATGGGAATGTTTTCTAATATCTCAGTCAATGACCAGTTTAATTCAAAAGGAAATATTGGTACCTCTTTAATTTCTGTTCATGCAGTAGTGATAATGTTTTTGCAGAAACAAACTAATAAAAACTAATGGAATTTGTCCTTCAACCATTTTTTGTGGGAAAATTCTTAGTTTGTTGAACAAGGAAGATAAAGTAAGAAATAGAGAAAGACATTAAGTGGGAATGGTTTGGAACGTGTTTAAAGCTGTTGTTTGAGGTAATAACACATGCTTCCTCCAGAAAAATATATGAATTAAAGCATAGAAAATTAGAAAATGAAGCAAACGGATATATATGCTAGAAATCAGATTTTGGATGCTTTTGGGTCAATTAATGTGGAGCTTGATCAGTTACACATCCTGAATAAAAATCATTATCTAAAACAAATAAAGCAGATGTATTGCAAACATGAAGGAAAAACCACTGGGAAATTACTGGTTTCTTATTTGAAACATTTAAAACAAATATTGCTTATGATGAGGATTTCTGTGGGCATAATTCATAGTGATTAGAATGCAACTGATTTTTAATTAGAGAGCCAGTTCAATGTAGTGATTAAGGCAGCAGACTAAACAGCAGGAACCACGAGTTCTAGTCCAGGGGTCTCCAACCTCAGCAACTTTAAGCCTGGTGGACTTCAATTCCCAGAATTCCCCAGCCAGCACTGGCTGGGGAATTCTGGGAGTTGGAGTCTGCCAGGCTTAAAGTTGCTGAGGTTGGAGACCCCTGTTCTAGTCTGTCTTAGGCACAGAGCCAGATGGATGACCTTTGGCTTGTCACTTCTTTAAGCCCTAGGAAGAAGGCAATCTAGACTGATGCCTTAACCACTACACCAAACTGGCTGTCTTCATAATACCTTTACATACTAATATGAATAAGAAATTTTGACATTGTTGTGTAGGAAGCCTCCCCCACATCATACACAGGTGAATGAAATATTTTGGTAAATATTAAAAAGGCAGGATAAAATATTTCCCCTAAAGGAGAAATTTAAAAAATCTTAAGGGAGGCAGAAATCAGCCCCAGTTTTCCTGCCCCAAGAAGAAACTGAGGAGGCCAGCTTTTAGAAATGCAGATTTGGTAAGCCATTCAAAAAGACTGAGTCAAGACAAAAAACAGACAAAAGGTTGACAAAATTAGCTCAGACAAACACCTAGGATGTGCATTTTCCTCTTTTGCCTATAGAGCCAGTTATGACCCCTACATGACCTCCATAGGAATCCAGCAGGTATAAAAACCCACCCACTCTCAACTCCATTTGGTCAACTGCCCCTGAACCACAGACCCTGGTGGTTCTATTCACCAATAAATGGACCTTCTTTCTAATCAGCCTCCAGCCTCCATTTTATTTCTAGCATTTTTCTCCCGGCTTGGAATTGAACCAGATGGATTTTCCTTTCAACAGTTGGTTGCAGAGAAAACCCTAAATATGGTGCAAATTACATATTTAGCTCAAGTGAGGATGCTTATAAACTCTCTTTTGGATAACTGTTTACTCTTCCAATCCCTCTGTTCATGTAAAACTAGTGAGATTAGCTCACTGGTAATTAAAATGCCACACAGAACATGTCAAGGATACATTTTATCACCCCGAGTTTTCTGGTTGTTGTGGGAACTCTTGGCATGCCTAACAACAAATTGATGATATCCAGGGAATGCATTCAACTGAATTTGAATATAAGTTGCTATTATATGCAAATCACATTATTTGGGGTTTTTTTTTGTCTTTGGTTTCCAACTATCTCTATCTAAATATGTAGAAATGTTACAGCTACATGGCAAATAAACTGGATATACAATAAACTGGAACAAGTGCAATACTGTGTATTGATCGAAAGGGTCTTTAAAGATATAAATAAAACATTAAGCTTTAATTCTTGTTCAAATTCTGTTCAACATGCTTAAGAAGCTATCTGATCTAACGTTCAATTTATATGATCTGTGTTAAAGAGGCCATTAAGAGATAGATTAATCAGTGTGATGAAAATCAATATTGTACCAAAACTGATATACATTTTGAAAGCAATATCCAGATAGTTTCCACTTAAATATTTTAATGGCTGAATAAATTTGTGATTGAATTTTAATGGAATGAACAAAAACCAGGAATTCTCTGTTATGTCTCACACATGACAATTATGAGTTTAATTCTCCCCCCCCCCCAATACTTCTCTGATCCCACAAAACTTCTCTGTGGGACAGGAGAATTGGAGAAATGACTGATAGGAAGGAGAGTTATAATACTCCTACTGACCCATGGGGAATGGCTTGGTTTTTGCTAGAAGAAACCACTAGAAGTAGAACAGGAAAAGACATGTTCAGAATTATACATTTACTTTAAGGAAAACAAAGTTTTAACTAGCTATACTACAGGTGAAACTCGAAAAATTAGAATATCATGCAAAAGTTCATTTATTTCAGTAATGCAACTTAACAGGTGAAACTAATATATGAGATAGTCTTATTGCATGCGAAGCAAGGTAGTTCAAGCTGTGATTTGTCATAATTGAGATGATTATGGCTTACAGCTCATGGAAACCCCAAATCCACAATCTCAAAAAATTAGAATATTGTGAAAAGGTTCAATATTCTACGCTCAAAGTGTCTCACTCTAATCGGCTAATTAAGCTATAACACCTGCAAAGGGTTCCTGGGCCTTTAAATGGTCTCTCAGTCTGGTTCAGTGGGAATCACAATCATGGCAAAGACTGACAGTTGTGCAGAAAACCATCACTGACACCCTCCATAAGGAGGGAAAGCCTCAAAAGGTAATTGCAAAAGAAGTTGGATGTTCCCAAAGTGCTGTATCAAAGTACATTAATAGAAAGTTATGTGGAAGGGGAAAGTGTGGAAGAAAAAGGTGTGCAGGGATGACCGCAGCTGGAGAGGATTGTCAGGAAAAGGCCATTCAAAAGTGTTGGGGACTTTCACAAGGAGTGGACTGAGACATTGCCAAGAGAAAGATGAGAGACATGAGACCGAACAATGCAGAAGAGCTGAAGGCCGCTATTGAAGCATCCTGGCCTTCCATACCACCTCAGTAGTGCCACAGGCTGATAGCTTCCATTCCACGCTGCATTGAGGCAGTAATTGCTGCAAAAGGGGCCCAAACCAAGTACTGAGTACATATGCATGCTTATACTTTTCAGAGGTCCGATATTGTTCGATGTACAATCCTTGTTTTATTGATTGCATGTAATATTCTAATTTTCTGAGATTGTGGATTTGAGGTTTTCATGAGCTGTAAGTAATAACCATCTCAATTATGACACACCATGCTTGAACTATCTTGCTTTGCATGTCATGAGTCTATCTCATATATTAGTTTCACCTTTTAAGTTGCATTGCTGAAATAAATGAACTTTTGCACGATATTCTAATTTTTTGAGTTTTACCTGTAGTATAGCTAGTTAAAACTTTGTTTTCCTTGAAGTAAATGTATAATTCTTAACTAGTCATTTTCTCATGCAATACAGTCCTGAGCTACCAAAAAGAGAACCTGAACATGTCTTTTCCTGTTCTACTTCTAGTGGTTTCTTCTGGCAAAAACCAAGCCATTCCCCATGGGTCAATAGGAGTTTCACCCGTATATGCAAGCATGCAGAAAAAAAAGCAATTTCATACAAGAAAGCCTCAGGGAAAGAACGGGACACCTGATTTAAACCTCTTTGTCATTAAATTGTCTTCTAAGGTAGCATTTCAGTAAAATGTCCACATGAACAAAGCCCCTCCCACTTTTGACATGGGTGAATGAGCACTAAGGATATAGAAAGGGGCAGGGCTTTGATTGTGTGGTCATACTAAATATTGTGGCACTGCCACCATCCCAACGTGGATTCCCTCATGTGAATGTCAATATTCAGATGCAGTAGGATTGATCTGAGCCTCGTTAAAAATTCACATACTCGTAAAAGCAAAATGTCTGAACAAAGATATGCTCTGAAAAATCAAAGGACAAAACTCATTTGATTTACTTTTCAAAAAAAAGAAAAAGAAAGAAAACAAGCAGGGCAAAGCTTCTGAAGCAGTTTATCAATTGGAAGTGCATTTGTACATATATTAGGACAGGGGTCTTCAAACTTGACAGCTTTAAGACTTGTGGACTTCAGCTCCCAGAATTCCTCCTCCAGTCATGTTAGCTCAGGAATTCTGGGAGTTGAAGTCCACAAGTCTTAAACTTGCCAAATTTGAAGACCCTTGTAATTAGGAGATACTGACAATGTCAATATGAAACCCTCTAAAGTAGCATTCTGTTCTATCAACATGGCCAGTAAATAACTTTTGTACATTTTAATGTATACTGCTTTCAGTATACTTGTTCCATCCAAGATTTTCCTACATTAAATGAGAGCATTTTAAAGGGCATTTACATCCTTTTACCATAGTTATATCAGCTTCGACACTTCCTTCTCAGGTGGGAACTTGATTTTATCGAGGTTAACAAACTTTGGCATAATTCTGTGCCCATTCAGTCATCCCTTCAGAAGTTTCCCAAAACAGCAGAAGAGAGTAGGATGGGTGGATGTTGAGGTCCTAGAAAGAGTGCAGAGAAGAACAATTAAGATGATAAAAAGTCTGCAGGCTGAATTGTACAATGGACTGTTAAAGGAGCATCCCAATGGGGTTAGGTTTAATATGTGAACATGGCTTCTCATTTCTCCTCCTGATCCTTTGCTGTTTCACCCAAAACTGCTCTTGGTCTAACCAGAGAGTATAAACTGGGAATGGATGAACACAAAGCATTCTCACCATTACCACATCCTTTTTAAAACCATAAACTTGCAACATTTCTTGCATCTTCCAAGAGAGAGGCTTGTTAGGGGAAATGGGCCTTCATTATATCTGTCACTAGATACCCTTTGGGTAAATGAATTATGAATGTTTTTGTTCAAATATTACTTCTCCAGGAATCCTTTTGTGTTCCTGGATTAATTTTTTAAACATTGAAATATTTATTTCACATCAAACTTTCTTTCTGTGAACAGCAAGTTCCTAGCATTTGAAGAGTCTCTGATTATGCCGCCAACACATGGAAGTGTGGTGAAAGTGGCATCTGTCTGAGTATGAACTCTCCTGTCTCCTGCTTGGGTCAGACAGGATCTTTGATACCACAGAAAGCCACCTACATTTAACAGATTAACAGAGTTGGAAGGGACCTTGTAGGTCATCTGGTCCAACTCCCCGCCCAAGCAGGAGACCCTACACCATTTCTGACAGATGGCAGAAATGATTTAAAGCTTCTAGTGAAGAAGCTCCCACAATTTCTGAAGGCAAGCTGTTCCATTGGTTGATTGTTCTCACTGTCAGAAAATTTATTCTTATTTCCAGGCTGAATCTCCCCTTGATCAGTTTCCATCCATTATTCCTTGTCTGGCCTTTGGTGCTTTAAAAAATAGCTTGACCCCTTCCTCTCTGTGGTAGCCCCTCAAATATTGGAAGACTGCTATCATGTCTCCCCTGGTCCTTCTCTTCACTAGACTAGCCATATTGAGTACCATTCATCACATGTTTTAGCCTCCAGTCCCTTAATAATCTTGGTTGCTTTTCTCTGCACTCTTTCTATAGACTTAACATCTTTTTATAGTGTGGTGACCAAAACTGGATGCAGTATTCTAGGTGTGGTCTTACTAAGGCTTTATAGAGTGGTATTAATATCTCCCTTGATCTTGATTGTATCACTCTGTTAATGCAACTTAGGATTACATTGGCTTTTTTGGCTGCCGCCACACACTGCTGGCTCATATTTAACTGGTTGTCCACTAAGACTCCCTCTCACTGTTACTGCTATTAAACCTGGTTTCACGCAGTCTATATGTGTACTTTTGGTTTTTCTTTCCTAAGAGTAAGACTTTACTTTTCTCTACATTCAATTTCATTTTGTTAGACACAGCCCAGTGTTCAAATCTGTCAAGATCCATCTGGATCTTGAGCCTATCTTAGAGTGTTAACTACTCCTGCCAGCTTAGTATCATCTACAACAGTGGCCCCCAACCTTTTTTGAACCAGGGACCGGTTTCACGATTATCTATTCTTCCATGGACCGGTACCTGAGTAATGCGAGACTCCACCACCATCGGGATGGCTCTTCATTCAAAGCCCCCCCCTTCGACGAAACTAAGGCGCGAGCACCCAAATGCTGCCTTCCAACTGAAAACCTGGAAGCACTTTCCAACCAAAAACCCAGAAGCAACCGAAAACCCGGAAGCGCCATTGAAACAAGATGGCGGCACCCAAGCTTTGCAGCCCAGTAAAAAATGATCCATGGACCGGTACCGGTCCGGGGACCAGTGGTTGGGGACCCCTGATCCACAAATTTGGTAAATTCCCTTTCTATTCCCTCATCTAATTCATTTATGAAGATATTGAAGAGTACTGTGCCTAAGACAGAACCTTGTGGCACCCCACTGCCACAAGACCCATTAAGGACTACTCACTGAGTATGGTTTGTCAGCCAGTTACAAATCCATCTGATGGTGATGCGATCTATCCCACTTTTTTATAGCTTACCAAGAAGTAGGTTGTGGTCTAATTTGTTGAATGCCTTGCTAAAGTTAAGTATGTTATGTCTACAGTATTTCACTGGTCTACTAGTTTAGTTACTGTGTTGAATAATGAAATAAGATTGGTTTAGCATGATCTGTTTTTAACAAACCTGTGCTGACTTCTAGTTATTATTTTAATTGTTTCTAGAGGTTGGTAGATCTGTTTTTATTATCTTTTCCAGTATCTTCCCAGATACTGGGATGTTAAGCTGATTGGTCTGTAGTTTCCTGGGTCTGTTGGTTTAGAAGTCACTTGTGTTCTCTATTTTTTTCAGACTGATTCATACTTATTCATCTTAAAAAGGGGGCAACAAAATCAAACAGAAAACCTATGAAAAGACAGAATGCAAAATAACAGAGTTTTAAGGGACATTGTAAGTCTTTTAGTTCAACCCCCTGCTTAGACAGAAGCTCCTATACCATTTTGGACAAATGGCTGTCCAATCTCTTCTTAAAAACCTCCGGAGATGAAGTACCCACAACTTCTAGAGGCAGACCACTCCACTGATTAATTGTTCTTATTGAGAGGAAATTTCTCCTTAGTTCTAGGTTAGTTCTCTCCTTGATTAGTTTCCATCCACTGCTTCTTGTTCTACCTTCAGATGTATTGGAGAATAGGTTGACCCCTCTTCTCTGTGGAAGCCGCTTAGATGTTGGAAGATTTCTATTATATCAATGGTTTTTTCATTAGCCTAGACATCCCAATTCCTGCAACTGTTCTTCATATGCTGAACCTCCAGGAGCCCAGGAAGCTCTTTCCCAAGTATATATACTTTCAAAAGGAGGAGAGAACTTCACCTTCCATTGAACCCCATCTTAATCACTGAGATTCGTCTCAATTTAGTGATTAAAACTCGATAGTAAATATGGATAGGAGCCATATAAAAAAGCCTTGAGGCATTGTACATTTCTTCATATCAAAGCTTTTTCACCCACATATGGGAAGGTTTTGTCATTTTTCTCCTTATCAACAGAGTAAGCAGATGCTTCTACAGCCTAAAACACACAGAGAAATCTGTTTAACCTTTGAAAGATATACCTCTTTCATCTGCAACACAGGGTGCTATTGCATTAGCACCTTAATATTGGTCATGAATATAATGTCCATATTCACATGTTTCTTTCACAGTAGATGTCACATGGTGGGCTATGGAAATAGGCCGTCAATACGTTCAACAGACATTTCAACTCTGCGGTTGTTCTGGAAAAGTCACACTGAGCAGCGTAAGCAGAGAGTTCCCAGCATCAGTAACTAACACGGGCATTTGTGGATATAATCACATCAGGATTCTTGACTGTATTCTGAATCCCCAGCCATTTCCCTCTCCCGCCTAAGCTCTTCCTCTGTTCAGAATGTAAAAAGAAATTTGGAGATTGTGCAATCGCCAAACTACAGGCCTGGCATATAAAACAAAGCCCGCTGCAACGTCGAGAGAACGCAAAGCCATTTAATGTTGCCTCTTTTTCTTTTGCTGAAATTCTCCACTGATGGCCGTGGCATATGTTCATCCTTGGGGCAACTATTATGCTATGAAATGGTTACCCAATAAAGGAGCTTTCTGTTTCTTTATTTGAGTCAATTCGCTCAAATGTCCCTTGTGTACCTTTTTTTTTTTGAAAAAATGGGCTGTACTCCTAATCCAATCAAAAAACTAATTCCTGGGTAATTATGTTTGAAGAATAGGTATGGTTGAATGTAGCAAGGGGAAACTGCAATTTCCTCGTCTTCGCCTCCCAAGCAACATAATATGAATAGATTGGTGGAAAATAAGTAAAGAAATAGACGAAGACCAGACTTTGTTTTTCTGCATGATAACCAAACATTTTCTAAATATATGTCAATTCATGTGTACGTGAAGAAGTTTGCATGTGCCTAAGTGCATTCTTTATATTGAATATATTTAAGTGATGGGTCACTTTATTTTATTTTTATTTTATTTATTTATTTTTGTCAATTGCTTACAAGATAATAGGTATAAGTAAAACATAGTTATGAATACATGGATACATATAAGAAAAATTTAAAAAATAAAAGAAACAATAGGACAGGGACGGTAGGCACGTTGGTGTGCTTATGCACGCCCCCTAGAGACCTCTTAGGAAAGGAGTGAGGTCAATAGTAGACAGTCTAAGGTTTAAGTTTTTGGGGTTTGAGGAAGAAACTACAGAGTCAGGTAGAGTATTCCAGACATTGATCACTCTGTTGCTGAAGTCGTATTTCCTGCAATCAAGTTTGGTTCAATTAACTTTGAGTTTGTATCTATTGTTTGCTCTTGCATTGTTACGGTTGAAGCTGAAGTATTCATTGAGAGGTAGGACATTGCAATGTATGATTTTATATACTATACTTAGATCGGACCAAAGGCAGCGTAGTTCTAGGTTTTTTAGGTCTAGAATTTCGAATCTGGTGTCATAAGGTATTCTGCAATGAGTAGAGGAGTGGAGAACTCTTCTTGTGAAATATTTCTGGACTTTCTCAACTGTGTTCATATCAGATACATAATGTGGGTTCCAGACTGATGAGCTGTATTCGAGTATTGGTCTAGCAAATGTTTTGTATGCTCTAGTTATTAGTGTAATATCACCAGGGAAAAAGCTATGTAAGATTAGATTAAAAACTCTTAATGCCTTTTTGGCTATGTAGTTACAGTGGGCTCTAGCACTTAGGTCGTTTGAGTTGAGTACTCCAAGATCCTTGACAGAATTTGGATCATCAACAAGGTCTTGACTATTCAGCCTGTATTTTATTTTCTGATTTTATTTTTTTTTGCCAATATGTAAGACAGAGCATTTATTTGTTGATATTTGAAGTTGCCATTTGTTTGACCATTCTGATACATAGTCAAGGTCTTTTTGAAGGGTAACAGTATTGTCTGTGGTGTTGAATAGCTTTACATCATCAGCGAAGAGAATGCAGTTGCTCTTAATATGATCACAGAGGTCATTTATGTAGAGTATGAAAAGAGTTGGTTCTAGAACACTGCCTTGGGGGACACCACTGTTGACAGGTACAGAATTTAATAGGATGTTCCCAATTTTGATCATTTGTTGTCTGTTTGACAGGAATGCTTCTATCCAGTTATGCAGATGTCCAGAGATACCATAAGATTTTAGTTTTAGGAGTAGTTTGTCATGTACCACTGATTCAAAGGCTTTACAGAAGTCTATGTAGATTGTGTCTATTGTTTTGCCCTGATTGAGTTGTGTAGTCCATATGTTTTTGCAGTGTAAGAGTTGCAGATTACATGATAGTTTTTTTTCTGAAACCAAATTGTTTTTTGTTTTGTTTTTTAAACAAATTTTATTGATTTTCCAAAACAATACACAGACAAACAAAACATAAAATATAATGACATAAGAATTTTTTTTCTAAAAAAACCAATACAACATCTTATTTAAAGACAGAATTATTCCAAGTTATCACATTTCCAAACAAACACAATTTGATATATATATTTACCTTATCTGTTCATCTTCATATCTTATCCCGAACTTCTCTTTATTACTTCCTTTCCTTCTATTTATTCAAATTATATCTCTTTAACTTTAGATTGTATACATTTTTTATATCCATCTGTCTTATACATTTTCATTATTCTCTTCCAATACAAAAAGAAACAAGACATAAAACATAAAAATCTAAAACATCTTTTCTGAAAGTTGCTTGATCCCGGGTTAAAACTCATCGTACAGACGCCCCTTCAAAAATCATGTTCCTTTTATATATCATTCCATATCTTATTACCGTTTTCCATTTTCTATATAGCTTCTTCCTTTTTTTAACTCTCTTAGTTTTATTCTACTTATCTCAGTTCAAGTTATAATACTTATCATTCTTTGTCTGTTCTCAACTATCCATTCATTTTTTCTCTTTAAACAAAACCTCTCCTGTACACTAATTGGAGTATGATGCCTTTAACTCTTTCCCCTAACCTAATAATACTTAATATCACACATAACTTGTATTGGGATTCTGTTTAGCACATCCTAAAGTCACATAATATATTATATAAAGAGAAAAAGAAAAAAGAAAGAACGACAATAACAAAGAGACAAATTTATTAATATATAATATAGCTAGTACCCCTGTCAAAATCATTTTAATCATACCTATTGATACTTATTTATATCTTAAACATTTTATTCTATAAATGCCTATAATAACACAATCTTATGTACCTTACAGAATCCCTTTTTCAATTAAATTTACCCATTGTCTCTAAATAAATTTTGTTTCTTTAAATCTTGCTTCCCATCGTTGAGGCTTCTCACCCCTTCCTTTCTCCCTTGCTTATTCTTTTCCTTACCCTTTTTACCCCTTTGTCTCTCCACCTCCCTTTTCTTCTTCTGCTTTCCCCCTTCCTGTTGTTTTCTAACCTTATATCCACCCTTCAACTCATTTTTATCTTTTTGGGTTGTTTTTTTAGATTTTAAAATCCCTTTTTCCTTTTCCTCTTCCTTCTTCTCCCCCAATAGAATCACATGTTCATCAAAAATAGTTTCTTCTTTGTCCCAATTATCCTGCTGCGCAATCAATTCTCCATAGGAATGCACCGCCATTTCTAGAGATTGAAAAAGAATATCCAAAGTATCTTTCCAGTCTTGTTCTTCCTTTTTATATTTTAGATATTCAGTTTTAGA
Source organism: Pseudonaja textilis (assembly GCF_900518735.1). The sequence goes on from NW_020769378.1 coordinate 973,189, forward strand.
TTCATCCAAGGGTGATGCCATTATAAAGAGGAAAAAATTTTCCCAAAACAACCACCCGAGTGTTTTTAAACAAAGAAAAAAAGTTTCCCAAAAGATGCAAAGTCACCAAACAATCCAGATAGACTATTTCATTTAGCACTTTTTCCCTTCTTCCATTTCTTTTCCTGGGGTTGCTATTAAATCACAAATTCCAATTAAAATATGTCTTTTTGAAGTCTTATTAATGTTCAAATGGCTCTTTAAAATTCTAGGCAGTCTGCTCCTTATTTTCAACTTCTACTTCAATTTTTTTCGTCTCCCTTCCCACTCACAGCAAAAGAAAAAATTTTCTTTAAATATTTAGAAATCCATATCCCTTTGGCATTAGCATAGTCTTTAGCATTTAGCATACCTTCAATGCGGGTTTCTGATTTCTCTCAAAGCTGTTCCGTTTGGAAGGAGAGTGAAAAGAAAAAAAAGTTTTCCCTTTGATATCCATTCGCTGCTTACTCAGTCTGGGAACAATGTGTCTTTAGTAGGTGTTAAATACCAGGATACTTTCACTGTTCCTTTGTCCCGGTCAGCAGAATTACTTTCATTTCTTCACAAACTCCTCCAGCACTTTCTTTTTCCGGCTGAGCTCTTCTATGTGGCGGCCATTAGAGACCGCCGCTCAGCTGCCATCGGAGAGGGAGATTTAGCCAGCTAGGGAAGAGAGATGCGATGTCTCTCGTCCCTGCCAGAACCCCCCAGTCTTCACCACCTTCTACAAAGGTGGCTTAGCCCCGAAGCCAAATGGCTCGGGGCACTCAGGCAGTGAACACAGGCAGAGACCGTGCACAGTCACGGATTCCTGCCTGCACCGAAGCACCACAAGCCAGAAGTCTGAAACCAAATTGTTTATTAGAGAGTGGGTTGTTTGTCTCTAAGTGGAGGATAATGGATTGGTTAATAATTGATTCCATGACTTTACAGGTGACGCAGCATAAGGAGATTGGTCTGTAATTTTCAACTAGGCTGGGGTCTCCCTTTCCCAGGATTTCTATTCAGAGTTTGGCATCCTGTTTTTTTGCCCAAGCTGGGGGTTGGACTAGAAGACCTCCAAGGTCCCTTTCAACTCTTGTTAAACACATGTGTATTTTATGCTCTGGACTATTGACATTGAATGCATGCAAACCCTGAAAAATATGTGGTAGCCCTGGGCAAAAGAAAGGCAGAAAAATCACTCTGCATGTAGGAACAGTGTAAAATATTAACACATGATAAATAATGGAACAATTAAAAATAATAGCACAGAGTTTTATCTCTCTCTCTCTTCCTATTTTTTTCTTTCTTTCTTTCTTTCCTTCCTCTTTTTCTTCCTCCCTTTCTTCCTTCCTTCCTTCCTTCCTTCCTTCCTTCCTTCCTTCCTTCCTTCCTTTCTTTCTTTCTCTCTCCCCCCCCCCCCCCCCCCCCCCCACACACACCACTTAACAGTCAAGCATTTTGGAAGCAGCTCCTTTAAATTTCTCCAAGGCTGGAGTGGATTAACCCATCCCCTCTGTCAGACTGCACTCCTTCTCACTCCAGCACTTTAACTCACAAGGGGAAAGCTATACTTGCAACGTCCATGCCTTTCTTCCTTTTCCCCTGGGAGAAAGAGGCTGTGGGGAATGGAAAGCTAGGAGAGTGATTGCAAGTGAGCGACTGGGTGACCGGGTTGGGGGCGTGGCCAGCCAGGGACTGCCACCGGTTTGGCGACCCATGCCAAATAACCACTACCAGTTCGCCCAAATAGGTGCGAATCAGTTGAATAGCATCTCTGATACTGCACCTCTGTATGGTTTGCCAATTGCACAGTGGCAGATAGGAAAGCACCCCAGAGGGTTAATGTCATTGCCCAGAAGATCATTGGTTGCCCTCTCCCACTTTTGGAAGAACTTTATAGCTCCCGCTGCCTTAAGAAAGTTTAAAACATTCTCGAAGATCCATCTCATCCTGGAAACCCTTTTTTTGAACTATTACCATTTGGCAGATGGTACAGAATAATAAAAACAAGGACAAATAGGCTGAAAAACAACTTCTATCCCAGGGCAGTAGCTCTGTTGAATTCTACTGAATAGTGCAGTGTTAGTGTGGTGTCGGAGGTTTCCAGTTCAATGTGTGAAGGGTGAAGGATGTGTGTTTGTGTTTATTTTCATGGTCATGATGTGCACTGAAGATGGTGTTTGGTTTCGTTGTACGAGGTGCAATGACAATAACGTAAAGTAAAGTAAAGTAAACTAGAAGATGATTTTGATTAGAAAACAGAATGTGGCTGGGTCCCTGCTTGAGAGACTTCAACATTTTTTTTCAAGGTGAAGAAACCAGTTTTGCTCACAAGAATTGTATGTAAAGATGGATGACATATTAGGAAACACCCAGGTTTCTATGTATACAGATACTTTTTCCCTTTCCTTCCCATGTTTTGAGCACATGCATATGCATTGACAGGCATTAACAGCAATACATATATACTATAAGATTAAGGAGAGAGTCTGTTCATTTAGAGCACTGTTGGTCAACCTTGGCTGCTTTAAGCTGTGTAAACTTCAATTCCACATGCTGGCTGGGGAATTCTGAGAGCTGAAATCCACACAGTTTTAAGCAGAGAAGATTGACAAAGTGATTGAGATTATCTCAGTGGATGGTGACATCAGATCAAAGCTCTCTGGACTGGAAGCTAAACAGAATCTAAATTGCTCAGTACTTGAATGGGAGACCATCAATAAATGTGAGTTGGGTTATGGTCTCAACTGAAAAGCTGCAGAATATCTTGGAAGAAGGCAGTGCAAATCATTATGTTTGCTGAAAAGGTGATTGGATATGTAATAAAACCTCTAGAAGCCATGCTTTTTCTGTAATTATTTAGATATCACATTAAATATTATATTTGTTATTCTATATGCATTATTGTTGTTGTTCCTTTTGCTTAATCAAGTATATTAGAAAAAAAGAATATATAGTATGTCTCTATCTGCTGATGCAGTGGAAAAATATTAGTGTCACTTAAAGCAGCATTCATAGAATCACAGTTTTGATATCATGATCAGTTTTGTCTTATTTAGTGGAAGAAAGGAAGGAAGGAAGGAAGGAAGGAAGGAAGGAAGGAAGGAAGGGTCAAAAGGCATTTTACAGGGTTCCATTCCAGGGTCTGTGATGTTTAATGTATTTCTAAATTACTTGGACAATGGATTAAGAAATATAGATATCTATCTTGGAAATCTCATTTTGTGGGATTTCCCCTCTTTCTGGGATCTCCCCCATCTTTTGGCCTATAGGGATTTCAAGCCATTGATTCTGACATCTTCCTAATCAAGTTATTCAACATCTACTTTTCTGAAGCTCAGCGTGTATATTTGATTCTTCTTTGTAAATTGTTCTTTCTTTGGGTATCATAAATTCAAAGATAATACGATATTTTTCCTCCAAGATGCCACCTTCACCTCTTTAATCAATTTTTCTCCGTTGTTGAGGGTTAGGATCATGAACAGAAGACACACACCCCTTGTTCTTTCTTCCATCTTATGACAAATGAACTTGTCAGCAAGGGAGGAGAAGAGATTGCATGAGCTCTGACTCCTGGCAGACTTAGATCTTTAGCTGATGTCAAAATAATTGAAATTCCCTATAATTATATTGCCTGCCTCTTTCAAAAACTGGTCATTTGCCAGGCAGTCTATAAGAATCCATTAATAGTTTCACATTTATTTTTCTCTCTGTTTATTATAACCCAAAAACTTTGAATAGAATTTCCATAATGTGACTCCTGATTTTCTGTGCAAGTATATTTTATTTATATACAGTGTAATTTCCCAATCTGTATATTGGGTTTTTTAAATACTTCTTTTAGGTAGATTTCCTTCCAGTTCTATGTGCTTATTATCAGAATATATATCCATATACAAATATACAGTATATCCATTTATAATTCATTCATTCATCTGTTCTTTCATTTATTCGTTCATCCATTCCTGGTTAGGATTTCTAATCCTCCTTGTTTATTTCCCATACTTCGTAATTAGTTTAGGAAAAGCCAAACATTTGAGTGGCATCATATACCAACCTTGTAATTTCCTGCAAAATGCTGAGTACTCATCCTGACCTCCTTCTTCTCCATTTATATTCTTCCTTCTTGTTTCCAGTTGATACCTCATATTCAGTTTTAGGCTTTTTGTTCTAGTTTCATATCCTCCTGGTGAGATTAGAGAGTTGCCTACCATCCATTTTGTTCTAATCCTTCAGAAACTGTAGTCTTTTATCATGAGACCTTAATAAGCATCCCAGAGATATTCCACTATCATGGAATCCAAATTCTTCTCAATAATGCCAACTATGTAGCCAGCTGATATTTAAGACAATATTTTGTTAAACTGTACATGAAACTGAGGTAATGTCAATATGGCCATTCCCCTCAACCATTTCTTAATTTTCCAAAATCATGCTGGCATTCATGTTAAAGTATAAGTTCTGCCTTATTTAATTAATATCTTGATCTGCTTGTTTGGTAAATTAATATTGTCACAGGTTTATATTAACTGACCAGGATATTACTACATGTAATCATTTATACAGCATCTTGGTAATTTAGTATTTTGCTACTGTTTTTTCCTTCCCTTTTTAAAGGAAGTAAAGGGTCAAAAGAGTCTAAAACTACTGTGGGAAATAAGACTTCATTGCTTAATCTAAAATTACTATATTGAGTTCTGTCACTTGTTTGGTTCATCTTTAACATATTCATTAATTCAACATTTTAGTGCATATTTCTTAAAAGTGACTTTTGAGTCAATGTGGGAAGAGTGAGAAATTTTGTATTGCTTCTGGGGTTTTTCTATCTATATTAAAATTGACTTGCATAGTAGTTCCACTTTTGTAAGGATAATATGGTTATGTCACAGAAGGAAATTTTGTGTGCAACAGGAATATGCCTAAGTATAGCCTATTGCACAGGTCTCCAAACTTGGCAACTTTAAGACTTGTGGACTTCAACTCCCAGAATTCCTCAGCCAGCATGGCTTAGCATAGTCCACAAGTCTTAAAGTTGCCAAGTTTGAGGACTCCTGGCCTATTGTAATATAAATGCATATTCTTTTCTATCCTTATTTACATTTTAAGACTTCCCTCTTTCATATCTCCTTCATTTTATAGCTGAGACATGGCTTAAAACATTTAGACAATGTGAAAGCAGGTGAATAGCCAATTTTTCATGTTCATATTCATTTAACAAAGCCACCCATAGAAGATCAACAGAAGAGCAGAAATAGGAGATATAGACAGCTGATTAATGCTAACAAAATCCCAAAGGCCTTTTGTAGGACAATCCAAAATAAACAGAAGGGAGGTTGGTCAGTAAAGAGGCTAAAGTGTTAAATGGCAACAAAGATAAAGTAGAATTATTTAATTTCTATTTGGATTCTATTTTCTCCAAGAAGAGGGTGTACATTTCACCAAGTAATGGTAAAAAGTTGATGAAAGGACAAGATTGATGTTTGAAAAACATGCTTAAGAATCAAATGCACAGATATGGAATAAGTGATAACTGGCTCAACAATAGCAACTATGAGAGGGATCTAGGTTGAAAGAGAGACCCAGTTCAGAATTAAAGAGAAATTTATTGACAGTGACAACAATCAATTAGTGGAACCATTAATTGTAGATACTTCATCACTGGAGGTTTTTAAGAAGAATGTGGACAGGCATTTGTCCAGAATAGTCTCCAACTTAAGTAGGGATTGGATTAGAAAACCCTCAAGGTCCCTTCAGACCCTGTTATTCTATGTTCTAAATTTAAATCTTCAGACTCAGACGAATAGCATTCTAATGTACTGAAGAATCTATTTGGCGTTCTGGCCAAAAACTTATATATTAACTTGAAAAATCCTGGAGAATGGAGAACAGCATATATTTTCTCCTAAAAGTAGAAAAAGGAGGACCCAGGAAACAATAAACCAGGCTAGTATTAATACATGAGAAGATTCAAGAGCAAAACTTTAAAAAAGTCTTATCCATAATACCTTCAAAACATAATAATTACCATGTCAACAAACATAGGTTTTGCTGGACTAATCTTTTCTTATGCATTGGCAGGGGAACTTTCAAATAAAAATCTGGGGCTGCAGCAGATGTAATGTATCTTGATTTCAGCAAAAGAGTTGACAAAATGCCCCGTGGCATCCTGATTAGCAAGCTAATTAAGTGTGGGCTAATTAATGGCATAATTATGGGGTATGTAAGTAGCTCAGAAATAATACCTAAGAATGCTTGTCAATAATTTCTCATCAAACTGGAATAAGATGCTAAATGGGGTCATGCATTCAATTTTTTTTAGAATTTAATAACTCAGATGCAAAGGTGAACTGTGCAGATGACAATATCTGAGCGAGATATCCAATATCATGTAAGACAGAAATAAAATTCAAAATCTGGGTGAAATAACAGAATGACATTTGTGTTAAATAAATATACTTTAAATAAATTAAATAGAAAGATTGGATACATACATATATAAATATACATACACACACATATACAATATATACAATATGTGTGTGTGTGTGTGTGCATAAACTGTATAGATCTGTGGTGGCGAACCCCTGGCACCGGTGCCAAAAGTGGCACGCAGAGCCATCTCTCCGGACACGCCAGCCATCGCAGTTGCTCTTCCGGGTTCTGGTGTGTACATGCATGTTGGCCAGCAGGTCTTCACGCATGTGGGAGCACTGGAAACTGGAAGAGCAGCATGCACGGAAACAGGAAGACCAGGTGGCTGGCATGCATGCATGCGCCAGAAACTGGAAGCTCACTTCCCAGCGTTCTCACGCATGCACGCTGGGGAGCAGCTCTTCCAGTTTTCAGTGCTCCCCACATGTGTGTGTGTGTGTGTGTGCTCCCATTTTGGCACTCAGTGCTGAAAAGGTTCGCCAAAACTAATGTATGTGTGTGTGTATACTTTATATATACTGTGTATACTGTGTATGTGTATGTATATATACTGTATATTTATACAGTATGTATGCACACATGTTATATACTGGATAGATAGATAGATAGATAGATAGATAGATAGATAGATAGATAGATAGATAGATGATAGATAGATAGATAGATAGATAGATAGATAGATAGATAGATAGATAGATAGATATAGATATATGAATGATGGGGAATACCTATTTTGACAAGAGTAACTGAGAAAATATAACGTTAGACTAGTACAGGTAGTCCTGTTCTTATGACCACAACTGAGCCCAAAATCTCCATTCTAAGCAAAACCAATTATTAAATGAGTTTTGCTCCATTTTATGACCTTCCCGACCACAATTGTTAAGTGAGTCACTGCTGTTGTTAAGTTAGTAATGGGATTGGTAAGTGAATCTGGCTTCCTCATAGATTTTGCTTGTCAGAAGGTTGCCAAAAAGTGATCACATAACCCTGGGACCCTGCAATTGTCATAAAGACATGCCAGCTCCAAAATTCAATCCCATGACCATGGGGACGTTGCAAAGGTTGGAAGTCTGAAACATGGCCATAACTCACTTTTTTAGTGCTGTTGTAACTCCAAATTATGACTAAATAAATGACTGTAAAGCAACGAGTACCTGGGGTTGATTGTCAGTTGAAATGAAGTCAGCAGTAAGAGAGGGCGGCGGAAGGAAAAAGGCCATGCAGTTTTAAACAGAATAAATAGGAATTCAGCTTCCAAATTACAAATAGTAATAGTGCTGTTTTATTGTGCTTTGATCAAATGTCACTTTGAGAACTTTCTCTAGTTCTGGAGACCCCAGAGGTTGGATTCAGCAGGTTCTGACCAGTTCTGGAGAACTGGTAGCAGAAATTTTGAGTAGTTAGGAGAACCGGCAAATACCACCTTCGACTGGCCCTACCTCATCTATTCTCTGCCTCCCAAGTCCCAACTGATTGGCTGGGTCTTCTTTGGTTGCCCTGCAGAGGAGAATGAAGCTGGAAAGCAGGTTACTCGGGTGGGGAGGGAATGGGGATTTTGCAGTATCCTTCCCCTGCCATGCCCACCTAGACATGCCATGCCCACCTAGACATGCCACGCCCACCAAGCCACACCCATAGAATCAGTAGTAAAAAAAATTGAATCCCACCACTGGGACAGCCCCCTTTAAGAAGGATTCAGATGAACTTGAATAGTTTCAGAGCAGGACGATAAGAGTGATGATCAAAGGACCAGAAGGCAGAGTTAAGCAACTGAACATATCTGACCTTGAGAAAAGCAGATTGAAGCAGTGTTTAGTTTTCTGAAAGGATGTTACTGTTATCTGAGGGGAAGGTTATGTGTGTCCTCACTCCTTCAAGTGTTCAGAAGATGGAATAATATTTTTAAATTACAGGAAAGCAGGTCTTAGTGGAGTGTTAAGGAAAAGAAATCCTTAACAGGGCAGTTGGGTTATAAAATCAGTTATGCCAAGAATGATAAGCAATTCCTTGCTGGATGTTTTCAAATGGAGGTAAACAGTCACTCATTGGAAATGCTTTAATTTGGATATTCACACTAAGCAGTGGATTATATTCTCTACCCTGATTGGGTGTAGCCTATTCCAGGGGTTTCCAACCTTGGCAACTTTAAGACCTGTGGACTTCAACTCCCAGAATTCCTCAGCCAGCTATTCTGACTCGCAAATTCTGAGAGTTGAAGTCCACCCATCTTAACATGGCCAAGGTTGAGAAACCCTGGCCTAAAAGGTTCTTTTTAACTGCAGATCGTTTCAAATCTATTCCATGTCTTTCCCATTTGTTATTTGTCATCCACCACATAAATATAGGGAGAGGGGAGGTTTCGAGGTGGTGACATTTTGGAATTAGCATGATGGACTCTATATGGCAGGGGTAAACTGTAAATTTCCAAATCTTGCACTCAGATATCTGATAAAAGCCTATTTGATGGAGAAGAAAACGGAAGGAAAGAGCGGGTCGGAAAAAAATGCCAGAGGAAAGTGTCAAAGGAAGCTGTATTTGCCTCCTGAACTGAATAGCAGTAACAGCGCTTATTGTATAAAACTAGCCTACTTACTCTTTATGTTTTGTGCAAACAGAGTAAATTTGGCTTGATAAAACCATGCCTAAGTAACAAAAGCATATGTGTCATGTGACAATCAGATTTATTTCCCCACAGGGCCCAAGCTTATGAGGTAAAAAATATGCCCTTTACTGGGATAGGAGAGAAAGAAAGAATTAACTAACACTATAATAAGTTATACTTGAAGATATATACGGGAAAAATGTATGACCTTTCTATAAGGATCACTTTAGTTTGCTGGAGCAAATCATAAGAACCTCAGCTCCTTCTCACTTTTTTCCACTTTTACAGCCTGTTTGTCTGCTCAGTCAAGATCATGAATCCAAGAACCAGACTCCAAAGAGTTCATTTAAAAGGGCTTTCATAGCCTTATCTATCACACAAAGGACATGAACAACATTCTCAAGGTGAAAGACAGACTTCACCAAACCACTTCTTCTCCCTCCTCGTTCCTCCTCTGGATGCCTAAATAAGTCCCTGCAATATTCTTGGCAAGATTTCAGAAGTGGTGTGCACTTATCTGCTTTCAAGTCCTTTGGGAGAGAGCGATTGGCCAAAGTCACCCAGCTGGTTGTGACTAAGGTGAGATTAGAAGTTATTATCCCTTGTAGCCTTCAACACTACGTCAAACTGGGTTCCTTTATAGCATGTCTACTATATTATATAGCACGGGTGTCAAACTCACGTCGTCACAGCATCATCATATGATGTATCAGGACTTTTTTTCCCCCTTCGCTAAATCGGGCATGGGCGTGGCCAGCGCGTGATGCATTTGGCCCGTGGGCCGGGAGTTTGACAGCCCTGTTGTATAGGAACAAAGAGCCTCAATTTACAAACAGATTATTGATTGCAAGTTAGGTGGCAAGCAACTCTGTATAAGGATAAAGATGAAGTCATAGTAAGATAAGAATGCATCATATTAGAAAAGTATACACCAAATACTTATCTCTACTGTGCTATGTATACCAAGTGCAGCAACATCTCTATTTTCCTACACACACACACACAGTGAAATCTAGGATGTAGTAGGAAAGAAAGAAATTAAGGCTTCCTTTTGTGTCATTCTATCTCAAGAAATAAAAGTCTCAGGGTCCCTTGTGCATTTGGAAACAGGAGAGGAACAAGCAATCACATTACAAGGAAAACTGATCTCAGAAACAGCTGCACAAAATTCTCCTTGCATTCATAATGTCTGGCAACGTATACAAAGCTGGCAGCCAGAAACCAAAGCAGGCAAAATAAAAGGTAAAAAAGCTAAAAAAGTTCAGTCCTGCTTTTCAAATCAGGCAAGACCTTTCTGAATTAGGTGAGAGGGAAGGAACAATCAAGATGGAAATGATCTTAATATGTAATGTCTCTACACTGTCAATAGAAACATGGCGCCAGATGGGCAATATGGCTTTAATCTAAAGCTTTCAAAAGATAGTCGATATCAACAAGAAGACTTGCAAAATCCAGGACAATCTAGGCCCAGGTTTATGTCTTAAACTGAAAATAGAACCTGTCCAACCTGAATGCCCCTAATTGACATCCTGACACTTGAAATGCAGAAAATAGAAAAATCAACTCCATAAGATGCTATTTAGAATTTCTTAAAAACAAGGCTCTCAGTATAGAATAATTACTGAGAATGGCTTCTTTGCAGTCCCACCAGTCAGGGGCCTTTGCTGCTCTCTGACCTCAGTTGTTTTGTTGCAGGTGTTTCAATTACCCAAACTAAGTAACATCATTGGTGCACTGATATTATCTAGTTTGGTAATGAAAAGCCTGCAAGCAAACAACCAAGCTCAGAGAGCACCAAGGACCCCTTATTTCAACCTGAGTTACAAATATACTCCTTTATTGGTCCACCAATGAACTGGTGTATTGTTTCCCATCATTTCCCATACATTGGCTATGTAACAAATTTTTTTGAATGACAAAAGAGCACAGATGATAAAACTTGACATTACTAATGGAACAAATTGCACCATCCATGGTCAAGTGATCATGGAAAGGACATTGAAGTTCAAAAACAAATCTTTAGAGAAGCAATGAGATGGAAAAAATATTGAATATATTTTACTTTATCTTGCTTCAAAAGGTTTAGTATTTCTTGCAGACAATAATCTGATAATCTTTGTAACTCACACAAAGGCCATTTCCTTGAAACTCTTAATAGTTTATTATGATGGCAGCACTCATAAGCATTTGCCAATGTCAAACAGAAGCAGAGGCTAAAATGATGGAAACATGAGGTCCTTATCTTTTTGTGAAAGTGAGAGTTTATTGAACTCTGATGACAGTGTGTAGAAGGCCATTCTTGTAAGGGAAGGGGAAAGGCATTCATTACTACTTCAGATTGGTGTTACTCCCGATATCTCCCATCAACATGTGTTATTCCAATTTATAATTTGCTACAAAGATATGAGCACATTCAACATTAAGGAAAGGTTTATTGAGTGCATTGGTGGAGAACAGGCAGCTGAAATAATCATTACCAGCTTGAGAAACCGTGACATTTCTCTTGATGATTACAATGGTCAAGGTTTTGATAATGGCTGTAATAGTCTGGAAAAATAAAAGGTATTCAGGCCTGCATTATATCTAACATGAACTTGCTGCTCATTCTTCTTCTGCTCCCCATTCACGTAACCTCGTAGGTATAAACGCTGCTAGAACAGCATGAATTGAAATATTAACTTTGTGGGTCTGTGTGCAGCAACCTTATTGTTCTGCAGTAGTAGCCTTGTGAGGTGGAGGATTATAAGAGAGAAGAAACACAGCTCCCTTGATTCTCAGCCATATATTGGAGTGTTATTGTTGCTATTTATCTTCTTACAAAAAAAAAAAAAACCTGCCAGGTATTCTAGAAGCATTGGAATATGTGGACATCTGGTTTTTTTGCCTGGTTCTGGTAGCACGTGAACCACTAACTGCAGCCTAGTAATTAAGAGATTTTTAATGCATAGGATACAGAAATTAGTTTTTTCCAGAATGAAAAATGCATTCCTGATTCCTTTCATTAGTGCATGTTAGAATAGGAATTGCAATTACTTGGTGCCCATAGGCACACAACATTTGGGTGAGGCATTGGGGTCTTTCATTATTTTTAACAGGGATACTCTCTTTTACAACTTCCACAAGAGTTGTAACTATTTCCACCCTCAAAAGGACAGAATGCTGTGCTTTTCCTTTCCCGGTATCTCTGACAGAAGGTATACAAGGAGTCCGGTGTCCCTGGGGCTACAAGTGATTTGTTTCTGATCTACTAAAATGAAGAGTGAAATAATTAGGATTTGGCAGTCCTAACTGATGATGATATCCTAGAAATTACACAGATTATACAAATTACACAGACTATCTCTTCTCTCCTAACATAATCTACAACAGGGGGTGTCAAACCCGTGTCATCACAGCATCATCATGTGACGTATCATGACTTTTCCCCCCTTTGCTAATCTGGGTGTGGGCATGGCCAGCACATGATGCATCCAGCCCACAGGCTGTGGAGTTTGACCCCTCTAATCTAGAGACTCAGTTTGTTGTGTATTAAGTATGAAGTTAGAAACCATGAGATTGTGAGTTCTAGTCTTATTTTAGTCATGAAAGCTAGCTGTGTGATTTTGGGCTTTTCTTTCTGTTAGGTGTGGCTCCATTCAAAATCCAAGAAAGAAAACCTTAGACTCCATTGTTATAGAGAAAGGGACTTTTACTGAATTTGAAGTGGTAGCGTCAGAAGAATACAAGATCTGAGGCAATAGGCGCAAAAATCACATATAGAAAGTTATTCCCATGTTCCCACCCCCAATAGTTCAAACTGGCCATCCAATCTAAGATGTGTATGTCATGTGGGGCATGCCGAGACAGTTGGCCTTGGCCTAGAGAGATAAGAGACTACATCTGCGCAGTAAGCAAGTAAGCATATTCAAGAAAACATCCCAACTTTTACATTTCACCAACTTAAACCTCTAGCACCCTTCCCCCCACGAAGCCCAATTATTCTTCCCTCCCCCGTTTCTATGGCAGCCAGAAACACAAACAGGAGAAGAATTCTTGGAGGCTGACACTTTCACTCTCAGCCAAATCACTTCACAGGGCTGTTGCTGTGGAGAAAATGGGAAAATTGGTTTGTTTGTCCCCCAAAATAAATGTGGGATAAAAAAAAATCTTATTCTTTATTCTGTTGTTTTATATATATTTTAAATTAAACAAGTACAATAATAAGAAATGAACTAAATCAAACCAACCCAAAAACAGAATCAGAAAAAAATAAATAAAGCTTATGCCTTGGAGCAAAGAATTGTTAATACAGTACAGTTGAAAAGAGCACACTATATCAACTTATAATATACCTGAAATTATATTTGTGCCACTAAGAAACAACCTGTTAGAAAAATAAATGTAATAATATAATAGATTTGATTAAATATATTTTTATTCCAGAATGTTTCAAACATTGCTGTTGCTCATTTAATTTGCCAATGTTTTTAAATCATGCTTTAAAATCCATTAATGCAGGGATATACATATTTTATTCCAAAGTTTTACAATGACAAAATCCAGTTTCTAACAATAGACATTAAATTATTTTTTAAAGCCATACTATTTATATGATGTTGGATATATAGAGATAAATCCTGTATCAGATTTATTTTGAAAAGTTCGATATCATTTGCTTTTAAAAGTTTTAACAAAAACTGGACTTCCAGGGGAGATATGGTAGACCGAAGACGGCTCTGCTAAAGTGGATCCAACATCCACAGCAAAGACTAGGTAGGTAGAATGGTTCTTTGAAACCTCTTTGGATAAGGAGAGGATGGGAGATCACCTACATATGATCTGGAGAGTTGGTCCACATGGGAAGACCACAGGGCAGTGGTTTTCTGTTGATTTGAATGCCAGACTATGGCAGCATTAGCCATTTTGATTATACCCCCAGGGAAATGGGCTTATAAAGGACACTAAGTTTGCAAATTTCACTTTTTAATCACTTTCAGAAATTGCTCATTAACTACTTCTAAACTATTAGAAACTTTTGGAATGGCAAGTTTGAAAATGCCAAGAGAGTCTGATTTCAGTCCTGAATGAAAGAAGCTTTTAATCATAATCTTAAAAATTTAAAGAATCTGAAATAAACTACAAAATGCTAAATAGAAATAGGCTCTGATCTAAAATTGTATTGATAACATTTATTTACTATCCCAACTGGAAAGGTATTTTAAAAATCTATTACTGAATATGCGTCTGATCTTTACTCAGGAATAACTATTAAGCCCCTTTTATCTATAATATTCAGCAACTGAATATATACATTTAGAAATGGAGCTTCAGCAAGTGAGAGTTGTTAATGGCCTCCAAAGAGTCATAATAAACACATAACAAGAAAAGCAAAGATGGATAAATAAAGAGAAAAAAAAAACCATTAGAAACAGAGTTCTTAAATACCCAAAGTAATCCCAGATGCTTTCAGTATCATTGAAATGTTTCTTAATATCCACAAATCCTCCAGAGGAAATGAAACAATAAGACTCACTTTTGCCTAGTTAAAAGTTGAGGAAAGGAAAACCTATAAACAGAGTGAAACAAAACCCAAGCCCACCAGGATTTTGAAATAAATTAATAATCCTTCTCCTTCTGCAAACTGCCATTGTATTGTTTCCTCCCTGTGGATCTGCAGTGGTAATTTTTTTAAAAAAATCCCAGGCCCAATCAGGAACAGATCAGGGGTGTCTGCAGGCTCTGGTCAAAAAAAATCAAGATGGCAGCAGCAATGGTTGATTGAAGTTCCACCTGTTATTTAGGGTCATACATTAAAAAAAAGAGCTTGATCATCCTGTTTTGGCTGCCATCTTGACTTTTTAAAAACACCTCCAATGAACACCTTTCAGTCACATGAAATTATATTCTTGAAGCAATGAAAGGCAAAGACAAGGATACATTCCTCCTCTATATCATATGACACTTCTATACAGTTTAGTGGAGCCACATAAAATAAGTTTGATCAGTTCAAATCCAATCAAGATGAGCACTTGGTATTTTACTATATTACTTTTTTTTTACGATTTACAGTAAAATGGACTCTTCAGTATTGCATTTATTGTTCTGGTTTACATTTAAATCCCACTTGATGCAAGCTTTTTTGTCACCATAAATATGTTTTTTATAACAAAGGCTAAACCTATCCAGTTTTTATTTCAGTCTATTGGTAAGTTGACATGCTGGGTATGATCTTGCTTTGTAAAAATCTTATCAACCATCAAAAGGAAGGAAAAAAACCCAGAACACTGAGTGGTCAATCAATGCATAATATGTCTTGTCCTAGATGTCATCTCACCAACCCAACTTGTAGAGTTCTTTTAATCAACGGTCCAAATCCTATTTTAAAGTGGGTGGATTTGCTTGATATTTTTTCACCTTTATAGAAGCAGAGAGACGTGAAAAATGCTTCAGCAGCTGCAACTACTTCTATCTGCCACTATTATTTGTTCATACATTTGCACAGAATATCCCTAAATATAACAGGGGGTGTGCTGTAGCTCCTTCTCCCCATCTTTTTTCACTTTTAATTTGGAGATGAATTACTTTGGCTCTGATTCATCCACTCAGTTTAGTAAACAAGAAAAATATGTGAACCAGAAGAGTGGAAAAGAAGATAGAAATTGTTCTTGAGCTGGGTGCTTTAGGATTTGAGCTGGAAAACCTGACCTGTTATGACATGAAGCTAAATCAGTTCACTACTTTGGACATTCCATGCTGGAATATAGGAAGGGACTTTTTTTTACAAAACCATTTCTTGCAGAGTTCCTGAACTAGAACTATGACGTGTTATTGTGTAAAAGCCCAGGGCTCTACAAAATTCATTCCCATTCTTAGAAAATACTAAATTTTGAGGTTTTTGGCAGTCCCACTCAAATTTTTGCTAAGTCTTATGTGAGATGCTGAAACTGAATGTTTTAGAGATGCAGTTAGATTACTAAAGGGAAACTTCAAATGGGATTGCAGGTATCTATAGGAAGAGGGTGGCAAAAGGACAAGTAACTTCATGTCAGTCACATGGGCAATGCAAATAATGTAATTTTCCATGATGTTGCATTGCATCCTTATCTGATATAATTTACATAATTTGCCTTTCACCATATGCTTATGATTGCGTGCATTCTTTTGGAGATATCTCATTGGTAACCTGACACTTATAGGTGCCATATTGTTATAATAAATAATTGCTTTGCAGTTATCTCATGTGCTTAACAGAAATGCTGATTAAGGAATAAATCAACCTGCATTTGCAATTGTTACAGTTGGATTACATGCTCCGATAAAAACTGATTTATGCTAAAGTTGATTGATTTAATTCATTAAGACTTACAAGGGGTCATATACTACTCATTGTAGAATTAGGGTGATATGTGTTAGAAGAAACTAATCTCTGAAGGAACATTCTTTAGAATATGATTTTCAAGGTTGGGGAATTCCAAAAGTTGAAGTCTACATATATTAAGTTGACAAGTTTGAGTTGTCAACATCTTAAAGATTCCAAGTTTGAGTTGAAGTTCACATGTCTTAACAGTTGCCACATTTGAGAAGCATCGCTTTAGAAGATAACAGAATAAGAGTTGGAACAGACCTTGGAGGTCTTCAAATCCAATCCCCTGCTCAAGCAGGAAACCTTGTCCAATATCTTCTTCAAAACCTCCGGAGTTGGAGCACCCACAGGGCTGCCATGTCTTCTGCAGATTGTATTCTGCCTAATTCGAAACACAGCATTAGCAACCTTAAATGTACCTAGTTGTATCTCCAGCAGTTCCAGTGTTCTAGAATTCCCCTCAAAATGCCATAACTCATTCCAAACACTTTGGAACACAGTAAGAATGCTGAGAAAACAGCCTCTGAATCTTAGTTGTGTTACAAGAGCCACAAGTCACGCACCAACCAATTTCACTAAAAGATAAAAGGTTAAAATTATTATTGTTAGAAGGACAAGTGGTTCCTGAAGCAGATTATTCAGTAGAATGTACAAATTCCTACAAAAATAACTTGACATAATGAGAATTCTTTGTTAGCCTCTAATCAAATTGCTTGCTGTTGCTGATATTGTAATTACAAAGCGTTCTAGCAATATAAAATATATTCATCTGGTTTAATATTCATTTGTGTTCCAGTTGCATCATTTCAGTTTTTTTGTTAGAACAGATCTCATAGTAAATCATAGGTCTTAGAAATTAGACCATCGCTGCTTTTTAAGAGGGATGTTTTCCCACCATTCAATTACTCTTAATAGTTCACTGCAGATATGCCATGTGAGTTGTCATTCACACTGTAAGCCATGATACTAGACTGGCAATAAAATACCCTATTGGTGTTTCATGTCTTCCTCAATCTTGGGTCCAGGATTCTGTATAATATTGTAACTGTTCCTAGCATTGCACTCTTCAGAGAGCTCCAGTGTTGTTCCTGGAATCTGTTGGGTCCATTTTCCCAGCTTAGGAGTTACAGCCTTTACTTTCCACATCCTCTCCAGTTCCTCCTTCAGGCCCTGACACTTCTCCAGATTCTCATACTCCTTCCTGATGCTGCTGTGATTTAGCACCATTGCATGTATCACCATTACTGTCTTCAGGCCTGTGA
Source organism: Pseudonaja textilis (assembly GCF_900518735.1). The sequence goes on from NW_020769378.1 coordinate 990,836, forward strand.
CTGGTTGATTAGCTAGCACTTCCCTGTCCATCTGAATCTAGAAGTCCCACAGGATCTAAACCCTGTTATTTTCCACAACCATCTGTGGAATCTCCCATTTGGACTTGTCAGAAACTGTTGTGCATATTGCCATACTGTGAGGGTCTTCCTCCCGCCCTCCCTCTCGCTCTCTCTCATCTGCACTTCAGGTCCTGTGTGGTAGACTCCTGTTTCTATGGATCTGATGCTTAGTGCCTGTTCTTGTGCTGCTATAATTAGTCCTTCAGTGCTGTTTTTAATCCAGCCCTTTCCAGACACTGGTAGGATTTCCCAAATGTCTGCCATGTTGATATTGATGGTACATCTCCTACAGGGTCTTGTCTTGCCATGGCACTTCCTCTGTTTGACCTTTCTCCCATGTCTGTTGCTGCCTCAGGTGTTCTCTCAGTGGTTCATTTTTGGGTGCCACTTTATTGATCTCCCGGATGTTCTTGGTATTGTCCAGGATGGTAGCTTTCGTACTCATCATTCTCCACCCAATCTCTTTCAGCTTGGTGTTTAGTGTCTGGCTCTTGGACTAAGAATGGAAACCTCTAAACATTGAAGAGCTTCTGGATCTTCATCTCAGCAGCTTCCATATCCTCCTTTTGCCAGCTTGCTATACCAGAAGGGTTATCTTATGACTGGCAGGACATATACAGTATTTCATGCCATGGATCCTGTCTTCTCATTGAGCTGAATCTTAATGGACCTGTCCTATTCTTTGGATAGAGATGGATATGGAGATAGAGATACCAAATAAAAATATATTTTGTCAGTACACGATTCTAGATGTCAAGGAATGGTTGTAGGAAATGTATGACTATCAATTTTTGGAAATACAATATTTTCTACTAATCAAAGAAGGCAATAATATATGTCACTAAGGCAAAGATTTTATGATATTTTACATTAATACTTTGTACTGTTCATATTATATTGTAATTTCATTAGTAAATCAATGATAATTAAGTATTTAAAAATATTTTGTTTCAAACCCCAAGCAAGTGTTTTGGGGGTGTTTAGAACTCTGCTCAAGTCTCAAATCAGTGTGGTCTGTCAAAAACAAAACCCATAAACATTTGTTTAGATTTTTTTATCCCATCTTTATTATTTTTATAAGTAATTCAAAGCAGCAAACGTACCTAATATTCCCCCTGTTTTACCTCAACAGTCCAATGAGATGGGTTGGGCTAAGAAATAATTACTGGCCCAAAGTTATCCAGTCAGCTTTCATGCTTAAGGTGGGACTAGAACTCCCAATCTTTTGGTTTCTAACCTGGTGTCTGAATCTCAGTTTCAACCAAAGTAAAATCCAGAGGATCCCAAGGGATGTAGGTCTGCTTCCTCACTCTTCTCTCCCTCACCTTCATCTCCCCACCCCATCTCTCCTCAGCTGCTATCAATATCCTAGCATAGCAGATCAGAGAATTGATTTGCTTCTCTCCTCCCTCCCTTCCTTTCTGTCTCTCCTGCATTATTTTATTCAAAACTATTGTCCCTTCTGGATTAATATGCTCTCACTAATTCTTCAGCCCATAAATAGGGTAAATCATAAGCTGGTATCCTGTTGATTCAAATATTGATAGACTTCCTGTTGAGAGCTGTGGTGAGCTAGATGTCCCATTTGCAGTGAGACAGTGTTATGAGTGGGATTGGTGGTGGGGTACAGGATCCTGGCTGCCAATTTTTTCTTTGGATTAAGACAAGGTCTTTGTGACTCATAGAATCATAGGAAGGGGATTTCTAGGCCAAGCCCTTGCTCAAGGCAGGAGCCTTATGCCACCTCAGTCAAATGGTTGTCCAGTCTATTTTTGAAAACCTCCAGTGATGGAGCACCCACAATTCCAAAAGGCAGACCATGCCATTAACTAATTGTTCCCACTGTCAGAAAATTTATCCTTATTTCTAGGTCAGATCTCTCTTTAACATGCTTCATAGTGCTTTGGAGAATACATCAATCCTCTCTTCTCTCTGTCTGCCCCTCAAGTACTGGAAGACAGTTATCCTGTCACCTCTAAACATTCTCTTTATTAGGCTCATGTACCCAGTTCCATTCGTCATATGGTTGCCTCCCGTCCTCTTATCACAGAGGTGTCAAACTCGTGTCATCACGGAGGCATCATGTGTCGTATTGGGACTTCCCCCCTTCAGTAAACTGGCTGTGGGCATGGCCAGTGCGTGACACATCTGGCCTGTGAGCTGGGAGTTTGACAACCCTGTCTTATCATTTTGGTTGCTTTTCTCTGTATTCTTTCTTGTTGATAGCCACTTGACTCCTTATTGATGCTTCTTGTGAGTAAATTGTTTCATGTTTTGCCTATGGGTTGAGTGGCTATGAATTGAGGAAGCAAGCAACTATGTTTCACAGCTGTTAATGCAGCCTTTTTATAAGACTTTATGATTAACCAAGGCTTAATTCTCAATATATGTATTTGCAGGTGGGTGGTTTTGGGTTTGCTTTTGCTTTAGAAGAATCAAGACTTTTTGGAAAACAAATTATACTGCATTAATTATGTGAGTTGCCTTTTCCTTGAAGAAATAATTTGTAATGGTTTTAAAAGTTTTTGAAAAATATTACTTTCCAGATTAAACAGAAGAAGGATTAGAATTGATTTGGAATTATAATTTTAACTTTTTTTTGAAGGAGGGAACCTCTCGTGAGAAAGTGACATTGTTTATTGTTTCATTAATTATAACAAGATAAAGGGACTTTAAATGTTAGATACTAGAGGGAGCTAGAGGATAACAAAAGAATGGAAGGAAATATTTGGTTTGTTAGAAAATTGTGAAAAATTTGTGAATGTTTATGACAAATGGTATTTGAGCTCTTAGAAATGATTGGTAAATGGACAGCTATGGAAGCAATGGAAGAAGAACAAGATACCCAGAGTAAGTTTGAAATTAATCTGAATGTGGATATCAATCTGGCAAGAAATAAAAAAAAAACATGCAAAAAAGGATCAAGTGCACTTTCAGATGAAAGCAGATGATGCTTCAATATCTAAAGAAGATGTACTAAACCATAAAAGAGATGGATTTTTTTTAGTTGGATATGTAAAAGAGATCTGTCAAGGTTTTGAAGGACTTTCTTAGAAGTGAAAAAAAGATGGATTTCTCTTACTTGATTTATAAAACAGGCTTGCCAAACTTCTAAAGCATCTTTGGGAAACAATACAAAAAGATAATAAGAAATTAAGCTGTGGGATGCTATTTGAAGGGGTGAAGAGTTAAGATTGTTAAATGTATAGGGAAAGAATAAAAGGTTGACTTATTTGACCAATGTTCAGATAGATAATTAATTGTGTCTGACAATCCTTGCTGGACATTTGATGATAAGGAATGAATGTTGAGGATTTTGGTTTTTGGTTTTACTTAAGAGATGAGTTGGAGGTTGAGGAGTGTATGTGTTTTAATTGAAGAGGTGGTGATCAATTTACTTAAACTGTGTATAGAGATAGAGGAAGAAAGTCACTTTTTTCTCTTTTATTTTGTTTACATTATATGTTTTATATTTTTATAGCTAGTATAGCTTTTATTTCTTTAACTGTGATCTCTAATAAAATTATTTATTGAAAAAAAGCCCATATGCCATTATGGTTGCATATAATAATATGTATCTTACTTTTTACTGCATATTTTAACTTCATAGGATTTCACATTCTTTATAGAAAGCTTGAGCCCAATTTAAACAAGAGGATAGATGTTATTCCTCCAGGGCTGTCCGTGAGCATGTGTTTTTATAAATGATATAAATAAAATATGTTATTGATTTTTCCAGATTAGTTTTACGGGCAGTCACGAAGTTGACCACCTGTCCTTTTAACCCAAAAAGTTGTCAAGTAAGTCATTACTTTGGCGATGGCTGTTTGAAATGTAGTCTTCTTACTTCTCCCACCATGTTCCTACTCAATATGTGGAATTCACCTTCAAAAATTCCCAGCAGAGTATCCATTTCTGGTAAGGCATTATGGTATTGTAAACTAACAAAACTGAAGGGAATTTCAAAAGGAAGGTTAGATACAGAACAGTACACTACACTGGATATTGTATCCAATCACCACAAGCCAAAATAATTGAGTTACTTTAGCTCTTAGTTATATACCTCAAGTGGATAGCTAGGTGTTCAAAGATAACAGATAACAGATAATCAGAGTTGGAAGGGACCTTGTAGGTCATCTAGTTCAACCCCCACCCAAGCAGGAGACCCTACACCATTTCTGACAAATGGCAGTCCAATCTCTTCTTGAAAGTCTCAAGTGACTGCACAAGAGATGCAGTTCATCCGTTCTGCTAATGTTCCTCCCTTATCAATATTGATGTTTTTTATTTTATTTTATACCAGAGTGAAATATATAGCCTTGCCCTCATAAAATATAGTGCTTAGAGTTCTACTACTTTCTCTCCAGATTAAGGAAAGCCATTCATTTTTCAGAGTCTACAAAAGACAAAGAATCAAACTGCAGAAAACTTTGCACCTTCCTTCTTTAACAAACCAAGTCTAGCCCATTGGGATCTGACTCAAGCAGACCTTGCTTACAGATTGATAAGATTTTAATAAGCTCATCTGTGAGACTGGGGTTCTCTTTGACCCGAGAAAAAGGCTTTCATATTCCCTTGTTTTAACAACAGTTGCAATACATCTGTAGTATAGCACACCAAATCCAGACATTCAGATGGAATTTTTGCACATTCAATTTTTGTTTCTGCAGAGTAAGGCTGAACACCACTTTTGTTGAAAACTGATAGAAGTTCAGATGGTCAACCCAAAGACAGACAAAGGAGGTTTAACTGAAAACCTAGAGCATGGAGGCATGGAATAAAAAGGGCATCTGTATAACCATATTAAAGATACTGTAGAGATTTATCCTCTCCATCTTTTAAAAGAAGGGTAAAATGGAAACATAGCAGCATGGTGCTATCAGTCCTTTTAACAGCATCATGGTGCCAAACAATTAATAACCAATGATTCCAGTCAGCAGCTTCAAAAAGCCTTGGTTGTGAGCCAATATTTTACAATTTACATTTTGCCATCTCCAAATGCATATTCTTGCCAATAATCTCTTGATACCTATTGTAGATACCTGTTACTGAGAATTCCCATTGCTTTGTTTACCCTCAGTGACCCCAGCCCCGATGCAAAGGACAAGAAAATGCCTCTCCAATTCAACAAATGTCTCTGTATCAGAAAATTATCTACATGGTATTTTAATATTGCTGATGGGACAATGTCCTTCATATAGGAAGGGTATCAGTTTAGTTCCAAAGGTTTAGGACAAACATGGAATAAAGGATTGTAACAGATCTCTCTAACACCAGGGGTTCCTCACCCAACCAGAATAGCTTGATATGGTACAGGATTTATTGCCTTCAACTGATATTTTCCCTCACCTAAATTTCTAGAGAAAGCCCCCCCACCCCAAAAAAGAAAGAAAAATTACCTTCTTTCTGCTAACAGAGGAACATAAGTCATGTGTGATATGTTAATCATTCTGCAGTTCTCTAGAATTTCCCACAAACTACCAAAATAGCACCCCCAGAAGACACATATAGATATCAAACACAGCTAGTCAAAATACAGTTGAGAGTTTATTGAAGACATATTTATGAAAGAAATCAGAAGTGAGTGTTAAAGAAAAGATTTAGGCCTCAAAAGAAGAAGTGTGAACATGGAAATAACAATAAGTCCTTCTAAAATGATGATTTGGAGAGTAATTGAAGAAAATTAAACACTTCTCTTGAGCAGACATGAAAGAAGCCAGATCTAATGCCAATCTTATGTAGGTATTCAAGATACCTAAAAGTCTTCTTGCATACTTGTAAGTTTTCATCTAGCAACATGGAAGATTATTTAGAGTCCTTTACAAAGAGTCCTCAGCTAGTGACCATTGGTTATGAGATCTTCCACAGTCTCCTCTACCCGCCTAACACTCCATCACATACATCTGCCTGCTGAGTTGTTTATGGGCTGCCTAAAAAAAGCTTGTCATGAGTGGGACTTTCTTACTTCCCCACTGAGTTTGCTTACTGAAAGCTGACAGGAAGTTGTGGTCACACAAGATCTTAAGGATAGCAACAGGAACTCCCACTGCTAAGTGATGCAGTCACATTTACCTACATATCCTTTCCCAAAGCCAGCTGCTGTTCCCGGAAAAAATCAAATTAAAGTCTGCAGGACATTATTCCCTCCAGATTCAAACTTATGGGGAGGAGAACTGTTCTTGTTAAGCCCTTTAGTAGATGCTGAAGGGATTAGTCTGTGGAAGTTGCCTGAACCCTACAAACTTGGAGCTTCTTGGTTCTTTCTGAGTTTGGTTGTTTCATTAGCTTCACTGAACTCAGAGAACCCAAGAACCCAAACTTTAGCTTTGTGATAGTCACAGATAGTCACTACAACAAAACTATTACTTAGATCATACCGACCAATATAGTTGGTATGGAGATACAAAGGAGGACAAAAAAAATTAAAGGACACATTGTTAGACAAAGTTTGCTTAAAGCATGGAATTCAACAAGTCCAACAACTTTACCTCCAACTTCTCCCTCAAATGATTCGGATGCTGGAGACAATTACAGCATCAAAAATGTAACTACATATGCAAATAAGTTTTACTCTGACTCTATGAACATAACTCAAACTACTTAGTAAAGGCCAGAAGATGCAGTGGTTGACCAATTGCTGGATTAAGTCAAATCTCAAGAAAGAAAGAGGGATGTTAAGAAAAAAGACAGAATTTGAAATGTTGATATAGAACTAGCACCATATGCTAGAGTACATATGTAAACCATTACATAGATAAGATACAGAGACAGAAGCAACAAACAATCTCTCTCTATATATAAATGGATGTGTGTGTGTGTGTGTGTGTGTTCCAGCATAATTCTGGAACACCTTAAGCAATTTCAACCAAATGTGGTATACAGATGACTTACCCTCTGGAAAAAAATACTGTGGGGGTAAGACATCCCTAACACCCCTCGGGTGGAGGTGTGTGCCTTAAAATGGCTTCTATTGTACAGCACAGTGGAGTTGCCATGGTAACAACTTCACAGTACTCCACAAGAGGGCTCCCTGTGGTAAGGGGGATTGGTTCTTACAAAAAAACAGAGGGGGGGGGCTTGCTAATTCCTCAAAGGCTGTTCCCTATAGAATTTTTCCAAGGCTGTTGGCCAGAGCAATTAGATCTCTAATTTTCACCACAGTGGTTGAAATATCAGGAAATTGACCAAGTGCAATCAAAGGCTACAAAAATGAAACACCACTGTAGACAAGAAACTCCCGAGGAGAGGAATAGAAGACTTGTGATGCTACGTGAGAGAGCTACTACATCTAGAACTTCAGAAACAGTACAACAACATGAGGCCCAACTAAAGGATAAGAGAGATAGAGCTGCTACATCTAGACATTGAGACAGTACAACCGTGAGGCTTGATTAGACTATAGGAGAGATAGAGCTGTTACATCTTCAGCTTCCTTTATAATTTGAATACTCTACTTATACCTTTAAAACCCCATAAATAAAGTTACTTTGATTTGACACTACAGATATAATTCATTCCTTTTCCTGTCTAATACAGGATTGGGATAAATAAATACCTGGGCAATGCCGGGTTACCAGCTAGTTGTATGATAAAGTGGATGTAAAATTTTAAATAAACAGTTACAAGAATGGGAAGAATTATGGAATAGTATAGAACTTATAGTATAGAACTTACAGTATAAAACTTATACCAAGATATAACTTAAAGGAAAATTGATACAAAATGTTTCACAGGTGATGTATAACTCCATCAACAATATCTAATATCAATACATCATACAGCAATAGGTATATAAAGGGTTATTGTTCAGATTATTCATTTATTAAAATGTCCCTCAAGGCCATACTGGTGTACTGTGTTCTGAAACAAGGCATACAAGCTGATTTGTGTGAATGCATTTCATTCTAATCCAAATCTAGGTTTGGGATCTACACCAGATGGGAAAAATTAGGTTCATGGGATCTACACCAGATGGGATAGAAGCCTTTAAAGATGAGATTGGGATACCTGATTGTGTGCCAGTTTATTGTTTTCATGGTAATAGAATTATTTCTTCGCATGAATTTTACAACACAGATTCTAAAGCAGGATGTTTACAACAAATTTGCACCTGCACAATCCTAAAGAGTAACAATATCATGGAGAAAGAAGCTAACACAGTGAAAACCTGCAAGGTATGTTCTTTGTTTATATTCTTGCCCATGGAGGACTCTAATTATACCTGTACCAAGTACAAGTGGATTGGATTGCTGGAGGACAAAGTGGAGGATGTGGAAGCATCCATCTAGCAATTCTAAGTTTCATCCGTGAAAAAGATAAATTCCTGGGAAAGGCAGAATTCTGTCAGGGGCTTCTATGTTGAGAAGATTAGAACAATTGCTCTGCATTAGCAAAGGATAGCTGCCCCAATCCGTTAAGATGTTTATTTTTTGTACTTCGGTGTTAATTCATAGCATTCACAGACTCGTCATTCCTCTACTAAAATAATAAATATTGACCTTTCGTATGAATTACTTTTAAAAGAGGAGGAGGTTCTGTGGTCATACTGATAACAGCAACAGATATGGAAAGGGGTAGAGCAGAGTATCAGTAGATGAGAGATCAGTACTAAGATTTGGGAAACGCCCTCTTGGTTTAGTTCAGAGATCAGAAATCAGGATTCAGATCAAGAAGAAGTTTCAGATCAAAAGTGAGATATCAAGTAGAAACAGAATATGAATTAAGATCTGAAGTTGTTAGGAGCAAGAAGTCAGCAACCGGTATAGAGTTCAAAAGTATTACAAGTTTATTTCATGCGACCTATACACAATAATCTGAACTACTAATGGTCAAGGCAAATTGGCACCAGATAAGAATCAATGTACTTCAAGGGGTCTTTCATGGAGTCATGGAGACTCCGAACTGATGACGTGCTTGACTCTTCCCTTGGGCAGAGTAATCTAGGAATGAAGAAGTTATATGGTCAGGTTATGCGGAAGTGGGCAATGTCTTAAGATGGCAGAAATGCTGGTTGGTTGGGATCTAAAGGAGCTTTTGAAAGCCGCTTCCTAGCTTTATGCCATCTGGGAATCATTTGTCATTCTGAACAGGACTCCATTTCAACTATCTTTTTACTTCTAAGCAGACCTTTTTTCTTACTTTTCTATGTCTTTCAAATGTTGGTATCCCTTTCAACTGGATTGTACTTTAGCATCTTTCTCTGAATCCAATGAAATTTCAAAAGTTTCACAATGATGAAAATCAAAACCGTGTCTTCAGAAAGTCCTGGTCTCCTGCTCATGTTCAGATGCTCTCTGAAAGTTTTGAAGCTCCGGTGGCCTAGCAGTGGAGCTCGCCTCACACTCAGAAGGCTGTGAGTTTGATCCCAGGTAGAGGCTCGACTCTCCTGCTTGAGTAGGGGGTTGGACTAGATGACCTCCAAGGTCCCTTCCAACTCTGTTATTCTATGTTCTATGTTCTGAAGACTCTGTTTTGGAGGCTATAATGACAACAGGAGAAGGAGGAGACAGAACATGATTTCCCTTGACTGTTGTTCAAAATTCAGAAATGACATATTTTGGAATTACGGTAAAGTACTGGAACTTGGACCAGATTTCACTAATTATTATAATCCTTCTCCTACTTGATCAGGTAGCCATAAAAGTAGCTGCTTGTGAGTCTTTGTTTTCATTTGTCTTAGATTGGTTTTGCCATATCCACCAGCTTCGGCTTGGTGCCTTGCCGGCGCATTCTGCCTTCTTGCATTCTGCCTCCAATTGGGGAAGGGAGGGAGGAACATATGGGCAATAAAGCTATATACCTTTATGATGGGAAATTGGGAGGGGGAATTGACAATTGAGAAAGAACAGAATGTTTTGGAATCTGCTTCATGCGGGCACAGCAACATCTTTTCTTTTATTTATTTATTTGATTTGTCAATCGCTTGCAAGATAATAGGTATAAGAATAAACATGAGAATGAATACAGGAAAAAGGTACAAATAAATGGGGACAATAGGACAGGGACAGGAGGCACGATTGCGTACTTATGCACGCCCCTTATAGACCTCTTAGGAATGGGGTGAGGTCAATAGTACATAGTTTAAAGGTAAAGGGGTGGGGGTTTGAGGATGTAACAACAGAGTCAGGTAGTTCATTCGAGGCATTGACCACTCTGTTGCTGAAGTCGTACTTTCTGCAATCAAGTTTGCAGTGGTTTACATTGAGTTTGTATCTGTTGTGTGTTCTTGTGGTTGAAGCTGAAGTAGTCATTGACTGGTAGGACATTGTAGCAGATAATTTTGTCTACTATGCTTAAGTCCAACCATAGGCGGAGTAGTTCTAGGTTGTCCAAGCCCAAAATTTCAAGCCTGGTGGTGTAGGGTATTCTGTTGCGAGCAGTGTGTAGTGCATTTCTTGTGAAATACTTCTGGACTCGCTCAATTGTATTAATGTCCAATATACAGTGCAGATTCCAGGCAGTTGAGCTGTATTTGAGTACTGGTCTAGCAAAGGTTTTGTATGCCCTAGTTAGCAATTCAGTATCTTGAATTGCTAACTAGGGCATACAAAACATAAAATTAAATTAAATTAAAATTAAAAAAAATATTCAAGTCTGTTTGCTCTGAGAGTGGAATTTCACTGACTTGAATACCTCAGTGTTTCTCCAAAACATCTGGGGTGTGTGTGGATTGGCTACACATGGATGGACCATGGGGAGAAGCATAGGGGTTAAGTTTGGTATTGGTGTGTAGGAATTGTAGATTCCACTTGACTTTACTGCAATCAGAATATCTTAGTAAAAGTGCCTTTTCACTTCAACCTAATGGAGTCAAGAGTTTTAGTTCCCTAAGGGATCAGACTGGGGCAGGTCTGACAAGTTTTAAAACAACTATTCTGTTGTATACATTGTCTTCCTTTCTGTATTTTCCTATGAAACCAATAGCCGGTTAGGATATGAAAGATCTCACAAGAACAGAAAAATTAATGAGAATCTCGCTGTCATAGGTGTGTCATTATTAACTGAAACATGAAATCTGTTCACCTGCAGGAACAGTACATTATAGTTCCAAAGGAAATAATATTTCTTCCAACTGTATTTTGATTAGTTTTAATATTATTACATATTAAAAGAATAGCATTTGGAACTTATGTTATTGTAAAAATTGTGTTTTTATTATAAGTTATTTGAGACAGTGATATACTGTACATTCCCCCTGCATTCAGAATCAAATTGTGTAAAGTGGTACTTACAGACACAGTTTTCAAATATTTTACCAAACATGCTCAAGAAAGGTCAACTTCATGAATTTTTATAAAAATTGACTTTATCTGTTCTTTCTAGATTGATGGGCTGATCAGAACATAATTATCTACCACTTCCAAAATGTTGTGATATTCTTTGGGTTTTTTTCATGTAAAGAGATAGAAATAAAATACAAACTCAGACAGGCATTTAATAATAGAATATGGAAATGGGGTAGAATAGTTGATGTTTGAGGAAATAAAATATGAACAGAAATGCACTGATTCTTTCAGTCTGCAAAAGCCATTCAAATCATGTTTTCATATAAAAATTAAAATAAGCAAGAAAATGGAAAGAGAACACTTGTCTGATCTTGATGAATATAAATCACCAGGACCTGACAGATTACATCCCAGAGTTCTGAAGGAGCTGGCAGATGTTATCTCAAAACCATTGTACCATATCTTTTAAAAATCTTGGAACAACAGAGAATTACCTGAGTATTGGAAAAGAGAAGATATGGTTCCCACCTTTTTAAAAAAAAAATAGGGTGGGGGGAAACAGACCCAGGAAACTACAGACAAATCAGCCTAACATCAATACGTGTGAAGATACTGGAAAAGGTCATTTAAAAATATCAGATCTGCAAACCTCTAGAAACAAATAAAATTATAATTAAAAGCCAGAATGGGTTTGTTAAAAATCATGCCAAAATGATCTTATTTCATTCTTTGACAAAGTGACTAACTTAGTAGATGAGCAAAATGCAGTGGACATAATATATTTAGATTTCAGCAAGGCATTCAACAAAATAGACCACAACCTACTTCTTTGTAAACTAGAAAAATGTGGGATAGACAGCAATCACCACCAAATGGATTTGAACTGGCTGACACACCATATACAATGAGTAGTTGTTCATGGTACTACATCTAGATGGAGGGAAGTAAGCAGTGGGGTACTACCACATGGTTCCATCTTAGACCTGGTACTCTTCAATATCTTCATAAATGACTTAGATGAGGGAATAGAAGGGGAACTCATCAAATTTGCAGACGAACTAAACTGGCAGGAATAGCCAACACTCCTGAAGACAAGCTCAGGATCCAAAACAATCTTGATAGATTTGAACAATGGGCCATAACAACATAAAATTTAATGTGGAGAGAAGCACGAATTTACACCTGGGTAGGAAAAACCAAAGGTACAAGTACAGATGAGGTGAAACCCGGCTTAAAACAGTCACTTGGAGTCCTAGTAGACAATCACTTAAACATGAGTCAGCAGTGTACGGCAGCAGCCAAAAAAGCGAATACAATCATTGGTTGTATAAACAGAGGTATAGAGTCAAAATCACATGAAAAATTAGTACCACTTTATAAAGCTTTAGTAAGGCTAAAATATTGCATCCAGTTTTGGTCACCACATTACAAAAAAAGATGTTGAGACTTTGGAAAAAAGTGCAAAGAAAAGCATCTAAGATGATTCAAGGCTTGGAGACTAAAACATATGAAGAAAAATTGCAGGATTTGGGTTTGGCTAGCCTAAAGCAAAGAAGGACTAGGAGGAACATGATAGCAGTATTCCAGGATTTAAGAAGCTGCCACAAAGAGGAGGGGGGGTCAATTTATTTTCCAAAACACCAAAAGGCAGGACAAAAAAAAAACAATGGATGGAAACTAATCAAGGAGAGAAGCAACTTGGAATTAAGGAGAAACTTCCTAATTGTGAGGACAACCAGAGGAACACCTTTCCTTCAGAGATTGTGGATGCTTCATCACTGGGGGACTGGACAGTCACTTGTCTGAAGTGGTATAGGCTCTCCTGCTAGAAGATCTCTGAGGTCCTTTCCAGCTCTCTTCTGATTGGAATTAGTATTTCATCGAAAAAGATATAGCTTGTGTATATTATACATTTATTACGCACATGTTTATATCTCCTTCCATTAGATATCTAGGCTGGTTTGTTTTTCCTCGATGTTTTGAATACTGTTGAGCTCAATATCTGCACATTCTATGTATTTTATCATGTCTGATTAGAATTATTGGTAATTTAGTTGTAGGTAGAGTGAGCTGGTGACATAATTTCCAATGGGTATAATGATAACTATCTTTTCATAAGATTCATTTTACTAAATCCCTGCAGTTTTCATAGATCTTTGACAAATCCTGCAATTGGAAGTTCTACAACAAGTTTTCAGGCAATCCAAGAAAGCCACAGTAACCTAGCACAGGCATAAAAGTGGTCTTTGTAACATAGAGTAATAATGTTATGATCAAGAATGGCTAAATAGTCTCAGTTAAACATTTGTCCTTGGCTGCCTGGAGCAGTGTTTCTCAACAATGGCTGGCTGGGGAATTTGGATAGTTGAAGTCTACACATCTTAAAGTTGCAAAGGTTGAGAAACGCTGGCTGACAATGTAGAATTGTAGATTTGTGGGGTGGGATGGGTGTGGGGGGTTGGAAATAAGCATTCCAACCCACGCTGACTTTGTCTATGGGGAAGCAGCCTGTGGAACTCCTTCAAAACCCCAAAAGTTCTTCAGACAAAACCAACATAGGATTTTCAAACAAACTTTTCAAAGAGAAGAACCAAGAAAATAACATCAAATACATAGAGAATAAACTGAAGGGAGGAAATGTCTCAGAAGAAAATAGTCTTAAAACTCACAGTTGTGATATTTAGTTGTAGACTTCACTTGATTTATAGGTTTGATTCCTTTTGCCCTTTTAAGTGCAAGAAACAATTTAAAGTTGTAGTTCTATTTCCACCTATAGAGTAGCTGCAGGGACTCCCCCCCACCCGCCACTATCCTTCAAAAAGTCAAGATGGTGGATGTAATCTCACAACTTGGCACAGTCATGGCTGCCATTTTAATTTTTTGACCCTCCCTTTCCATGCCTCAGAATATTTCTAAGGCTTATTTTAAAAGGATGAACAGCATTTTGTCCCTTGTTAGACACTGATCAGCAAACAACCCCCCAGCTTTCCTTCCATTTTAATACATTTAGTGCCAAATTGACTTACTAACTACACTGCCCGTCCTTTGTAAGACATCACTCCCTTGTGCTGTTTCCAGGCATTCAAGTCATTTTCTAAAGTTACAGTGAAGAATAATTCTTATTGAAAAAATTACTACAGTGTATATTAGGGGAGCTCTAGGCAAATATGGATTCTAAAATCTGCCTCATATTGCACTAAAAATCGAACCCAGGCCCCCTATTTGTGTTTGCAGTAACATTTTAGAAAAAACTCAGTGAGCTGTCTAGTAAAATGATGGTAATTTTAAACTTCATGTTCAATGCTTTTTAAATATGCACATTTGTAGTCTTTAAAAATGCATATAGGAAATAGCAATCAATGCTGCTCTTTGAGTAAATATGAAACTTTCCTGTGAATTCCATTTATACAATGAATTGTGTGATATTACTATGGATGTCCAGAATCCCTCTGAGAAATCAACCCATTTACCCTAAGGATCCTCAGATTTTTTTTCTCCTCCACAATCAGCAATAATTCCACCATCTCATTTGGCAGGAAAACTTTGGGCAGATCACCAGGAATCCACTGAGCAGAAGAGGCCATAATGTACATTGCCAGCAAAACAATACACTTCTATGACTGCCAGATCCTCAATTTTGCATAGAGGCTAAGCAACAAAAACTAACATACCGAGGTCAACACAAATCAGGTGTAAGGCATCCAGAAAGTATCCATGATATCAATCATTCTGAGACATTTCTCTCCAATTGATTTATTTAGAAACAGATCTGGCATGTCAAAGGCAAATTCCCAAGTGAAATTATTTTCGCGCATTATACAGAATCCACCTTCTCTCCTCCCACTTCTACACTTCATAAATCACGAGAACCAATTAACTGCCACTGGAATTTCTTAATATGACATACAGGATAACCTTGAACTTTTCAACTCCTCCAACTCTCTTAAAAATACGTGGCAGCTGAATTTTTAAAGCTGACACCAGGTTTAGCATGTTGTGTAGATATCTTTAACTCACCTGGTTTTAGCAAAGTCCATAGGAAATATGACTGGCTTTAAAAAGTGGGTGCTGGTGGACAATCAAATAATGAGAATGTACCAAAAGCTAGGGGTGATTGCTCAGGGATCCTTGGAAGTTGAAAATTCACAACAAGCACTGTGGGCACCTTGCCTTGCCATGCATATTGCATGTTTGCAGCCCAAGTATTTCTTAAAGAAAGCTTCATTATTTCTGAAAATCTCCATGTGTGAATTGTTTATGTTGGTATTTTCACATTTCCACACATCTTAAAGTTGCCAAGGTTGAAAAACACTGCAGTACATAAAACTGTTTCACATCACATATATAATCAGGACCTTGCCAGGTTTGATTATTGGAAAATATGAGAAGCTCCTTTTCTCTTGGCTAGCATTGAGAATGAGGAAGAGCATGTGACAACAACCATCCTTCAAGCAGTGTCATGTAGTTGTCAGCCGCCATTATAATGTCACAATACCCCAGAATAATTTCTCAACGTTAACAACTTTAAGACGTAGGGATTTCAACTCCCTAAATTTTCCCAGCCAGCATTTTCCTGTTTGGGGCAATGGCAACTGGGAGAAATGCTGTGAGTCCTTCTAAATGAGATTGTCTTTGGGACAAAAGGAACTTCTGTGACAGGCAGATGATAGTGGGTGTAAAAGGGGCATTGAAGGGGTATGTAGGCTGGGGTTTCAGGTTCCTCCACAGCATAGCAATGGGTTTGATCTGCAAAAGGAATAATATTATGTCTTCCTTCCAACCATGCAGAGAACTAAAGAGAAAGCTCATGGTGAGATGGAAAGCTGACATTAAATAAATTATTTGTTGGTATGTTGTTTATATAAGTACTGCTGCTTATGGTAGCCTAACATACCTTGCTCTTTCTGAACAGCTTTGGCATCTGCTGCCAGATTACAATTCTTGTTGTTGGGTGTTTGAGGGCCAAGAAGCCATTACTTGAGGAACCACACTGACAAAAATCACTCAAAAATCCTAACTTTCCCGGAAGAGGGAAAATTATCAAAAGGAAACACAGTAGACAGAGAATAACTAAAGATTTTTCCTTTCCTTTTTTATAATCAAGAAGCTTATAAAATAAGAAAATTGCTATTGTTTATCATGAATCCATTTATCATCTATTCATCTATGATCTATGACCAATTTCTGGAAATGTCTTCTACACTGCAGTACCACAAGCACAGCTGTTTGATCTGCAGCACAAAATACAGTTGATTTCATAAAACAAATATTAAGACAATTAAAAAAAATCAAATCAGATTAACTGAAAAATGAATAATAGACAGCTTATTAAGTACAATGCTTAAATTTATAAACATATCTAAAGATTCATTGTCTATTAATCAAATTAAATGCTAATGTCATTTCATAACAGGCCATTAATAATGATGTGATACTATTTTCCAGATAAGAGAAAACGCTTTTTCCTGGTAATTAACCACCTCAGGCAAAAATTTTGCTGGTCACCTGCTACAACCAGGTTATTGACAACAGAATCTGAAATGAGCCTCACACCTAATTTTAATGACAGAAATTCTGCTTCTAAATATATTTAACATTTAATATTAGTATACCATTGGAAGCAACAATGTGCTACTGCTAATCTCTGAATTTAAACTAATTTATCCTTCAATCTCTGTAACACGTGTATATGTGTATAAGGTTTCTGACAAGAAAGAAATGGCTCTGAGATATGCTTCTAGAGGAGGGGCTGAATGTTTCCTGCACAACCTCAAAATGGGGCAAAACATCCTTTATTTTACCCCTTTTTAAGTTACATACAGACGGGCTGTGTACCAGATTTGCACCTGGACAGACACATGGATACTCATGAGAAACAAGTTTTTGCATAGAAGAATATAACTGAGGTAGTGGTGGTTATGAATAGAAATGAGAGCAGAAGGGAGAGATCTTTTCTTCCTTTTCCCTCCAGACTATTCTGGAGAGAGAAAATATTTCTGGGAGAAAAAATAACTTTTGGAAAATCTTTGACTGACTTATAGCCTAATTTTTCCAAAAATGTTTTTGAATCACTGCCCACTTAATTCTGCACAGAAAACTAAATTCTCACCCATAAAACCTTCTGCAATAATTTGGTTTCCATTAGAACGTCTATTGTTTGGGTACAAACTTCTAATGCAGCTGCTCTCCTGGATGCTGTTCTCTGGGAAGAATTCCCTGACTCACTAGAACAGATCTAGAGGAGCTTGGAGAAGGCCTGTGAGAGACTGTGCCTTAAACAGAAGTCTACTAAGGATACGCTTTAATCTCTTTTCCTTCTTCCTTGAATGATCCTCATTAGACAGAGCTGATGGACTCACAAAGCAGAAGTAATTATGCTGTATAGATAATTAAATTTGTTTTGATAAAACAGTTAAAGGTATTTAGGAATGAGTGAGTCAGAGTCATTAGTTTGGACTCTATACCCATCTTGTCAAGTAGTACGATCGAATAATACTGTATATACAGGTGAAGATACTAGTTACAAAGCCAGTAGGTGTTTCTGTGTACAGAATAGTAGAACACATGTTTTATTACTATAAAATATTACTGTTGTTATATACTTTACATAGTAAATATAGATAATATAATAAATCCTTAAATTTTAACCTGCTTAAATTTCTTTTTCTCGAGACTTTTTACCTCTCTTTCTTCCTATTCTTTATTATGTCTTCTTCTACCCCTCCTTAGCTCAGTTACTGATCCTGGATGCTTGTGGGTTTTCTTCCAGCTGTTTTGTTGCTGCCAAACAAAACCTGCAACTCTCTGATCAGCATATGGCTCTCCATATTCAGTACAGTCTGCCTTCCTGGTCTTTCCAAGCTCTCACAAGCAGCTCAAGGGTTCTTCTTCTGGTGCTGGAATTTCTGGGCTTGGCCAACTGGGTCATTTCTTCACTTAACCCCAACCAGAGAACATTCTCTTCAAGTTCTGCACACCTGAAATTCTATATCATTTATATCTATATATCATCTGTATCAATCTGTATCATCTTCATCTATATCATCTATATCTATATCATCTATATCTACATCATCTATATCTCTATCATCTATATCTATATATCTACCTCATCTATAGCTATATCTATATCCTCTATAGCTATAACTATATCATCTATATCTATCTACATATCATCTATAGCTATATCATTTATATCAGCTATAGCTATAGCTATAGATATCATCTATTATTTCCCAGCACTGATTTTTGAAAATATGTTAACTGAAGAAGTAATCTTGGGAAAAGACTGTTCTTATGACTTGTGGCAGGGTGGAAGATGGATAGAAGTGGAAGAAGTGCCTGGTGGAAGATGGATAGCTATAGATATCATATCATCAACATCAGTTCTGAATTGTGGTGACCAGAACTGGACACAGTATTCCAATGTGATCTCCCTTGTATTGTATAAAGCAGTACTATCCCTTCACTTTATCATGATATTATCTCACTGTTGATGCATTTTAGGACTGCGTTAGCTTCTTTGGCTGGTGTTCCATTATTAATCTTTCAACTCTGCTGTATTAATAATATTCTAATAGCACATTTTCATTTTTGTTGCTAGGAAGAGTGTATGCCCAATAACTTTTAGTCATTGTGGATTTTCCACTTTTGAGCACTTTAATATTTGCTTTTTGTGTGCTTACACTGTTTGTGAAGATTACTTGATCTGATCAACAAAGGGGATTATAAATAGTTAGGGTTCAGCCAAGTGTAGATAGTTGCCACAAGTACATTAAGAATGATATTTAAGAAAGTAAAGGACTGGACAAAAATTCTTTGTTCCCCATAAAACCATTTTTATTTAATTTTAGAGACAAAAAAAAAAAATACTTCTGTGATAATTGAATATCAGGAAACTGAAATTTCAGAATATTATTCTTAGTAGCTTATTCACTCCCCAGAAACTCATTTTTGCATTATGCTGCATTGCGTAAAAAAGTTGACTTATGAGATAATTAATTAAAAGAAAAAAATATATGGTGCCGTAAAAAAAATCAATGCAACTTATGGTGTATTAACCAGTGCAAGTAATGAATACTACCTATCACTGTCATAATTATTAAATGATTCATTTTTGTTAATCAAAAAATGTTTGGTGTATTTTATTTATAGCCTAAAATGGAATCTAAAATATTTACGAGTGATCAACCCCACCATGGGAAAATGCCATTTCATGAATGACTAAATATACTATGATGAACAGATTTTTGCTTATAAATAAATTGCTTTTATAACTTTGTAATTAAAAAAAAAGCAACTTAGTAAGAATTTGTTCTACAAAATGACTGAAAAGGGAAAAGAGAAAAAAAGAATAAAACTAATCATCTAAAAATCAGTTGTCCCATACTTTCATTTATTAAAAAAAAAAAGAATTTTCTGCATGTTCACTGTAGCAGTAAATTGCATAATGCTTTAAAAATTACAGTTAAGAGGACAGATTTCTTTTCATAAGCAATACAAAAACCGAAATGATAAGGACTGTAATCAAGATCTAGCTGTGTTTTTTGAGCAGAATAACAGTTTTAGAAAAAGAAAAGTGGGTATGAGAATGAAGTGCCAATTTCTCTGGAGCCAGTGCACCATGGAAAGACTTCTTAAAATTTAATACCATGTTGAGTTTTTATCTGCATCATATTTTAATGCTGTTATGAAGTACTCTAGAGTCAATATTCATAGGTAGACATCCACAGTGGCTTCCCAAGAGCTAACATGTAGCTGAATTTGCATATTGCAGTTTGTTCTATGTAAGAATATGGCTATTGCAGTAAGAAAACTGGTTTACGTTAAGAATTATAGGAGAGTTCAGCTGTTCTGTTTATTCAAAAAAAAAACACACAAACGGTTAAACAAGCCATATATTCATATGATGTGTGAATCCAGACACTTTTTTTCAGAGGTGAGTACTTGCAGATGAAACAGATGATGAATACCTTTAGTTCAATGCATGAGCAATGAGTTGCTTAGAAATAAGGTATGGATTTGGGAGGAGAGATTGTTATTGTGTCATCCGATTTGGAGAGGCAGTTTGGTCTAGTGATTAAGGCACCAAGCTTGAAATCAGGGGGACTGTGAGGTTTCATCCCACCTTAATCATGAAAGCCAGCTGGTATGACCTTGAACCAGTCACATTCTGTCTCAAAAAACAAATCATGCCAGACAAATCTTATTGCATTTTTTGACAAAGTGACAGAATTAGTGGACCAGAGAAATGCTGTGGATATAATTTACTTAGACTTCAGTAAGGCATTTGATAAAGTAGACTGCAACCCACTATTTGATAAGAGAGAAAAAATTGGGTTAGACAGCATCACCATCAGATGGATTAGTAACTGGCTAAGCAACTGCACTCAATGTATAGTCCTCAATGGAAGGAAGCTGGCAGGAATAGCCAACACTCCAGAAGACAAGCTTAAGATACAGAAGGATCTTGACAGACTTGAACCTTGGAATGAAATTAAATGGTGAAAAAAGTAAGGTTCTACATTTAGGCAAGAAAAAAACAAATGCATAGGTCTCGTATAGATGATACCTGGCTCAATAGTAACTATGAGAGGGATCTTGGAGTCCTAGTGGACAATACCTAAATATGACCCAGCAGTGTGTTGCAGCTGCCAAAAAGCCAATGCAGTTCTCGGCTGCATTAACAGAGGAATAGAATCAAGATCATGTAAAGTGTTAATACCATTTTATAATGCCTTGGTAAGATCACACTTGGAATACTGCATCGAACTTTGGTCACCACAATGCAAAATAGATGTTGAGATTCTAGAAAGAGTGCAGAGAAGAGCAACGAAGATGATTAGGGGACTGGAGGCTAAAACATATAAAGAATGGTTGCTGGAATTGGGTTTGTCTAATTTAATGAAAAGAAGGACTGGGGTGACATGATAGCAGTCTTCCAATATCTATCTCAGCGGTTGCCACAAAGAAGAGGGAGTCAACCTATTTCCTAAAGCACATGAAGGCAGGACAAGAAGCAATCGATGGAAACTAATCAAGAAGAAAAGTAACCTGGGAGAAATTTCCTGACAGCTAGAATAATTAATCAGTGGAACAACTTGCCTCTAGAAGTTGTGAATGCTCCAACACTAGAACTTTTTAAAGAAGAGATTGGACAACTATTTGTCTGAAAGGATATAGGGTTTTTTGCCTGAGCAGTGGGGTGGACTAGAAGACCTCCAAGGTCCCTTCCAATTTTGTTATTCTGTAATCTGTAACTCACCTCATGGAGGAATTGTTGTGGAGGAAATAGAAGGGGGAAAGTGTGTCAGATATATTCCCTGCCTTGAGTTATTTGTAATAATAAGGGTGTGATATAAATAAATAAAATATTATGTGAATAGATATGAATCATTATATTTGAGCAGTAGCATAATAGAGTAGCAGTCCCTGGTAGTTCATTAAACACACCATCAAGGTGCCTGAGAAAGTGATGCTGGCTTTCTTGTACTTCCCAGGATTTTACCTGAGTATGGATGGAGCAGGAATAAGATGGAAAGGGAGGAACATAATGCTGCAATAAGCCCATTGACAGAAGGATAGTGTCAAGATCACAGGAAGTGATAGATAGTCCCATTCTATATTACACTACTGAAGCCACACTTGGAATATAATTCTGGTCACCATGATACAAAAAAAAGATGCCGAAGCCCTGGAAAGAATACGACAAAGCCCAACAAAAATGATAAGGGGCCTGGAGGCTAAAACGTAAGATCAACAGTTAAGGGAACTAGGTATGTCTAGCCTAATGAAGAAAAAGATTAGGTGTGACATGATAGCTGCCTTCTGGTACTTGAGGGGCTGTCACAGGGAGGAGAGGATTGACCTATTCTCCAAAGTACTGGAGGGCAGAATGAGATGCAACTGATGGAAGCCCATGAAAGAGAGATCCAATTTGGAACTACGGAGAAACTTCCATACAGTACGAACAATTAATCAGTGGAACAGCCTGCCTCACAGGTGCTGCGTTGGGTCTGCATTGCATCTAGGTGCTCCATTGCTGGTGATCTTCAAGAAAAGATGGGACAAGTCATTTGTTCAGGATGCCATAAGGTCTCCTACCTTGGGACTAGAAGACTTCCAAGATCCCTTGCAGCCCTATATGATTCTACTCAGAAGTGTACCTTGTGCTGATGCCAGAGAAGAATAGGAAGTGGGCAACAGCCATAACCAATTTATATCTGATATAAAATATTTTTAATCCTCTGGCCTCATTTCATTTCCCTTTTACTTATTGGCGTGGGATAGCTTATTTTATTTGCTGCTTCTCTTTCTACGGTGTAGGGAAGCTGTAGCCCTCCCGCTACAGCTGCCACAGAGAAGAGGGGGTCGACCTATTTTTCCAAAGCACCAGAAGGCAAGACAAGCAGCAATGGGTGAAAAACCAATCAAGGAGAGAAGCAACCTAGAACTAAAGAAAAAAATCCTCACAACGAGAACAATAAATTAGCGGAACGGCTTGCCTTCAGAAATTGTGGGTGCTCCATCCCTGGAGGCTTTTAAAATGAAACTGGACAACCATTTGTCTGAAACGGTATAAGATCTCCTGCTTGCGCAGGGGTTGGACTAGATGACCTACAAGGTCCCTTCCAACTCTATTGTTCTCTTATTCTGTTAAGAATCCTGGAAGCTCACAGGTTGTTCAGTGACTTGCTGAGTTCAGCTGGTGCTAGTCTTATAGGATAAATTTCTGCTACCCGCCCGGAGCTCTCCAGTGTACTGAAATACTGGTGCTGCCTGCAAGCATGTTCTATATAGGCTTAGATCAGGGTTTTTCAGACTCGCCAAGTTGAAAATGTGTGGACTTCAATTCCCAGAATTCCCAAGCCAGAATTCTGGGGTTGAGATCTACACAATTTAAAGTTTACTAAGTTTGAAAAGCATCGACTTACTCCCTCTAATCCTTAAAAATCTGCCTCGTGCTACTTCTGTTTTGCCTCGGCTTGACTATGCTTGTTCTCTTTCAGTTTTCACACTCTCTGCCAGTCGCTCCTCTTAACTGCAATAGGAGCAAGTCATTGATAGGAGATGAGATTAATTTTCAGAATTCTTGAAGAGCAAGCTTGCCCCTGGACCCTGTTTCTCCACAGGGTTTGTTGTTACTGTCTATATTCGTGAGATGTAATCAGCTCAAAATGGAGGACTCTGTAGTAGTAAAAGAGG
This sequence comes from Pseudonaja textilis, assembly GCF_900518735.1. The sequence continues at coordinate 1,014,325 of NW_020769378.1, forward strand.
AAGTAATCCAGTCTTTGATTTTATAACTGTCCTTTTTGCCCTCCCCACTGTATTTTCTTTTAAGCTTAAAAATGTAGTGTATTGGCCTTTTAGATAAGGTGTTGTCACAGATACTAAATGGATTACTTTCATTTCTCTTTTCATGCATTGCAACCTCTAACAGCCTACCATGGAAAATCTCCTGTTTTATATAGACATATGTCATTTTTACTGACTCCTCATAGAGTTTCTTCTTTTTTATGTACAGGCTCAGGTAAACACACCCTGAATGACAACAGCTTTAGCAAGAGAAACACTATTGGTGTGTTTTTTTTTAATGGGAAGTAGGGAGTGATACTTTTATCAATCATGCTAGAGAAGAAGAGATGACCTTTCCAACCCTTGTTAATCTTTATCTGGTACTTAGAACAGTTGATAGGCATCTTTGAACTTGGTTCTGCTACTTAGACTTATCTAATTAACTATCAAAACTCTGAAGGATAATGTGTGCCATTAATTAAAAAAAACATGCTCTGTTGTTTTAGAACAGGAGTACTAAACTTGAATTCATTAAGGACTACTGTGATTGACCTCAGGGGGCTGGGGAGCATGGCCGGATGAATGTAGCTGGGGTAGACATGGACAGGGTGGGCGTGGCCAGCTTCCTCCCTCCCTCCTTCTCATTCCCATCTCTTTTCCTCCTCCCTCCCTCCTTCTTATTCCCATCTCCTTCCTTCCTTCCCTCCCTCTTCTCCCTCCTTTCCCTTTTCTGGGAGAAAAGGTCACTCCTCTCCCACTTTTGAATGTGGCCCTTCTTAAGAGCCGGGGATGCCCACTCAGATACCTGGTGCTTGTTTTTCCCCCCAAAAGAAAAAGAGAAATCACTGGCCCAGGGTTTGTATCATAACTTTTTAAGGATTTGAAAAGCTGTTCTTTGAATGTTGGCATCTTGCTTTTGTGGACAAGACCAGCCCTGATCTCCATGCCTCCTTTGTTTCCAAGGAAAAAAGAAATCAGAGAAGAGAAAAAAAAATCCACACACACATACACACAAACACAGAGAGCAGATGAATCCAAAGTCAGAGAAGGGGCCCTTACAAGCTCAAGTCACTGCCTCCTCTGCTCCTACCACCTTTTTTTCTGAAGGGAAAAAAAAAAAACCCAGCCCAGAAATGATGTGGCTTAGGCTATTCCATCAGCACCATTTCTCCCCTTCCCAAAACAGATGGCTACTTTGCTCTCAAGAAACTAAAACAAATCACATCTCATTCCCTGCAGATCTCCTGCCTTTCTCATGCCAGGTTCCCAAAGTAATGTATTCATCAACAGCAACAAAAAGATGCAGGGAGAATTTTATCATCAGCACTTAAGTGTCAAAACTTGCTTCTTGGGGAGTGGAAAGAGGGACAGTCACCAAATTATTCTTTCTGGCTGCAAATGTCTTCATTGATATGTACTTTGGGATGCTGCTTTGCATTTCATTGAGCCTCTATAGCACAGAGGTTGGGAAATGGCATGTCTTCAGTCTTTCCCCATACATTAGTGTTTCCAAGCATAATTGGCAACAGCAGTAATATATTTGTAGTATCACCTACTTACATCTATTCAAACGTGCAAGGACTAGTCATATTAGAGTCCATCTTCCATCTTATAACCTAAGCCATTTACCCAAAGCTCATGAAGCATTTTCAATGACTATCTATGGACCTATGAAAATGACAGCTAAGAGAAGGGTCCACACACTATAACAAAAATTGTTTTTTTAAAATATGTGTTGACTGTGCCACACCCTAAATAAAGAGGTGGGGTTTTAATCACAATGGGATGTCTTGATTTTTTTTTCCATACCCTGCAGACATCTTTGAATAAACATGTTTGTTGGCTTATCTTCTCAGAGTTGGAACAAAATTAATATAAATTTTAAGGAATAATAATAAGAATAGATTGTGTCTGGGTTATATATTTAAAGGTGCTGTTTGGGATATCTTTAAGATGTCTTGAATTAGATTGAATTCTATGGTAATATGAATTATATAATCTTAGTGGTCATTCCTGTGAAGAAGGTGGTAGTAATATAATATTATTCAAGTGCTTTTTACCCTTTCCTGTGGAGCGTGGGATTCCTGGTGGTCTTCCATGCAGGCCCAACCTTGTTCCTTGTCATTTTCTTCTTCCAAAAATCCTCTTTAGAGGACCAGGAGAACTTCTGAACAAAATAGGGAGATCATTGATAAGGGAGAAAGCCTCTCTAGGTTATTTAATGTAAATGATAAGAGAATTGAACAGGTGAAGATTATCACAGTACTGGAGAGCAAACAATAAATCCCGACGTTAGCTTTGTCCATGTAAAATTGAAGAAGCTGTAACCTAGCTATCTTCTGCCAGTGTATCAACGGTATCAACTGTGATTGATACTTTTCCAAGAAATATTAAGCTTACTCTGGCCGTATTCCATGTGAGAAACTGCCTTCTGGGTCTGCTTGCTGTTATTTCTCAAACATGAAATCATGCTGCCATTTCATTCTAGCTGCTCAATTTCTATATGGAGGATTTACATTGGATTTGACTCCTATTCTCTCAGTTTGGATCAGGACAGTGTATTTTGTTATACCTGGGGCGGGGGGGTGGGTTAGTTATCAATTGAATGTGCTTGTAAGGCCCAGACTCTTTCCCCTTCAGATGATAAGAATGAACTTCTGAAATCTGACTATTTCAAAAGGAATTCTTTATTGGAAAGAAAGTTATCCAGGTACTAGTCAAAGCAGGGTCCAATATGCCTCCAGGTGTACAGCATAGATAAAAGGAGGTAGAACCCCTCCCCTTAGTCCGACGTGGATTTCATCAATACAAAGAAGCAACATGTTAATTCTCACCCACCCCTTTTCTGGGAATGTAGCTGAGAAAAGTTTCCCAGGAAGTTTCTTTCAGAGCTGGAATTTTTATGGCCCCTTCTCCTCTTGCTTTGTCTCCAAGAGGTGACAAGTTTCCAGGGACCTGGGCTCCAGTCCCCAGTTGTATATCATGTGCAATGCAGATTCAGTACAAGACTTAAAATATTCAGGTTACATCAAAAAGGATTATTTGTACCAACTCCCCCCGCACACACACTTTCTTCTTTCATTGAAGAATGTCAGATACATGGATCTGATAGTGCTGCATCTTGCATCATGCAAGCCTTAAAGTTTTTAGCCTGTATAATGGCCTGTTTCAATGTCAGATAGGTTGCCCAATTCCATATGGACTGGACTCACTGTGGTATGAATGGTAGTAATGGACCTTTTCTGTCACCTGCCATTTGGTGGACAAAAATTGACCTATGAAATATGTATCAGAAACAATTTTGGGTATGGGCTGAGGATATATTACCTTTACGAGGGTATAATCAAGGTAGTTTTATTTTAAAAAACACTCATGTGAGAAATGTCCTTTAACATATACATTAAGTACTTTATATTTTACTTATGTGGAAATGTACATTAAAGCAGACTATTTTGTGCAAATATCTTGTGTTTCAGAGGAAAGTCACAAGAAACAGACTGATATGAAAAGAAATGCATAGGAAAAAATGAATAAAACATACCCCTAGTTTGGACACTTAATCCAAAATGGATTTGTACTAATCCATCTATCTCTACCCAATCACACTTTGTGGACACACAACTCATTCCTTTAAAAATGTATGGCTTTTTATACTTCTTGAGTTTCTGTGACCCTTTCTTGTCACGACTGCATCCAACAAATAACAATGTCACCACCCCAAAGCACACAGACTGCAGAATAAGATTATAAACCAGCAAGAGACTAGAACTTGTCCTTTTCGCTAGCTGTTCAAAAGTTTTAATGTAATTTCTGATATTTATGAAACACATTGCTGTGCTTGACTTCCAGTAGAGTTTTTCTTTCTGTTATAACACCACTTGTTATGCTTTTAAGTCAAGGAGAAGATGTTTATTTATTACTCAGAGAAACTTAAAAGTGACCAACACTCTTTTCTGCATATCAGGATAGCTATTGCAATTAATCTGTTTTCTTTTTTCCTACCTTTGTAAGAAATTCATTTCTACAAGGCTCCTTAGCAAGGCAATAGCAAAAGGGAAGACACAGTGCAACCCAGAGCTTGCCAAATGAATTCTTCTACTTCAGCCAGTGAGCTGCAGAGTGAGATAATGAGAAGAATGGCAGAAAGTGTCATTTTGTAGCAAAAGATACGAAGGAATGCAGGACTCTTTGAAATGAATGACAGCCAGGCTTATGAAGTTAAGAAAAAAGAGTACACCACACATAAAACTCTTTTTAAAAAAAAAAAGTTTTTGTTTTTTACAACAAACATACAGACAAAACATAAAAACATAAAACCCTCTTTCAATTATAAACATACAGTGTGTCAGTTGGTTACAATCTTTTGTGCTAACCTTTTTTTTAACCGTTACTCCCAGGTTATATAAATTCTTACCTTTCAATCTAATTTGTGCTTATGTAATATCAATTATTAATCATTCATTTGACTAAACTATTTTTCCATCATTCTATACGAGATATTCTAAATTTCATTATGGTTTAATCCTATACATTCATCCAATAGTTATATATTTTATATTGTATTCCACATCAATCTATTAACTTTTATTATAAAGCTTGCTAATCTATTTCTTTACCATGTCTTTTTATCTAACCATTGATAAAATAAATCCCATATCATATAAAATTGTTTATCTTCTTGTTCTCTAATTTCAAATGTCAATTTGCTCATTTCGGCACAGTCCATGATTTTCTTAATAAGTTCCTCCTGCATAGGTATTTTTTCATTTTTCCAATTCTTAGCAAATACAATTCTAGCCGCTGTTAAAACATTTACAATCAAATATTTCAGTTCTTTTACTGTATATTTCCGGTATAATTCCCAATAAGAATATCTCAGGTTTAAAGTCTATGTGTTGTTTTATCATTTTTTCCAACCATGTGTGGATTATAGTCCAATATCTGTTTGCATCTGAGCATGTCCACCACATATGGTAATATGAGCCAGGTATCTGATGACATTTCCAATATTTATCTGATTTATTCTTGAACATCCTCACAATTCTCGTTGGGGGTAAAACATCTTATACAAATTTTCTTTATATGCAGTTGACATTGTCATTTTATAATTTTGAGGCCACAATTTTTGCCATTTATCTAGGTTAATCCCAAATATCCAAAAATTTTCCCCCACGCAATCATTGTTTCTTTTACTTGTTCTACCTCTAACAAATGTCCATAAAGTTTTTAAATTACTTTTTCATCAGTACCTGTCAAAATTTTATCTGTCAGTCAACTTATTATAGATACCTTCTGTTTCAACATCTTTATCAAATCTAGATTGTATTTGCAAATATGAAAACCAATTCATTTTTACACCTTGTTCTTCCAACGCTTGTACTTTAGTGTTTTCTCTCTTGCCACCTGCAGTATTTGTGATTTAATTATTTTCTTAGTAAATCTGATATGAACTTTTCTTGGCAGTTTATTTCTCATTGCATGTCTTGTGTAGACATGAAAAACCTTGTCCATTCCATCCATCATCTTCTCTTTAGTTATTTCTAATGCTTCTGCCAAGATTTCTGTCATCATTTCAGCAAAGTTTTCACCCTTTTCTTCTTCTATATTTTGAAATCTAAGATAGAATTCTGATCTATCAATTTCCCATCCGAGTGATCTGCTCTTGTCTCTTTCAACTTCACTCAGTTGGGTATCCATATCTCCAATTTTCTTATCTCTTTGTACATCTTGTTCTTCAATTTTCTTAATTCTGTCCTCATATTGCATCATCATCTGTTGAATATTTTCAATTTTCTCATCTGTCTTTTCAGTTCTTTGCTCAATATTCTCCGTTCTCTTTTCAAAGTTTTCTGTTCTCTTTTCAATATTATCTGTTTTTGCTTGTATCTTTTGAATTCCTCGCATAATCATCTGCAGTGTCACTTCTTTCTCCTTCTCTTGTTGTAATATCACCTGTATTGATCGTTGTCCTCCAGATGGTGAGGAGGAAGAAGTCAGAATTGAAGAAGCTGAGGCTGGTATCTTTCTGCTCATCTTAGAATACTTAATAGGAAAATGGGAAGAAAAAGCAAGAGCAGCCAACTGCCACTCCAATAAAAAATAAAAGCAAAAAATAAAAATAAAAAGGGAAGGGAAAAAATCTTCAAGCACTTGAGCACCTTAATCCAATTGGTTCCAATTGTGTGGAAGAAAAAGAAAAAAAAGAAAAAAAAGAAAAATGGAGAAAGGATGAAATTTTTTTAAAAAAAAAATAGAAAAAAATTAAAAAGACAAAAATCTATATATTCCCCTCTCTAAAAAGGTGGAGCAAAAGGGGGAAGGATGGAGAAAAAAGTAATCTTATTCCTGCATCAAAAGACTCAATTCCAAATATAAAAATCCAACTGAGGTGAGTAAAAAAAAAGGGGGAAAGAGAAAAGGCAATTCTGTCAGTAAGCAAAGCACTGCCACTAAATATTTGAGGCTCTTTACTAAATCAAAAAACAAAATTTCCAGTTCTCTTTTCAAGGTCACTTCAATCTTCTTTCTTTCAATTTCAACTCCAGACTCCAGCTATCAGTAGTTCCACAGAAGAGCACCTGCATAAACAATCTACATGCTCTCCCCACTATCTTTTCAATGAAAAACTCAGAGTCTTCGAAGGTAACACCAAATGTATCAACAAGAAAGAAAGAAAAATAATGTATCCAAGCCTCCAGGTGGCAGCACTATTTATTTCCCTTTCCTTTCCCTTCCCCACTAATATTTAACCCAGGAATTTAAAAAAAAGTCTAAAATCGTTAAAAAGAAGAGACAAAAAAAAACTTTTCCAAAGAGTTATTTTAAAAAGAAAAAATAAAAGTTAAAAAGGAAAGACCAGTCCAGTTTAAAAATTAAAAAGGTTTTACAAAAATCCAAAGTTCCAATAAAAAGGAAAAAAAAAACCTTCAGGTTTTATTTGTGCTTAATCTCACTGCTTGACCACTTTTATCTTCACTTTTAAATTTAACTTTTAGTCTTTTAGGTTGTTCTCTCCAGAAAATAATAAGTAGAAATTTATCTCACCAAACTGACTCACTTTCTTTCCAGCTTTCTTCCGTTCTGGAGCTGTCCCAGCTTCAGCAGCTATAATGGCTACCTCTCCACCATGGGGAAAAAAGGGCTTCTCCTGGATCTACCAGGGACTTTGCAATGTCCCTGGGATCGATAGGATGTGCCCTCCTCAGTCACCATCTCTACGGGATGGTTTAGGTCCGGTGGGACCGTCCCACAATGGAGATATCAGTGGCGATCTTAGAGCTTCAAGATTGCATGCTGTACCACTGCGACGCCAGCTCCGCCTTCTCCCATAAAATCTTCTTGATAAGATGCATGTAGAGGTCCTACGGAAAGGGACAAATATTAGCAAAAAAGAAGATCCGGGTTTTATTATATATATTATGCAGCAAAAGCTCGTATTGTATCTTGGACAAACTTTCAACTTAGTCCATTTTTTTCCATGAAATTCAAATCCATCCTCCCGGGGACAAACAAGAACATTGTGACCATCAGAGGATAATACATAGGAAGCTGCAATCAAATTGTTCAGAAAAAAATGGCAACTGACCTCCCTTCCTCCAGGTTGCAGCCTAGTCAAGAGGTCAGAGAGCCAGTAGTGGTGACTCCTCCAAGCTCAAAATCCTGCTGCTTAATGCCTTTAACAGTTGTGGGTTAAAATATCTATTTTCCAAATGTTAACATGGGAAAACCTGGCAAGTGACATGACAGGGAAGACTTAATCTCTCTCACAGAGCAGGGTGGGAGGGCAAAAAGGTTTAAACATATTACATCTCACTAATCAAATGCTCCAGTCATCATTTGGTCACATTTGAGTGCATGCTATTGCCTTTGGATGGACAGAATTGTATTAGGGCTGTTAATAGGATACAGATACAGATTAACAGAGTTGGAAGGGACCTTGTGGGCCATCTAGTCCAATCCCCTGCCCAAGCAGGAGACCCTACACCATTTCTGACAGATATCAGTTCAACCTCATGTTGAAAACCTCCAGTGATGAAGCTCCCATGACTTCTGAAGGCAAGCTGTTCCATTGGTTGATTGTTCTCACTGTCAGAAAAATTCTCCTTATTTCCAGGTTGAATCTCTCCTTCTTCAGTTTCCATCCATTGTTCCTTGTCTGGCCTCCAGGTGCTTTGAAAAACACATTTGACCCCCTCCTCTCTGTGGCAGCCCTTCAAATATCAGAACACTACTATCATATCTCCCCTGGTCCTTCTCTTCTCTTCTCTTCACTATACTAGCCATGCCCGGTTCCTGCAATTGTTCATTGTATGTTTTAGCCTCCAGTCCCCTAATCATCTTGGTTGCTAACCCACTGCTTAGCAGCCCTTTTCTTGAGCAAGCTGGGGATATCTTACTTCCAGGATTGTATTTATCAAGGTTTCTTGTTCTGGAAGATTTCAATATCCTCAATTGCACAGGCAACTTAGGTACTACGTAACAACCACCAACCTCTGCTAGCTGGCCTTACACATGCAACAAGATACAGGTTGGATCTGAGTTTCTATTTGGGTGACATTGATAACTTAGAGATACTAGATATCTTTACAACTCTTTTGTTATAGACAGATCACTCCCAACTCAATATTCATCTGACTGCCACAGGTGTTTCTGAAGGGATGGAGGAAGTTAAACGGATCCTGTCTAGGTATTTGATGGATCTTGATGGTTTCCTAAATGCACTGAGGATTTCCTAGCATTATATCTTGGTGATGCTGACAATGCCCTGGTTTTTTATCTCTAGAGCCCGGCAATGGACACAATTTTCACAACCCATTTCGCTGTTGCAGAGCCACATTAGGCTTTGGTTTTTTCAGGACCTAAACAAACGAGCAGACGTGATATTCAGAGCCACTTTAGTCATCTTTATAAGTCTATCTACCTGTAGGGGTATAAAAGATTATTGTGCTACTGCATCCCCCTCCACATGGAGATGATGAGGGTTAGTATATTGTAGATAGAAGAGATGCCCTGCACAGATATTTAATCACTCTGCAAGGAGATTGCCTGCAACAACCCAACAACTCATAATCATCTGCAACATAGGTTATAAAAATGGGTTTGGAGTTGACTTTGAAATATCTAACATTTGCTTTTCTTTACAGTTCCCAGTGCATTAAAAGAAAGTCCATTTTAAATTGTGGCTTTTTGTCAGTATAGTAATCTAATCATAGGATGATATTTTGCAAGCAACTCAACTCAGGCTTAATTTTGGATGGCCTTTATGTCAAAGCCCACCCTCTAAGATAGTCAATGTGGGGTTTGTATTTCCCATATTGATAATTACACATTAAACCTGCACTAGCTCTTTCTTCTTTTTCTCCTCCCCAAGGGATAAACTGTAATTACTAAATGCTTTCTTTTTGTTGAGCCCATCTGCTTCCCACTGGCTATTGTTCACAGTTGTAGGCCAGAACAAAATGTTTCAAAGGGTTTATCTGTTCAGCAAAAATTAGAACTAAACTAACACAGACCTTTGATTTCCCCATCATCGCTGTCATCTCTGCTGTTTATGTATTTCTCAAAAGTTTGATGGCTGACTAGACCTGTCTTTAAACCTTTGCAAAAAGCCCAGGATTATCTTTGGCTGTTAAAAAGGCAACAGATACCACATTTTAATGAAGAAGTTATTAATTTCCAGATGCTGGTAGACAGCTATTGCCGAATAAAATTAAATGTTCTTGTATCATTATCATGCTGCTTGTAAAGTATTCGTAGTCAGCCATCTGTGAAGCAGCCAGTCCCAATCTGACATCCTCCAGATGTGTAGAGTTTCAATTCCCATAATGCACACTTAGGCCAGTAATTGTATATTGAAATGACTGCATTTGGTAAACCAATGGGAATAACAGAAGGAGATGGTGTTAGACTTCCAGCAGAAGAGAGAGGACCCTTTACATCAAAGGGGGCTGCTTGGAGAGAGTTTCCTCCTTTAAATTCCTGGGAGTCTACCTCAGTGAAGATCTTACCTGGAAAATCAACATAACCCAGGTGGCCAGGAAGGCCCAACAGAGACTCCATTTCCTCAGGGTCTTGCAAAAGAATAAAGTGGAACAATGACTGATGATGTCCTTTTACCAGTCCACAATAGAAAGCGTCCTCTCATACTGCATTACGGTGTGGTACACTGGCTTGACAGTTGCAAATAGAAAGACATTACAGAGGGTGGTGAGCACAGCACAAAACATCGTGGGCTGTTCTCTGATACCACTAGATGACATCGCTAGAGCTCACTGCCTTAGAAGAGTGAGGAAAATCCTCAGGGATGACTCACATCCCAGTCAGCACTTCTTCACTCTCCTACCATCGGGTAGGAGATAGAGAAGCATAGCCAGCCACACCAACAGGCTGAAGAACAGTTTCTACCCATGGCCTGTCAGACTCCTGAATGGAAAATAACTTCATGTCAATGTAGTATGATAGACTTGCGGGGCTGGCACATTGTGAAACAAGGTCACATAGTGTAATAAGATTGGGTCTGGGTTAGGGACCTCTGTCCTCACTGTGAGTTGTGTTTGGGGTGGGGTGCGTGAAGGGAAGCTCAGCCAATCTCATTGTACACATGTTGTGCTCTGACAATAAAGGTAATAATTGAGAAGCAAATATTTTATATGTAGTTACCTCTGAATCCTTCAGAAACTATGGAGATCTTTTCTGGAACTATCTTGTTGAGGATTGGCAAGTCTAAAGAAGGTATCATCAGATTATCTGCCCACACCCTATTACTGGAATATTGTCATGGATTATTGGGGGTGATCTATTCTTCTGGTAACAGACTGAGATATCAATTCCAGGTATCCTCATCTATAGTGTCTTAATCAGACCAAGTTTTGAAGCAGCATCATTCATTTTGAGGTTAGACAGAATCAGGGATCAAAAGGACATTGGCAGTTGATCTCCCTAGAAACCAGTTCCATCACCATGGATGCAGCTTGACTTCATCATGATGACATTACAATTGCCAGGTATTTCTCATCAGTAATCATAAGAGCAAGTGATGCTCTTGGAGGTGATTAGTAATCATAGGAGGAGGTGGAGTGCCTGAATGCTCTTCAGATATTTTGGACTTCAACTTCCATCAGACCCATTAAACAAAGCCATTTAAAGGAGGAGGATGGGAACTGCAATATAGAGAGGGTATAGATATTAGATTTCCTGCCCCAAGTTTGCTGCTTTATTTACCTATCAAAAAAATTCCTGTTTGCATATTTTTTTCCTACACGTCAAGTCCTTTTTTTCTACAGCTTCTAAAACTTTTCTTGTTAATCCAATCGTGTCCCTTGACCAAAATGTGACAGTCTTGTTTTACATTTGGGACTTGTATAGCTAAGGGAAAAAATGTCCTAGAAATTTATGACATGTAGGTCATATGAAAAAAGTCATATCAGAACAGTCTCCCAGGAGAACTTCCAGCAAGATCCAGACTTCTCTGCTGTCACTGTATGTGGTAGGTTGTTACAGTGACAGGTAAGAACAGATGAATAAAACTGGCTACTGAAATCAATGCCCTTGAATGAGACAGAAAAATAGAGGTCCTTAGGAAAACCTTTGCGAATATCCAGTAGATATAGCAATTGTTGGCTCAATGATGGCTGTCACAGGGAAGTGTGGGTCAACCTATTCCCCAAAACTCCTTGAGTGTAAGAGAAGGAGAAATGGATAGAACTCATTAAAGAGAGATCCAATCTGGAAATAAGGAGGAATTTCCTAACAGTAAACAATTAACCAGTGAAACATCTTGCTTCCCAGATTTTGGGGTTCTACATTGCTGAAGGTCTTCAAAAAAAAGATTGGATAGCTATTTGTCTGGGATGAAATAAGGTCTGCTGCCTTGAGCAGGGGGTTGGATTAGAAGACTTCCAAAGTCTCTTACAGCCCTATGATACCATGATTTCAATCTCCATTTTAAATCAACCTGGAGGCAAATGGTTTAATGAAAGTACAGAAAGTTCGGAAAGCAAGATGGGTATAGTTTATATGCAGGAATCAGGCTTTGTATTATCTTATTTCTGCAACAACCTTATTTTGCAGCAACTCTGTTTCTTGTAAGCATCAATTATTTATTCATCCATTATTTGTCTGTTTTAAACCTACTGCTGCCTCTCTCACCTGATGCTGCCTCCCTTATATTTGACCATCTCTTTGTTTCTTTTCTTCCCTGTGTCAGTCCTACATTTTCCATCCTGCAAAGCCCATTTTCTCTTGTGATGTATAATTGTGCCTATATTGTAAAATATGAAGATAATGTATGCTAAAGAATTAATAATGTAAAATATTTGGACCTGGAGGCTTTTACACAATTATTCATGGTCTGATAACCTCACACATGAACTGTTGTAATGTACTTTATATGGAGTTACCCCTGAAGACATCTTACAAGCTACACCTGGTCCAAAATAAAGCAGCATGGACATTTATGATCATACCTCAGTATGACTGTGTAACACCATTGTCCTGGGAACTGCACTGGTTATCAATAGGGTGTAAATCATAGGGCTGGTTTTTAGCTACAACCTTTCAAGGCATAGTGCCCAGTTGCACAAAGTTGTAACCAGTTTAACAACCAGTTCAGTGAGCACACACTTCACACGCATGTGCAGCATTAAAAAAAAATGCCCATTTTAAGCTTCAAAACTTACCTTCCACGTCAGTGCCAGTGAGTAAAATGACTGAGGCAGGACAATCCACTGTGCCGCGCAAATCGGTTGAGCTAAAAAACAGGGAAATATAGGACAGGAAGGGCAACGGAGGGTGGGCAGAGCCAACTGCTCTCTGGAACTACTGGTTCACTAGAACCGGTCTGAACCAGCTGAATACCATCATGGATACTGCCCCATTAGTTGAAAGGGCGCTTGTCTTCCATATTTGCTGATCATTCCATTGCTGATCAATCTAGTCCAGTTGGCACAGTTCCAGATGGCTGTCCATAAATCAATGCCATCTGATGTAAAGTGGACCTTCTTTATTGTACCACTTGCCTAGCAGGTAACTAAGGTGTAAGTCGCCATGAGTAGAATCTCTCAATCCAGAGGTTGATTACAACTGGTGCACAAGGACACCCTTGGCGCACAAGGTGGGCCTGTGCAAAGGGCTTCCCAGCCACAGCTGCCACTGTGAGTCCATGCAGATTCCCAGATTGCACATCAGTTCCTTTATGCACAAAGGATTCTCTGAAGTTTCAGAATATTTTAATTCAACAAGAAGGAAAAAAAATATATTTCTGAGAAATTAAAGGGGAAATGTTATCTTTATGCACCAAGCGTAATGTTTAAGGATTTAATTTTTATTTAAAGAAAACTTTCAGAAAAATGTCTCCTCGGTTCCACAATTCTACAAAATGGGAAAACTGCCTTACTTATTTGTGAAATTGAAACACTAACCCAATGTTATATGCAGTTGAGGTTAGTCTATGAACCAAAATATGCTAGAGAGAATAAGAAACAAGTGTGAAAGGTTCTTATTGCCACACCCCAGCTCATCCTCTATATACCAGCTTTGGGATGCCAGGAAATAAACACAGGGTATAGAGACCAGTAGTGGCATACTGGTTGGACAGCAAATGTTTTCCTGCAGGGATACCACCACTAGTCTTAGCTGACAATTCTTTCTCAGTCTGGACAAAAAGAGTAGAGTCTCTGTATTTTCCTTATTAACTCTGGAGTTCATTCAGACCAAAAGCTGATGTCACAAAGACTGGATGACATCAGATGTTGGTTTGAAGCCAACTCACTCTCTCAGAGCCCCAGGCAAATGCTAGACACAGGTTTTTGGGGACTTGAAAGATATTTGTAGACCTTTCTTTTTGTTCTAGCTGGAGGAAATGATTTTCTAGGGCCAGACATACATCCTTCTATCCATGTTATTATCAGGCAGGTATGCCAAGATTCCCCTTGCTCTGTGCGCTTCTTCCGACTCCTTTTTTACTGCAACTTTTATAAGGCTCTTTGAAGGACAACATAACTCCCTCCCACTTTTTTTTTTTACTATGTTCACCTGGGAAAACAGATCATTTTACTGTTTGACTCAAAGCATGAAGCCACCTACACAATAGGCAAATTTACTGTTGCAGCAGTTAAAACAAGGCAGAAACCAGCAACAAACACAACCAGGCAATCTTTTCTTTTTCCATCTAATTGTTGCTGACTCTAAAGAATTTGATTTTTAATCATATTTATATCACAAGCTTAAATTGACCCTGCTTTTTCCCACAGGTGCACAATCACCTAACATCCACATCTGGAACCAGGAAAGACTGAGAAATGTAGCCTGAAAAGGACAATCAGTTATTAACCTGCCCTCATCCCATCCATGAGGCGACTGAATGAATTAGAGCATGTTTCTTAACCTTGTCAATGATAAGATGTGTGGACTTCACCTCCCAGAATGCTGGCTGGCTGGCTGGCTGGGGAATTCTGAGAGTTGGTCCTCACATCTTCAAGCTGCCAAGGTTAAGAAACATTGAATCAAAACACTTACCATTGGGAATGTGAAGTTGGGCAGAAGAAAGCAAGCCAGCAAAGGGAAATTATATGTAGCATGTGAATGGGATAATTTTTCTCAGCCAACCCTTCACTCATTTGTTTATTATTACTTAAGTCATATCTGAAGTGTCTAGACTCTACTCCATTCAACTCCAATGATTTGCACAAACATAGGAGACATTATATCTCTTAAATAACAGGTCCTATGTCATGCAGGGCTTTCAAAATGGTAACTGGACCCTAGAAACCAACTAGTAATCAGTGCAGCCCATGGAGCAGTGCTGTTTTGTGGGCATTGTGTAGTCTACTCATCATTGCACATATACTTGGGTTCTGTACTTGGCAGGTCTAGCTCTGAATGGTTTTCAATGTCAGCTTCATATATAGTTCATTCTGTATGTGTTTTAACCAAGGAATGAGTGGCTGTAGCCTCCCAGTCCAGGAAGGGGCATAATTGGTGCCCAAGATGAACCTAAATAAAGAGCCACTAGGCCCAGCTGTCACCTGCTTTTCAAATTGCAAATTTAGAGGAACCTCCAGATTACACACTAGATTCAACTTTATTCAAGAACAGAAATAGAAGGTCCCCAGCACCAAGAGTTATCAATATTGATTAGAGTTCTTTTCTCACATTCCAAATCCCAAAAGCCTCCAGGTACTGGATCATGACTTCAGCAATATTTTTTGGCTGGTCTGGGAATGTACAACTGAGTATCATTATTGTGCTGATGATACTTGACCATCAGTCAACAGACAACCTTACTGATGCTTCATGTAAACATTGGATAAGAGAGAATCAAGCTCTGAGGAACCCTATAGATCAGGGCCTTCTGGCTTGGCCTTCTCATCCTACAAATGTTGATTGGAATTGACCAGAGGAGAGAACTGTCATGAAATCATGCTTCCTACTCTCACCAGTTATTGTTGGTCTTGCAAAATAATGAAAGATTATGAAGTACCAGGATGGTGGCACCTTCCCATTCTGACTCCATCACAGGTGGCCCCAGAGGTGGTATTCAACAGGTTCTGACCAGTTCTGGAGAACGAGTAGCAGAAATTTTGAGTAGTTTGGAGAACTGCCAAATACCACCTCTGACTGGCCCTGCCCCTATGTCAGGCTACATAACTTTTTCCCATTCAATTAACAAGAAATAAACTTCTGAACACCAAACGTATCAAAAGGAATCCTTTATTCAGATGAGACAATTCATGTAGGAGTTCAAAGCAGCGTCTGAGGTTCCTCAGGCATAGGGATAGATAAGGGAGTTTAGAACCCCTCCCCTTATCTTGATGTGTATTTAGTGAAACAAAAGCCAGTATGTTAATTCTCCCCCACCCCTTTTGTAGAAATGATCTTTTTCACAGTTTCCCAGGGCATACCTAATTTCCCCCCACCCCGCTTTCAGAATGAACTTTTCCAGGGATTCCCAGGACACATCTCACTGTGGAATTTTTATGATCTTCTCATCTCCTGGCTGTGCCTCTCAGAGGTGATAGGTTCTGGCCATCTGGTTTTTCTCCCTCCATTGTATCATGTGTGGGTTATACAAATTCAATATAAGATTAAATATATTCAGGTTACATCCAGAAAGGATTTCTTTATCAGTCTCCCCCGCCCCTTTTCTTCTTCCACTGAAGAAATGACAGATACATGGATCTGATACCCTATTCTCTGCCTCCTGAGTCCCAGTTGATTGGCTGGGTCTTCTTTTGTTGCCTCGCACAGGAGAACAGAGCTAGAAACCAGGAGTGGCAAAGCAATGGAGATTTTACAGCATCCTTCCCCTGCCACGCCCACCAAGCCACGCCCACCAAGCCACGCCACGCCTACCAAGCCACGCCCACAGAACCGGTGGTTCACTGAGTGGCCCACAGACATGATCAGTGCTGTCTCTATGACATGGCCTGTCCTGAAACCTGCTTTTTCATGTCAGAATGCAAGTGTACTAATTATTCTCTTTCCCAAATATCATTAGCATTTCAAA
Source organism: Pseudonaja textilis (assembly GCF_900518735.1). Next base: position 1,030,847 of record NW_020769378.1, read on the forward strand.
TTTTCTTGTAGGAGTTTGTTCTTTCTCATCCCTGAGAGAGAACTAACACTGTATGCCTTTCCCTGTCTCTTTTTCAGATACATAATATATACCTTCTTTAACAGAGAAAATGAATACGTCATTCAGAGAGAGAAAAGTGCTTAATTTCAAGCAAAGAATAACAATTAGGCATGGTGTGCTTTAGTGAAATATCATATATTGTTCAATAACACATATAAACCATTTCCTACAGCTGAGTGAGTTCCATGCTGTAGAATTTTCAGTATGCACATGTGTGCCAATGTGCCCACACGTATGTTAGGGGAAGAGTTATAATCCTTATGAACCAGTCATTCAGCCATTTCCTTACACTATCCCTTTATTTAAAAATGGTTCTATAAATCCATTATTAACCTAGTAATTGATGATGTATACTCCATTATTTCAAAAACCCGACAAACCATCAAGTGTGCAACCACCATCAGCATGTTTTTGACTGCTTTACGATACAGATGGATTGAGGAGGTTGTGCCTTAATTCCAGTTTATAATAATGAAACTGGATAGACGTGATCTGGCTTTCAAATCACTGCAGCAATGCAGATGGAAAAATTAAAATGTATTTTACTCAGAAAGAACATAACCAAATAATTTCCACCTCAGGCTTTTAGGTTTTATGTATTTATTAACACAAGCCCGGCATCACTTTCCCCTCTTCTGTATTACTCTGATTACATACATGCTGAAATCAGGCAGGCGCATTCAGTGATGTCAGATATTGTAACAGGGCTCTGAACTTTGATCATTGTCAGTGACAGGCCTATTGTTAGTACGGCTTGTAATGGAAAAAGAGAGGAACATCAGCTTCTATAATTCTCAAAATTATTCTCATCAATTGTTCTCCAAGAAAATGCAGCATGCAAATGTATCACACACATTAGGTATCCAGGGAATACTTCTGATGCATGTGGCACTTTGCAGAGTGAAGAAGGGAGGGAGGGAGGGAGGGAGGGAAGGTCAAGCTCTGTTTCTCCAGCTTGTATCCTAGCACTTTTTTCTTAGTTTCACCTTTTCATGGTCAGTGTTATGTCCTGAGGACTCAAGGAGTTCTCACTCAGGTCCACTCAC
>NW_020769378.1:1031962-1054483 GCF_900518735.1 Pseudonaja textilis
GATAGACTGCACCCACAATACTGCCCTGACTCTCCCCTCGCTTCCACTTCGGGGGTTAGACATTTTATGTTACAGGAGCCGATATTCGCCAGGAATTTCGCTGGGGACCCACTTTGGATTCCGGGCGAAGTCATCGCCGTCACCGGGCCGAGATCATATAGAGTCAGGCTGGAGGACGGTCGCGTCTGGAGGAGACACATAGACCAACTCAGAAGGCGCCTCAGCAACCTCGCAAATAAGGATCCAGAGTCTCCAGTCGAAGGGGAACCGTCCCATCCGCCACCCAGCCACATCGCACCCAGTGACCAGTCTGCGCCAGCGGTCGTTCCGGTCAGCCCAAACCCGGACAACAGCGCCCAGAGAGTTGATCAACCGGATCCAACCCACGAGAGTTTGACTCCAGAAACCAACCCGGTGGTTTCCGAGGATGCCCAGTCCAGAGAGAGTGTTGGTGACACTATGCCAGCTCAACCGTCACAGACTGATGCCGAACAGTCAGACAATGTTCCCGAGTTGCGCCGCTCCGGGCGCCAACACAAACCCCCCATCTACCTCAAGGACTATGCGTGTTCGCATCTGGGGGGAAGGGGTGTTATGTCCTGAGGACTCAAGGAGTTCTCACTCAGGTCCACTCACTTGTGTGGGCGTTATTTCCCCCATTCCCATTGGTCAGTTCTCCCCAGCAGCCAGCTATAAAAGCAGGCTGCGGGGTCCAACTGGCCGCTGATTGCTGCGAGCCAGTTCCAGGCTTGGCAAGCACGGTCAGCCCTTTATTTGTAAATAAAGTACTGTTGCACTCATGCTCTGGTTCAGCCTCTCATTGCTCAAACTTAACAGTCAGGACCCAAATAAGGGGATCTATAAATACCTTGATAGATCTAGAACAATGATTCTCAATCTGGACAACTTCGTGTGGTCTTCAGAAATTCCCCAATCATATATGGCTAACTGGGAAATTCTGGGAGCTGAACTCCACACATCTTAAACAGTGGTGGGATTCAAAAAATGTTTACTACTGGTTCTGTGGGGATGGCTTGGTGGGTGTGGCTTGGTGGGCATGGCAGGGGAAGGATACTGTAAAATCCCCATTCCCTCCCCACCCCACTAACCTGCTTTCCAGCTCCGTTCTCCTGTGCAGGGCAACAAAAGAAGACCTAGCCGATTATCTGGGACTCGGGAAGCAGAGAATAGATGGGGGCAGGGCCAGCCAGAGGTGGTATTTGCTAGTTCTCCAAACTACTCAAAATTTCCGCTACTGGTTCTCCAGAACTGGTCAGAACCTGCTGAATACCACCTCTGATGTTAAAGTTGTCAAGGTGGAGAAACAATGATCTAGACCGTACTAAGGACAGCCAGGACCTATACAATTGGTTTTGTTATTGTATCTAAGGAGACTCTGCTACACACATCCTGAGCTTCTAGATTTGAGCATTGTTTGCCAGCCTCATTGCTGAGGATTGAGGATAGCAAATGTTATGCTGGTATATTTTTCTGCCAACTGGTGACTTAGTGATCTGCACAACCATCAGCCACTGCTGTAAGGTTTACTAGTGTAAACCTTTGCAAAAATAATAACACATAATAACTATAACAAATGTAACATTGTGAAATATAACAATGAAAATATAATGTACCAAAGAAATAAACATAATAATAAACCAGCGATCATACTTTAAAATATAGATAGATAATGGTGCTTAAAGTGAATTAACATTGGAAAGAAAAGGTTTCACATAATATTAACAAAGAACTAGTTGTGTCCTGTCAAACATTCTTGAACCTAAGCCATTTAGATATTCCGTTGTTTCGTTTTTACAATACAAAAAACATTTCAAAAAACCAATAGGGGGCACATCTCTTGAATTCACTTTTTAACATCAGGAGAGGACATTCCTTTCCAGATCCATGTAACATCCCATTTGGGATTGCATTGCACAAAGAGAAAGGTTAAGCCTTCCTCTACTTTGTGAGAGAATCAAGTGAGAAGTTAGCATTCAGTGCTTCTTTGCACACATGGATTATGACTTGCATTTCATTGGGATATATGAATGGTACTAAAGTGAATGTTTCTAAACAGGTAAAATTGTTAACTAATTTAGAATACGTGCGTTGAAAAGAGATAGAACTCAATGAAAAATCTGTGAATGACAGAAACTGGGTACACTTATACAGAAGCCAATACGATATGACAAATTTAAACTAGAACAGTGGAAGTTTAAGAGAGGGGGGACAGTCAGCCATAGCTGATTCCCGCAGTGCTCTATTTATTTCCATCCAGTGACTCCTTAAATCCATAACAGGGCATCTCTTCCTGTTCCCAGACTTTGACCATCCTTAACAGAAATTTTAGGAATCATAATCCAAAAGGTAAAAAAGGCCTCAGATTGATAAGACTGACACTCCGTGTCCTGCTGGTCCAATTGAAACAACTATTATATCCCCCCAAATGTTCTAGGAAAAGATTATGACTAAATTTAAATTAGGTTATAAATTTCAAAGAAGATCAGTCATAAGAAATATTACTCTTTGAGACCTCTTCATATTTATACATACTTATGATATGCTATAATTAAAGCATAAATTTTAAAAGTGGCATGAGTACAGTCATGCTGTTCTGACAACTACCTGGACCTCTTTTTTTGCCCTGATTAATGGTTGCATTGACTTCAAAATAAAGTTCAGGTGTGGTTCAGTAATTTTCTATGAGTAAACACAAGAAACTGCTGCAGTTTAATACAGTTAAACTTCCATCCTTCCATGTTAAAATGTTTAAGAGGCAAAAGTTTGGAAGATTTAGTTCTAGGATTATTTACATCAGAGATCAATGCTATATTTTTTTAGTTGTCCATATCCCATTTCTAACAGCCAATATGTGCAATAACATCTCAAAGACCATCCCTTAAAAGAAACTTACATGTAACTTTTCTGTTTTATGCCAAATTAGATACACATACATTCATATAATTGCACTTCTGTGAAAATGAAATTTAACTAATCTCAGTCTGAATAAGCACATATAAAGAGTTTACATACTGGAGGTGGCAACCTGAAGTTTGTATAATTTTTCCTATTGATAGGTTTAAAAAATAGTTATAAAAATTGTTAAAAAGCCATTAGAAAATGGAATGGAAGAAACTTGCCAAATTACTTTAATTATGATTTTTTTAAGGAAAGGAGCAACCATTTTGTTTTTGAATAAAAAAGGGTAACATTTGTAAGTAAACATAATACAACTTCCCACTCCTCTGGTTAGAAGTTACCCCACAATCACTCAGCTCCAGCCCAGTCCTCCCCTTTCTATAGTGAAGCAGGACCTAACTCTTGTGCATGTTTGCATTTTTTAAAAAATAAATTTTATTAATTTTACAATTAAAACTGACAAACAACATGTACATAAATGTGAAAAAGAAATAAGAACAAAAAAATAAAAGTAGAAAAAAAGATCAGAAAACAGTTAAAAACACTTTCGTCCTCGACAGTTTGTGGGACCTTATTTTCAACCTTATCTTAAACTCTCTGTACAATTGAACCTTGTGCGAATACACACACACACACACATATATATACTTTATATAATCACTACTACAATTATAACATATCTTCTTTTGCCCTTTATTGTTTAATCGATCTTTGTTCTATCCATTTGTACCAGCAGTTCCAGCTGTCATAGTACATTGATGTATCTTTTCCTTTTAATGCCAAAGTTAATTTGTCCATCTCTGTACAATTTGCTATTTTTTGAATAATCAAATCCTCTGATGGAATATGAGGTTGCTTCCAACATTGTGCAAAGGCCAGTCTGGCCGCTGTCAAAATATGTACTATCATATACTTCACTTTTTTTGAGATTTGTTTATTAAAGATCTCTAATAGAAAGAGTTCTCGTTTAAATTCAATCTGTTCTATTGTCATTTCCTCCAACCATTTTCTAATTTTCCGCCAATATTTTTGTGCCTCTATACAAGACCACCACATATGGAAGAAAACTCCCTTCTTTTTTTTTTACATTTCCAGCAATTCGGACTCATGTTGGGGTGCATTTTTGCTAATCTCGAAGGGGGAAGGTGCCATCTGTAGAACATCTTATAGGCATTTTCCTTGTAGGCTGCTGATTTTGTGGTTTTATTATTTCTACTCCAGACCTTCTCCCATTCTATTAAGGTGATACTACATCCTATATTCCTACTCCAGGCTATCAAATACCCTTTGACAATTTCTTCCTCTAATCTTGCCTCTAGTAGTTAATTATAAAATTTTGTTATATTTTTTTTGTCTGGGCCTAATAGAATTTTGTCTAGTTGCTGAAGTTTATTATTGATTCCAAATCTTTCTTATCCTGTTTGTATCTACCTTGTACTTGAAGATATGCACATCTATGATTTGTACTCCATGGTCCTGAAGGTCTTGCCACAATTTCAAATTTCTTTGCACATCCAATAAGTCCTTGTATTTAATCATCTTAATAACATCCAAATTATTTGGGTGGATCATCGCTTCCATTGTTGAAATCCAGATTGGCATCTTTAAATAATGTTTTCTCCTTATTTTCTTCCAGTTAGTCAATAATGCATCTCTAATTAAGTGTCTGTGAAAGTATTCTGGGTGGTTTTCCCGATATCCCATAGAAAAGCATGCCACTCCCTCTGTAGGTCGTGGCCTTCTAAAACTAATATTCTCTTGTTTGTTAGGTTCACCCATTCCTTCAACCATACTAAGGAGGCCGCACTATAGTACAGCTCCCAATTTGGAAGGGCCATTCCCTCCCCTGCTCTTCATATCTTGCATTGCCTTTAAATTTATCCTCAGTTTTTTCCTTTGCCAAATGAATTTTGCGATTATTTTATGAAGTTGTGATTTTTATTAAGTAATGATAGATACCTTCTCCTATCTCTCTAATTATATACAAATCTTAACTATTGTATATTCTATACCGTTCCACATATGTATAAAGAGATATATCTATATATATTATGAAACAATATTATATTATAATATTATAAAGAATTCATCAATGCACATAGAAAAATTTAGAAATAGATTAACCTGAAAAAGACAATTGATTATTTAAAGTAATAAACAAGATATATTCAAATATTAATATGTAGTTAATCAATTATAACTATAAATGTAGTAAATATTATAAATATTAAATGATTATTGTTATCAATATCAATGTTACTTGTCAAGTTGCTGATAAATCAGCTAGGTCTGGCAGAATACCACACAATTACACTGATCAAATCTCTCTCCTTCTTCAGTCAGTACATAGGTAAAAGATAATAAAATATAGAATAGTTGATCCAAATATCCAAAATTAAAGAAAGGGGAGAGTCTTAAATAAATTGTCCAGCTCTCCGTCTCTGAAGCTAGATGATTTCACTTCCTTGTGTTCAGGCAAAAAAGAAAAAAAAATGCCGAGTAACGTTTATGGCTTCCTAATATCTCAACACACCAAGCAGTACACACTCCTCCTTCCATCTTGGGTTTCAAGCAAATAGTTTTTTCCAAAATTCTCCACTAAAGTACTCCCCCAGCCAGCAACCCCTGTTTCACATCCAGAGAGACTTAAATCAGTTATTAATATTGTCTATAACCACAAGTCTTTAATCTACTTCAAAGGTTCAAGTCTTCTCCCGATCTCAAAAGTAGCCAGCCCAATCCTTCCAAGCAAAAAATAATCCAAAAGCACCCCAACTCTCCGTGTGTCAAACTTTTTTCTCCAACTGTCAACAATATAGCAAACCTCTCCGATCCAAGCCTCCTTCTCCTCTAAGTCGCTCCTGTTAATCTTCACTTCCTCCTCTTGAGCCCTTTCACTTTCAAACACTTTCACGTTCTCTCTTCTTCACCGCTTCTTTCCAGGTTCTGATCAGCTTGTTGCTTCTCAACAAATCTCTTCACCATTCAACAATCAAACACTCTTGCAGGATCTCCACACAAACCTCTTTCTTAGCCACCAGAGGCTGTCACTCTCTTCTTTTTGCAGGTGACAGTTCAGACTATGAGATTAGCATTGCAAGCCAGTGATCTCTTGCTGGTTAGCCTCTGCAGGGTTTCTCTTCATTGCAATGAGGGGTTGACCTCCCCTCTCACTGCAGCCTGAGTCTCCTGACACCGTCACGGTTCTCTATGTGAACCGTGCATCCCGAGGGGTCGCACCAAACAGCAAAAAGGATTTAGAAGGACCGGAAATGGGCTTCTACACCTCTGTTCGTCCTCACATCATCACCGGAAGTCCGTGCATGTGTGCTTTTAACCACCATGGTCTTTCACCAGTGTTAAGTGATAAAGAACGTGCAAAGCATCGTAATACTCTTGAAACAATTCACAGGGTTCTCATTTTGCTTCCTGGAACCAGAAGAGAGACATATGTGGTCTGTGAAAGTTCAAGGGTCCTCTGGAGCAGGGGTCACCAACCTTTTGGACCTCAGGGACTACCAAACTCATAATTTTAAATTCCAGGGACCACTAATCGGTTCTGTGGGTATGGTATAATTTGTGGGTGTGGCTTGGTGGTCATGTGACTGGCTGGGCATGGCTTGTATGTAAATATTATAAATATTTATATAAATATTGAATTTTTTATTTAAAAAAGAGCAACTTTTACCCAAAATCAGGCAAAGGAGGTAGGCAGATTAAGTTTCTCACAGAATCATTCAGTGATCTATCTGCCATCAGCTAGCTTAGTCTGCCACATAAAATTTGCTAGCAAGCAAACTCACACAACTAACTCACAACACACAATGTTTGCAAATATTGAACTTTTTATTTAAAAAAGAGCAACTTTTACCCAAAATCAGCAAAGCAGGCAGGCAGATTGAGTTGCTCACAGAATCATTCGGTGATCTATCTGCCATCAGCTAGCTCAGTCTGTAAACATAAAATTTGCTTGCGGTGAGTCTGCACTGAATAATAGAACCTTCAGTCCTTCAGTCTTCAGGGTGTGCTTAAAAGATCTAAAGACTAGCTAGAAAGCAAAAAATCCAACCATTTCCTGTTTCCTAGCTAATCTAAATCTCCCGGCACAGCAGAACAGCTGATGATTGGAAAAAGGAAAAATAGCAATTTAGCAAGCAAGTTTGCCAGGTAAGGAGTGAATGGGTGGGGAGGGTTCCCGCGGGCCATGTGGCCGGCGCATCATTGTGTTTCTGCACACCCTGGATTAATTGCTTTGGGGGGGTGCTCTGGGGTGAGATTTCTCTGTGGCCCACTAAAATTTTCTCATGGCCCACAAGTGGGCCGCAGACCACCAGTTGGCGACTGCTTCTCTGGAGCAAAGAAACAAAGAAATCTCTAACCCTGGGGGTTACCTGGAGTTTTGAAGCTCAAATAAAATAACCTTGCAAAGTGATTATCTTTGACTTGGAATTCAAAAGCAGGCACAGATGTTCAGAACAAAAACCACTGTATTCCTAGTTGTTCTGAGAATCAATTATTACATTTCTCACATGGGGAACAGTTGGATCTAACACTTTACCATGCTGAAAGCTATTTATTCCATCATGACTAATTCTGACCTGACGCATAACATGGCTGGCTTCCTCTCTCCTAACTTCTGCAAAGAAGGAGAAGCTTCTGTCACTTAAGACAGGAAAGAGAGAGAAAGGAAGGGAGATAGATAGGATGAACAATGTTGCTACCTAATTGCTCACTCAACCTTTAAGTAAAAGTCCTACTAACCAGAGATTTTAAAAATGATAATTTTAGAAACTTTTTTTTTTCATGTAATGAGGAATATCTTGACTTTCTACTGGTTTAGAATGACTGTAAATAGTGTGGAACTGGATAACATTTTCAAGTAACTTATATGTGCTGTGGATGGAAGTGATGTCTCTAAGCTAAGCACACTCCTTGCAAATCATACTTGGTGTGCCAGGGTGCAAGAAAGATTTGCAAAGTGCACCAAATGCAACTGGCCTAATATTGTGCCTCTTGTGGACCTTGTGAGGGAGATATGGTGAATTGAAGATGACTGTGAAAGCAGAACCAATGACTGTGGCAAAGACCAAGGGACTGGTGTGTAGATCAGTTCCTTAAAACCTCTTCAGACAAAGAGAGGATAGTTGGTCACACACGTGCCCCAGACAATTATTCCCCACAAGGATATCACAGGACAGCATTTTTCTGCAGATTTGAGGGCAAGCCTGATGGGATTAGCCATCATCTTGATTGCAACCACAGTGGAGACTTTTAAAGGACATAAATTTCACAAATCTCACTTTCTAATCACTTTGCATATTAACTACTTCTAAGCTATTATAGACCTTTGGAACAGCAACACCTGATGAATCTGCCTCTAATCCTGAAAGAAAGAAAGAAAGAAATTCCAAACTTAAGAATTTAAAGAATTAGAAATAAACAGCAAAACACTAAATAAGATTTTGATCTTAGAAAGTTAAAAATGAACTAACAGTCCAAACAAATTTGGAATATTAAAACTTTTGCAGTAAGGTTTTGGGATTAATTATAAAGTACAAACATCTTATGGGAAATAGATCATGTTTTGGTTTTTATAAGTTATTGAATCTAAACTGGAAATTATAGAGTTTGTTTCAGTTTTCAGTAGCTTCAGTGCAATTAACACATTTCTGTCTCCTTGAAATTATTCACACACATTAATAAAACATTGTGAAAAAAGTCAACTTGGTGCACGTGCAGTTATAATTCTTTTGAGTGCAGTGTTGCAAATACGTTCCTTTCACGAGGATAAAACACAATACCCTTCTCCCCTACCTCAGGTATCTGTGTATTCAAAATGTTGGAATTGATACAAGAGAGGAGGAAAACATCTAAAAAGTGCATTAAAATTAAAATATGGAACAATGGAGGATGCTTTTATATATCAGGTAATTTGGAGCTGCACATTCTGAAGAAATAGTACACAAAAGAGAGTAGTTTTGGAACATCTGCTTTGAAAAAGTAATTGTGTCTAAAAATGACAGCCATCTTTGTCTTAATTATCCATTTCATGTATAGCCAGTTTTATAAGACATAACTCCCTTTCAGTCCCACATTTATGTAGACAGAGAAAGGCCCATTTTCTCCTCCCACCTATCATAAGATTTTTAGACATTGTCCCATACTAGAAGCATGAATTTAACGCTGTAGATTCCTTCAGCTCTATGCAGTTAATAACTCACAATCCTACTTCTTTGAGAGCTCTGTTGATTTATTCTATCTGAAGATCTGCCAAAGGGAATCGAATGCTTGTGAGCATGACATGTCAGCTGATTATAAATTAAAATAAATTGCATTCTTTTCTGTATGACTTGGAAGCCTCCTTGGTTCCCATAAAGTTAACACTTGTCCATCAGGGTGTCTGCAGACAAACTTCCGTGTAAAAATGTAATGCTAAATTTTACAAAAAAAAAAAAACCCTCTGAGAATATCTTGCACATACACAGTTTTATTTCAAGGCACCTTTCTTGTAAACTTTATGATGGATTCCTTGTTTCCCTCATGTTCTAAAATCCATTCACTGAAACACTTAATTCCATCAACAGTTAGTAATTAAATGTTTAATTTATATTGAATTCAATACAAATTCTCTATCAATAATGCACTTCCAGTGCACAGTAGTTCTGCACATACTTTAATAAAGTCACATGGGTGTGACTTTATAGCACAAATGACAAAATATATCACAGCACAAATGACAAAAATTATGTACTTTCCATCAGCCAAGGCATAATTTCATGAAAATATCATAACAGGCATGTGGTTATACTGGAGGCATCCATGATGACAGAACAATATATACATAGCTGTGCCACATTTCTCCACTATATTTCTGAAACTATGTGCTAGTGGTTAGTATTGCAAACTAATTCTGCTCAGTCTGGAATTTGATCCTGATCGTTCAAGGTTGACCAGCCTTCCAGCCTTCCGAGGTTGGTAAAATGAGGACCCAGATTGTTAGAGGCAATATGCTGACTCTGTAAACTGCTCAGAGAGTACTGTAAAAAAACCCACTATGGAGCAGTATAGTAAGTCTAGGTGGGTGGGCAGCGAATGGGCCACGGTGAGCGGGCCACAGCAAATGGCGGTGAATGGGCCACGGTGAATGGTGGTGAATGGGTGGTGGCAAATGGGTGGCAGTGATCGGGCAGCAGCGATCGGGTGGGCAGTGATCAGTCGGACGGCGATCGAGTGGCAGTAAATGGGCGGTGGTGAATAGGCAGCGATAGGCGGTGGCAGCAGTGGTGACAGGCAGTGATCGGCAATGAAGGCTCCAGTGTTTCCTGGTGGAGGCAACAGCTCAGCTCAGTTGACTGGTGATGGGTGCAATAGAGCAGAGCCCTGATGAGCCACATGCTGAGGCTGCGATAACGTGCTGAAACTGACCAGACTGTTTGCTGTTTGCTGCAAGGATACTAGCCAGATGAATACCAGGTGGACGCTGGGTGGCAGAGGTAGATTTTTTTCTCTTGTTTTCCTCCTCTAAAGGTAATGTGCATCTTATGGTCCAGAGCGTCTTATAGAGTGAACAATACCATAATTTTCTTAATTTATATTTGCCACTGATCAGCCAAAGTTTTCTTGAATGATCTAGGTTTTCAAACATAGAAAAGGACAATAAGATGTCTTGTACTTTAATCCTGACAGAAGAAAACACTGCTGTGTTGTTACACTTGAATTCTGAATTGAATGTTTCTAGAGATTCTTATTTTACCTTTTTTCCATTTTCCTTTCCTTTTCTAAAACTTCCATTTTCCAATTCATTACTTTTAATTTATATTTTGCTATTTTTTCATGAAGACTTCCTTAATGTCACCTTCCAGTTTTATTGGACTTCTTCCTATTAAGCATTGGGTGTCTCTTGTAAAAAGCAACAACTGTTTTCAGACAATACTGCCATCTGCAATTATTTGAATTAATAAACTTAATAAAACATCATTTCCTCTACAAGTCCCCCTATTCCTTCATAAAACTTTATTGTTTGAAGGAATTTCTTCAAAGTAAGGTTGCACTGCTTTATTGTTGGCTGATGTATTGCAGTTACATTCCTCAGCTTCATATGTATTTAAATGCAACCTACCTATTTCATGCCTCCCAGGCCAAAATGCATAGATATGCTGAAATTGAAGCTTTCCATAATTATTCGGTGCAATTTGTCTCTCAAAAAAGGCAAGTAGAGATTAAGGTATGAGGAAGAATGCACAGAGAATAGGCACAGGCATAAATGTCACTGCATACAAAGCGAAAGCTAGCCCAGACAAACTTTAAAGCAGATTTTCACAAATGAAAAAAAAAATAAAGAAATGTAGAACAAGCTTTAGATTGAAAAGCGTAAGAAAGTTGCTTTGGCAAATATTACTAACCCAGCTGTAAACCTATATTTGTAATTTGTCTCAATAAGCATCTTTAATTAGCATATATATAGAGATTAAACAAAGCAGCATGCATTGATGCTTCTGTAGGTTGATTTACACTACCTTAATCTTATCTTATCTTATGAGGGACGTGGTGGCACTGAGCTTGTCGATCGGAAAGATTGGCAGTTCGGCGGTTCGAATCCCTAGCGCTGCATAATGGAGTGATCTGTTACTTGTCCAAGCTTCTGCCAACCTAGCAGTTCGAAAGCAGGTAAAAATGCAAGTAAAAAAATAGGGACCACTTTGGTGGGAAGGTAATAGCATTCCATGCACCTTCAGCGTTTAGTCATGCTGGCCACATGACCACGGAGATGTCTTCAGACAGTGCTGGCTCTTCATCTTTGTAACGGAGATGAGCACCGCCCCTAGAGCTGGAAACGAGTAGCACGTATGTGCGAGGGGAACCTTTACCTTTTAAATCTTATCTCTGTATCAAGTCCATTATTGTATTGTGCCATTGCTGAGAAAGATACGTTTTCCTCTGAGCTGTGGGATATGAGCCAATGTGTCATGGTGCATTCCACCCTTCAAAAAAAGGTAATTCAAAGCATTCCAAAGAAGAATCAGACTGAGAAGAACCTGGAACCTGGTTCAGAACAACATTGCCTAAAATGTGAGGAAAATGGAAGTTATAATAATATAGAGGTTGGCTATTTGAGTCAATTATTGGGAGAGGATGGCACACAGCATTTTTATGCTTTAAATTTATTTACAAAACTACAGCTTCTAAGATGCAAGCTGCCCAGGAGTGGGATTCAAATTTCTTTTATTTTTTGAAAATTTTATTGATTTTTTAAAAACAAACATAAACAAACAAAACATAAAACATAAAAACATAAAACATCTTTTTTGAAAGCAGCATGATCCCGGGTTACATCTCTTCGTACAGACACAAATTCAAATTCATGCTCATTTTTATATTCCATTCCATATCTTACTATCATTCTACATTTTCTATATAGCTTTTCCACTCTTTTAACTTTCTTAATTTTATTTTATTATTTCATCTCAATTCAGATCATTGTACTTATATTCTTTGTCTGTCCTGTTTCAACTGTCTATTATCTTTTCTCATTAAACAAAATTTCCCCTGTAATCACTGATTGGAGTATGACACCTTTATATCTTTCCCCTAAAATTATAACACTTAATATAATACATAACTTCCGTTCGGATTCTGGTTGGTACATTCTAAAACTAGACACAATATTCTTTAAAAAGAAAAGAAAAAAAATTATAAATGTATATAATTAAACAACCATTCCATTCCAACTCAATTCTATCATTAATATTAATATTCATTAAAGTCTTAACATTTTTCACGTTACTTTTCAATTGAATATCATACTTCTATGGGAACTATTATAAACTTTCCATAGTCAATTCCCCCCCTCTTCACTTATATTTTATAAAACATTGACTAATTAAAATGTTCCCATTCCTTCTTAATCCAATTTTCTCATTTATTTTATTTCATTTACTTTATTCACAAACATTTCACTAAATTACACTAACCATTCTATCCCTCATTCTAATCATATGTTGTTTCCAATTTTCTAAAGTTATTTCTATTTCAAATATAACAACACAATCTCATGTACCTTTACAGAATCCCCCTTTCAGTTAATTTTTTACCCATTATCTCTGAATGTCCTGTTTCTTTACATCTTGATCCAAACTTTTATAACTTCTCTTCCCTTCCTTCTTCCCTTTCTTCTTCTCTCTCCCCTTTTTACCCCCCTGTCTCTCCACCTCCATTTCCCTCTTCTGTATTCCCCTTTTCTGTTGCTTTCCAACATTATATCCACTTTTCACATCATTTTTCCCTTTTTTGGCTGTTTTTTTAAGCCTTAAATTCTCCATTCTCTTTCCCCACTTTCCCCTTTCTTCCCCAGATAGAGTTACTTGTTCATTAAAGATGGCTTCTTCTTTGTCCCAATCTTCTTGTTGCACAGTCTTTTCTTGTTTCTTGTAGACACAGATCGCCATTTCTAAGAATTGAAAAACGGAGCCAAAAGAGCCCTTCCCTTCTTCTGCCTCTTCTTTATATTTTTTTAAATTCCATTTTCAGTTCCTCCAGAAGTGATGCCATTGTAGAATTTTTTTAAACAACCACCCAATTGTTTTTAGTCATTCAAATATCCAGAAATCCCAAAGCCACCAAGCAATCCAAATACACACAAGCTGTTTCTTTTAACACTTTCTTCTTTTTTCACTTTCTCTTCCTGGGGTTAGTATTTACTTACAAAGTTCCAGTTAAAATGTATCTTTTAGAAGTCTTATTAGATTAGATTCTTTTGAATTCCAGGCAGACTCCTCCTTCCAAATTCTGCCCTTATTCTTTTCCTCTCCCTTCCCACTTATAGCAAAAAAAGGATTTTTTAATGTTCAGAAATCTTTATTGTCCCTTTGGCATTTAATTATATTTTCAGGTTAATTACCTTTGGTGCCAAAGCAGATTTTTCAGATTTCTTATTCAGCTCTCTTCGTTGTCAATGTGGGGAAGGAGAGTGAAGAAAAAAAAACCTTTCCCTTTTCACTTTCATTCTCTGCTTCCGACTCTTCTTTGGGAGCGACGTTATCTTTTATAAAATTTAAATTCCAGGATACCTTAGTTGTTGCTTTTTATCCCGGTCAGCCAAAACTTTCACTTTTTAACTTCCTCCTGCACTTTCTTTTCCAGTTGAGTGCTTCTTTGAGGTGGCCATTTCTGACCGCCGCTCTTACCGCCTTCGGGAAAGGGAGTTTGGCCAGCTGAGGAGGAGAGATGCAGCTCTCCTCAACCCTGCTAATGATCTCTCCCATCTTCACCACCTCTACAGGGTGGTTTAGCCCCAAAGCCAGCTGGCTCAGGGCGCTCCAGCGGCGAGCCTAGGCAGAAACTGCACACGATCGTGGATTCCTGCCTGCCACCGAAGCCCTGCAAACCGGAAACCAGGATTCAATTTTCTTAACAACTGGTTTGTGGGTGTGGCTTAATTTGTGGGTGTGGGTGTGGCTTTGTGCGCATGGCTTGCTGACTGGGTGTGGCTTGGTGGTCACATAGCTTGGTGGGCATGGCTTGTATGTAAATATTATAAATATTTATGTAAATATTGATTTTTTATTAAAAAGAGCAACTTTTAAATAATGGTTGCAATGGCTGGGAATTTCAGAAAGCTACATATATATTTATTATAATATGTATGCCACTTATTCATTGGACAGGCAATTTAACTTCACTTTTTCCTTAATTACTGCAAAAAACATATTCCAGGGCTCTTTATTCTGTAAAGCCATGTAATGCAAACTTTATCTTTTGTGTGTGCCTTCAAGTCAATCCTGACATCTTCCTGGAAACAATCCCTGCAGTTTTCTTGGCAAGATTTCAGAAAGGATTTGCCATTGCCTTCTTCCTAGGGCTAGTGAAACAGTGAGTGGCCCAAGGTCACCCAGCTGGCTTTGGGGCTAAGGTGGGACTAGGCACTAGGGTAAGGTGGGACTACAATTCAGTCTCTATGTTTCAAGCCTGATGCCTTAACCACTACACCAAAATGGCTCCTAAGGAATGTATCTGGAGCTTAAACACACAGATAATTTCTTAATATGAAACAACCTGGGGCATATGTTTCTAAAATCTACTTTACATTGGATTCCACAATCTGAAAGCCTCTCAACATCCATGGCAATGATGAAGGGGGGAAGGAAAAATACAAAAAAAGAAACCAGATTTATATGACTCTCATATAGATATAAGATTACTTTAATGATAAACAGAAATAGTTTGTAATTTCTCAATTTATAAAACAAAGTTTAATCCCAAATTCTATATTTTTGTGCCTGTCAGACAAGTCACACAGATGAATAGGTGTCTAAGCACCAGGTTATAACAAATATGACCAGACAATATAAGAGAGAGAAAACATTAAAGAAATAATGAACCTTGGAATTCATGTACCAAGAGAACTCTTACATATGCTATCCTCTTTTATATCAATAATGCAGGATAGATGTCCTAAGAACAGACAACATAACTCAATTTAAAAAGAATATGAAATAAGAATAAAAAAAATGAAACATAAACCTTGAGCAATATAACAAGCAAGCCATGCTACTGCTCATAAGGTGAATATTCAACCTATATATTTTATATAATAACCATTAATGCCTGTTGGAAACCGAAGGGTATCATCAGCAAGCTAACACCGATGATACTGTTCAAAATGTTCATGATCAGGCCCCAGGTGGAACCCAGAGACGCTGAAGAAGCCATCGCCGGGGCTTGGGGGGAAGAAAGGACGTGAGGGAGAGCTGGCAGGTGAAACAGGGAAGGGGGCCTGGGAAGAGGGAGGGCAAGGACGGCTCTCTACACCCACATGGAGCACCAGACTACGGCAGAGGAGAGGAGACAGTGGGCCGCTTTGAGCACCAGCATTCCACCAAAACAAACTCTTCTCCTGCAAGCCAGCTCCAATTGCACACGTCCTCATTCCCCTTCTCCCTTGGCACTTCCGGGATGCTACATTCCATCTATGTGGAATTCTTAGCCTTCACCTTGGTCTTCCCTGGCGACCCACTCGGAGCGATGGACAGGTCATTCTCCTGACCATTGCTAGCATCAGCAAAAACCATCGCTCCGAGTGGGTCACCAGGGAAGACCAGGGCGAAGGCTAAGAATTGCACGTATAAAAGCACGCACATACACAGACACACACACCAGTCCCAGCCCTTCCAAAGCACCTGGCTGCCTCCCGTTTGACTGCTGGGGCAGCGGGGTGCTCATGGCCCTGCTGCTTTAAGCACCTCCACATGCTTAAAGCAAGCCCATGAGCACACACACACACACACACACACACACACACACACTTGCTCCAGCCCTCCCAAAGAACCTCCGTGGGCGGCAGAGGTGGTGGACCTGGCTCCCTCCCGTTTGACAGTGCTGCTTATGGGCGGCAACTGGGTCCACCGCCTGCCTCGTGGTAAGGAGAGATGGAAGAGCACTGTGTGGCAGCTTAGCCAGCCAGCTGAGCCCGGGGATGTTAGGGGGGGGCAGCTAGGAAGGCTGGGCAAGGCCTGGGGAGCCCCGAGAACAGTGGGGGAAGGGCAGGCTTACCTGTGAGCAGGCAGATCGGCTCCAGGCTGCTTCCTTCACCTGCTCTTGCTGGGAGAGCCTCTCCTGGCAGAGCGAAAAGCTTACAAGGCCCCTCCCTTCGGGAGATGGCTCCTGGGCAGCAGAGAGAAACGGGATTCAAACTACAGGGAGCCCTAACATCCGGTTCTATAGAACCAGACAGAACCAGTCAAATCCCACCACTGAAGCTGCCCCTTAACAGAGTAAGATCTGTTTGTTCTACAGCCTTGGATCTGCAGGATAGAAAGGAGCAATTGTTCCGCATGTACATTCCAGGCAAGCATTTGTTGGTTCTGCCACACAAGGGGAAACTTTCGCTCCATTCCCCTAAAGAAATGAATTCTAAAGGGGAAAGAAAAATTGCATTTATTATTCATAAAGATTCCAAGAGAGGGATATTACTTGAGCTGACATAGTCAACATCACTGTTCTTAAGACCTAAATAGGTACTTAAGAACATATAAACATAGCTCGAGAAGAAAATGCATCAAGAGTGCAGCTACTTTTATATTTAATGATTTATTTGTGAAAGGAGGGGATAAAACAGTGGGGAGGCTGGAGGCTTTTTATTGTAGACATACTTTTTTTTCTTTTTAAAATTACTCTATTAAATCTAATCTTTTGAATTCATTTCAGTGTAAAGCTTATGCACCAGCAATAATATTATCTTTTTAAATCAATAACATTGATAATCTCCAATAACAATTAGAATATAATAACCATACATACCTTACAATAAACAATATAATGAAAAATAAATTGTGTAAGGTATCAAAGAAAAATTATCCAAAATAATTAGCCATCGCTAAGTGAACTAATGAACTTAAAACAGCACTTCCCAGGTGCTTTCTCAAAAAGTAAGGTCTTCATCGATTCTCTAACACCAATACAATTAGCCCTCAACTTATGACTAGTCACTTAGTGACTGATTGAAGTTATAGTGGATCAAAAAAAAAAATACTATGATCTGGGTTTCCAACAGTCAGGGTCCCTCACATGCAATCACATGACCAAATTTTGGGTTTTTGGCAACTGGTTTGTATTTATGGCCCTTTGCAGAATAGTAATAGCAATAGCACATAGACTTATATACCATTTTATAGCCCTCTGTAAGCGGTTTACAGAGTCAGCCTATTTCCTGCAACAGTTTGGGTCCTCATTTTACCCACCTTGGAAGGATGGAAGGCTGAATCAACCTTGAGCCTGGTGAGATTCGATCTGCAAATTGTAGGCAGCTGGCTGCAGCCAAAGTAACTTGCAGTACTGCACTCTAACCACTGCGCCACCGAGGCTCCTGCGATCCTTGACTGTGACTTACAATGTTATTTGCCAGAAACCAGTGTTTATCTCCAGTTTCCAGAAAAAAAATTGGAAAAAACCAGCCAGACTGGGAGGAAAACTCAGGAAGGAGATAAGTCTCAAAACTCTTGTGGTTACACAATGATTCAAGGCTAATCTCATGTTTGAGTTCTCTTTCCTTCTTGGCTATTTCCCAACAAAAAATGCCCTTTGCAAACAATGGGTTTGCTTAACAACTACAGCATTCCATTTAACCACCACAAAAACGGTCATAAAATTGGGCATTGTGATGTGAGGACCTGCTTAGTCAACAGCACATCTTATAATTGTAATTCTGGGCTCAATTACGGTTGTAATTCAAGGACTACTTGTACTAGTGATGCTAACTTGATCCTGGCCTCTCTGTGTTACAATTTCATAAAAGGGGATCAGTAATGAAAAGAAAATTCCATGTTGATGGCCCCCAGTACTAACCTCTTTCAGAGTGGGAATACAAACTGCCCTTCTTTTCAGATATTTATGTCCATTGTTTATCATGTGGCAACATTTTAAAGGAAACTCTAAAACTGTATGAGATCTCTCAAACTGGACTCAGATCATAAACTGCCAATCTCTCCCCTTCCCATGTGATGACCCAGGGTGGGATACAAAACAAACACAGTCACAGAAACAGGTGAAGCCCCTTTTATTCCTTCACTTTGCTTCAAAGCTCCGGATATATTTGACGGAAGACAAAAAGACTCCCACAAAAACAGTTACATGAAGAAGGAAAAAAGCAACACAAACCAGGCAAAATAAGGGCTGGAGGATGTCCACAGATAACACACCCTGGGAAGGACGCCAAACTCAGAGAGGAACTATAAACTAGAGATATTTACATGCTTTGTTTCCAGCATTTGCCAGTACGCAGGTCCAAACTCTTCTTCAGTTGTCACACCTGCAGCCCATGAAGAGGATCGAGGCCCTCTCCTCCTGAGGAGACCATGTCTCTCCCTTATCCTCTCCTCCCTGTGTGCCCTAGGATGGATAGGGGATGGGCCTGGGTCCTTCTCTGACTGCTCAACCGGCCTCTGCTCCTCCCCAGCTTCCTCCACAACCTCCAGAGCTACATTTCCACTCCCTGTCGGCTGTTCCTCCTCTCCCTCAGAGTCAGTCTCCACCAGGGGCATGACACTCCCCTTCCACCAGCTAGGGAAGTGGAAACTATGGTTTGCAACATCACAGGTTTCTCTGTCTATCACACAGGCCAGTGAGCTACTGGAGATACAGATCAGAGACATCCTGAAGGCCTCAGGTACCCCACCGACCATGACCCTAGGAAACAGCTGTCTATGCCAGGGCTCTCCAACCTTGGCAACTTTAAGGCTTGTGGACTTCAACTCCAGAATTCCTCAGTCAGCTGGCTGAGGAATTCTGGGAGATGAAGTCCACAAGTCTTAAAGTTGCCAAGGCTGGAGACCCCTGGTCTATGCTAAGTCATGATACCTAAAAAGAAAAAAAAGAGAGAAGCCTAGCACAAACCTTCTCAAATCAGCTTTTTGATATAAATCAAATAACTTTTTATTACAGTCATAGACCAGTATAATTTTTAATATAGCATATGCGGTGTGTATTTCCTGGGAGAAATGCATGGATTTCATTTTTTTTAGGATTAAGTTTTGAATTAAGCTTCCTATTCCTTTCGCTTCACCAAAACAGAAACTGTGACATAAAATAAAAGTACAGAAATATATTGAAATGTTGTCCTACTAGCTGTCATAGACAGCCATAGCTCCAAAGGCTATTGAGGCACCTCTGGTTCTGATTTGAGAAATAAAGCAAAGGGCAAATCAGTTTTGGGTGATTTCACAACCTTAATTCAAGCAAGAATTTCACCAGTAGACTTCAGGAGTTGTTTGAATAATATCAGTATTCATCTGCTACACAAAATTAATTTGCTCTATTAAGTTTGGGCACAAAGCTTAGATTTAACTAGATGTACCAATTTCAGCTTCCCTTTTTCAGTTTCTTAAGTCTGCTCCATAGCACTTTAAAAATATTTAAAAATATTATTTTATATATATTTTCACACTATTTTGTATAACTTTTATAAAACAGACTGTCTTTTTTGAGGACCTTCATCCTAACATACTGGGAAATATGAATATTGAATGGCATTGAAAAGCAAGCATTTTGTAAATTCTCCCCGAAATACAACCTGATAAAAATATTTTCCATCCATAGCTATGGAAGGCAAAAATTAGCCTCAAAAATGAAATGGTTGGAACTGCAGCACAATATATTAAATATGCAATTTACTATAATGATGCAATGTTTCATAATAATTTTTTATTTAGACAGTTTTGGAAGTAGAAAATAATACTTTGTCACAGCCTGAAAATTGTTTGTTTAGCAGAGTGTGTTTCCTTAACAATATACTGCATATTTCAATCTTAAGGGGCAATTCCAGGGGTGGGGCTCAGTTTTTTTAACAACCGGTTCTGCGGGTGTGGCTTAGTTGGTGGGTGTGGCTTGGTGGACATGTGACTGGGTGGGCATGGCCAACTCAACATCACTCATGTCAAGGGGCACTTCTCACAGGCCTCTCATGACAGTGGGGATGCTGCAATGGTCATAAGTGTGAAAAATAGTCATAAGTCACTTTTTTCAGTGCCATTGTAACTTGGAATGGTCACTAAATGAACTGTTGTAAGTCAAGGATTATCTGTACAAAAATACAAAAAGCTGCTTTGCTTGCAAAAAGCTGCCCTAAATACCAATCATTAGAT
Organism: Pseudonaja textilis; assembly: GCF_900518735.1. The sequence continues at coordinate 1,052,515 of NW_020769378.1, forward strand.
TAAAAATACCTGCAAGCCGGAGTTACAAATCAGACAGGGTGCCAGAGCACCTCGAGGAATGAAAATAGTTAAAATGCAGTAATAACTATCAAGAAGCCAACTCTTGCTCATAAAGTGAAACCCTTTAGCAGAGAGGTCATTTAAGCTCTCCAGAAAAAGCAGACCCAGGAAAAGCAATCCTTAGATCCATTTGTACCATTTAAAAATACCAGCTGGTCTCACAAGATATCCTAAGGAAATCATCCAAATTTAAGGGAAGGTCACATGCCCTCCAGAAAGGCAGTGCCAAGCTTGCATCCTGCCTCTTGGAAGTACACCCCAAAAGGACAGTGCCAGATAGTACTAAAGCAGTGAGGAAGACCCCCTCCCCAGATAGAAAAAGAAACCATGAGGCAGGGAAAAATTCAAACACAATACACATAATTAAATCTAACAGTAGCTGTTGCTTATTGAAGCTGAATAGGGAAAATTATCCCATCAATAAACACAGGATTAAACGTCACCAAGCATAGAATTAACATTCACTAAAAACCAGTTTTAAATCAAAACTCAGAAAGAGTATGCAAACTCACATTTGAATGTCAATCTTTCTAGCTAGCCAAGAAGCCTTGCTGAATGTCACTCATCTTGGTTCCCTGTCACTAAAAGCTTTGCTTCATTATTCAATGATTTCTTCAAAGTGCTAATTGTCCAGGGAAGTATTTCCTCCCAATAGCAATGTAAAAATCTTAAAACAACCCTTCCCCTTTAAGAAAGCCAAACCTCAGAAGCTCCACAGACAGGAAGTCTAGGCTGTCTGCCAAGAATGTAATAAGGGTGGAAAAAAACAAAAGGAGATTGCTTCTAATTACTGGTTCTCCAAACTGCTTACAAAGTTAACAAGGGGTTCTATAGAACTGGATAGAACTGGTAGAATCCTATCCCTGGGAGATTCCCTTGTCCTGAATATAATAACAAATATTAGTGTTTACATGGGTCAATCTTCTCAAAGATTGCAGTTTTCTTAAAGTTTTGTAAAGTTTTTTTCTTAAAGCTTTTTTCTTATATTATTGTAACCCATTTCCTTTTCTCATTCTCATTGCTACAACGTTTTGATACATTTTTTTGCAAAAATGATGAAATCCTAAATTCCCAGCAACAGAACAAATGGATGGGATAAATTATCTGGATAAAAATCCTTGATTGGTTATGCTGATTGAGGAGGTGGACACTTAAATCTGGAAAGTAACTCCCATACAAAAGACATATTTTACAAAGCAGATAACTTTGACAATCTTAACATGGCGACTCATATACTTTATGATATTGTTGAAAGGTGTCAAAATGCCTTTCTTTCGAGGATTTGATTTTCCCGCTGGGAGAGCGCTGGTGTAAGGATACGGACAACTGCTTGAAAGCTGGATCTTTTTATTTTTCAGGAAGGCAGAGAACAGCGAGAAGTCTGCATTCCTGGGCTAGCTAGCTTCTTATGGTAAGCCCCTGGTTTTTTATACCATTTTCTCCCTTTGTAAGTTGATTTTGTGTGAGTGTTTGTATTTGTGCCTAATGTTTCAAATCCTGTTTGAGTTTGTCTTTATTTCCGTCAGAGAGCGAACTCCGCAGGGTGGCCAGATTGCATTATTGGTTTTCTGTAATCTCTTTTAGCTTTAAGATAGTTTTTCATATTCGTTCTGTGGCAATCTCCTGTCTGTCCCTTTTGTAATTTATATTTTGTGTCTTTTGTCTGTTTGTTTTGCTTATTTGGTATGTCCTGTGTTTGTAAGGGTTTCTAAATTATCTTTTGTTTCCTTTTCCTATTTGTCTAGTTTTCTTAATTACTTAGGCTTTTGTCTATAGGGATTCTTTAATACTTTTTAATTTGATTCCTTTTCCTATGTAAGTTTGTTTTCTGGCTGACCTGATGTTCCCCTTGGGCTTTTCCTGTTTTTTGTGACACTACTGCCTTTGTGAAATTCCCTTTCCACAATAT
>NW_020769378.1:1056952-1067199 GCF_900518735.1 Pseudonaja textilis
TTATTATTATTATTATTATTATTATTATTATTATTATTATTATTATTGGAATGGATCTGAATGAAGGTGGTCAGATCTTGTAGAGTGGAATTGATAAATATATTTAGGAGAGAATAGTTGTAAGTTTAATTATGAACAAAAATGGCTACAAGGTAGATCAGAAAGTATATATTCATGTCATCTTGAGTTTTTTTTCCAGAGATATTTGTTTACTTTCTATTACAGTGCATTTCCACTATATTACACTAATTAAAACAAAGTAGTTAAAACAAAATAGCTTTGGACGCATATAAAAACTAGGAATTCATATATCAATGATAGCTTAATGCTGTGATATGCTCCACTGAATGATAATAATCAAGAAATCAGAGATGAGCTCTGGGAAAAAGTAAATAACTTTCTAAATGAATGTGATCCTGGGGTGAGGGATGGTGATATATATTGCCTGTAGGGCGACAGGAATGGATAGACAGGAATAAAATAAAACATTGCCAAACAAGAACTGCTTAACTATTTGGAGAGTCAAGAATGAATGAAAATGGTAACAGTTTGGTGTCCATAACTGTTTGGTGACCTTAGGGAAAACTGTGCTTGTCTGAATATATGCTTAAACCAAAAGATCTATTCATACATGTACTTAGAAGAGGAATGAAGCGAAAAAACATGTGGCCCCTTCTGTGATCATTTATAATAACATTGTAATTATGATGAATTAGTGAAGAACGCAGGGGAGATCAAAGGCTATGAGCGTGGGAGACATCAACTTTTTTGGTAAAGAACTGATCTTGGGAAAAGGAGTCGTGAAAGAGAAGGAAAGAAATTAATAAAAAAGGAATGAAAATGGAATGACAGTATAGGATGGCATGAATACTCCAGTTATTGGATTCTCTCCCCGGAAAGAGGTTGGATGATTTCCAGAGTTACTTCCAACTCTTATGTTTTAAGGTCTATAATCATCTCATCCAAGATCCTACGCATTTACTAATAGTTGCTGAAGGAACAATGATTCGAGCAAGAATTTTCCACTAAAACTTTTCCATATTTGACTATATCAAAGCAAGAACTTTCTACCATTACATTTTCTATTCCTTATCGAATCAAAGCAGACCTTTCTTGTAACTCCTAAAAATAGCTGGTCCATGAAAATTGCACTAGTTCGCAATGAACTCACATTTTCTGTTTAACTCACTCGCTCTGTGCAATAATGTTCTACTTTCCCTGATATTTGGAACCCAATGAACATTTGTTCAATAAAAAAAGGTTCTTCCTACTCAGCCCTGAGCTTCATTCTTCTGCCAGAACAAGATTAATCTCCCAACAGAATGAAGAAAAGTGGACATAGAAAGAAGTTACAGAGTTGCCTGGGCAGAATAAAATCATTATACAATAGAACTACATAAAACATAAAATCATAGGGCTGGAAGAGATCTCTGAGATCTAGTTTAACCTCCTTCTCAAGATAGGAGCCTTACCCTATCCCAGTCAAAGGGTTGTCCATTTTTGAAAACCTCCAGTGATGTGGAGCACCTACAACTCCAGGAAGAAAGCATTGCATTGATTAATGACTCTCACTATCAAGAAGTTTCTCTGTAGTTCCAAATTGGAACTCTCTTAACATTAATGTATGGAGTTACTTGTAGCTCACGTATTGCTCTGATTTAATGCAGTAGCTAATCCTCAGTTTGAGAAGCTAATTCCCCACATTACTTCCCAGCAAGATCCTTTCAGTCTCAGTCAATTAATTAAGTATAACCACTCCTGTTGGTAACCTCCGAGCAATGGAGGTACTGTAAGGCAGTGGTGGGATTCAGTTCTTTTTACTACCGGTTCTGTGGGTGTGGCTTGGTGGGTGTGGCAAGGGAAGGATACTGTAAAATCTCCAGTCAGAGGTGGTATTTGCTGGATCTCCAAACTACTCAAATTTTCCACTACCGGTTCTCCAGTACTGGTCAGAATCTGCTGAATACCACCTCTGCTGTAAGGGTAGTTTCACTTTGCCCAAATGTTAATATAAACAGAAGGGTTCCTGTGACAGAATGGAGATCTATCTGCCCATCAGACCTACCCAGTATACCTGTGATAATAACCTAAAGTTGAGAAAGAGCAGGGAGAAAACCAAGTAAGTTTACAATTGAGTTCAAAGTGCAAGAAGAAAACTGGCTAGTAAGAAATGATGGAATGAAGTAGAGGATGCTGAAAGGATATAGGACCTGGTGGTTAGAATCATCAAGGAGGATGATAATATAGTGAAAGGCCTGTCTCTCTATAGTACAGATTTATGTTGGGAAAAAAGGATCCAAAGGTACTTTAAAAAATCAAATTTGCACCAACCACAAGGCATTGACTGTAAAGTTTAAAATAAAGTTCTTGATTAATTGTTTGGGGAATTTATTCACTTACTAGCTACATACTTAATAGATCAGGACAGGATCATATTAATAGAAATAATGCTGTTCAGAGCAGAGAGATAGAGTAATTAGTCTCAAAATAGTAAAGCAATCAGGTCATAAAGCAATTTGTTGCAATTCTTGCAAAGGACATTATTATTGCCCCTCATATCAATGCAGAATCCCCTCTTAATTCATTAACCATTGTCCCGATGTATTCTAGGTAAAGAAAACTTTTCCTTTATTTTACAATTCCCATATTTCTTTCTTTCCTGTTCCACATTATCTCTCTTCCCTGTTGTTTTTCCAAATCTTTTCTCCCTCTGATTTATATCCCTCTCTACATATATATATTTTCCTTCCCCCTTTTACTTTTCTGCTGTTTCTTTCTGTCTTTCTGATGTTTATAAATATTCCCCATTTTAGTTACTTTTTAAATCTCCCATTTTTAAACCCCCCTTCTTCTTCTTCTTCTTTTTTGTGGTGTTCTTTGTGTTGATTGTCTATTTAAGATGGCTTCTTCTTGAACTAACTCCTCCTTCTCTGAGGTTTCTTCTTCATATTCTTCAACCGCCATTTCCATAGCTTTTAACTCAGAGGCAAGTGATCCACTTCTTGCATGTAGTAGTTCTTTCAAATGTTTAAGTTCCATTTTTAGATCCCACAGAGATATTATCATTACACACTCTTATATCTTATAGGCATTAAAATCCACCAATCACCAATCTTTTTCTTTCTTCTTCTTCAAATTTTCTGGATTAACAACTATTCCCAAACTGGGTTTATAGCAAAATCACCAATCAGCCCAACAATCCATATTTTTTCTTTTGTTCTAATTCAATTTTCACTTTTTAGGGTACTTTTTATATTGTTTCAATATTTCCTTTTCATTGTATCAGATCCGATTCATAGAGAAATAGGAACTTTCAGTTTTTCCGCTTAAATTTTTGTCCACCAGATGGCACTCTCCATTATACAATGTCCTCACCTTCCCCCCCCCCAGCCCCCCATTTTATTTGTTCGGGGCTTTCCAAACCTCGGTATTCCAAACCAATAAAATCTTCAATTTAAATATGTCCCCCTTCTTTTTGAAAACTCCCAAGTCCATCTTTAAATTGTGCCTGTTTGTTAGCAATGTATTTTAATTCAATTTGTTTGGATATCTTGTTCCGGCTTCTTCCAATCCTGGTTCGAAGCCCTGCTCAGCTGTCAAAGATATTTTCACTTTTTTCCCCTTTCCCTTTAAAAATCCGCTGCTTTCTTTTTCTTTCATAAAAATTCTTAAAATACCATCCTGGGGTACCTTTTAATTAATTGTTGCGCCAAGTTGCCCGGTTCTTATGTTGTCCACCTCTTTCTTTTCTCCTGCCCAAATCTTAGTCCAGCTAAGTCCTCCTCTTCAGGGTGGCCATTTTAGACCACCGCTCGGTCGTCTTCAGGGGGAAACATTGCCTAGCCCAGGGAGGGGGGATGCGGCTCCCCTCGACCTGGCTGGTGGCTTCCCCTTACTCTGCCACCCCTACGAGGCAGCTTCAGCCCCTAATCAAAGTGATTGGGGCTCTCCAATGAGAGAGCACGGACCGGAGCTGCAGACAGTCGCAGTCCCCGGTCCATCAACAAGAAGGGCTTAACCCAGAAGCCTGCAATTTGTTGCAATTCTTTGAAGCCAGAAGGAATGGCAACTTGAAGCTCTGTTTGTACGTTTTAATTGAATGCGGCTTGCAAGATTATTTGATTGAAATAGTCTATCTATCCTTAATGAGCTCTATTCTTGATATCCAAGAAATATAAAAAGTATATCTTGTTGACAAAAACATTCTTGTCATTGTGTCTGATCCGATATCCTAAAACCTCATGACAGGCCCTCACAAGGGTGCTGTTATTTAGAGTTTGATGCTAGAAATATAGGGTCTTTTTGTGTCACCTCAGAACTATGGCATCCAACTTCTTCAAGACTATGATGAACACCCATCTGCCTGCCTGCCTGCCTGCCTGTCATCAAAAAGCTGCATTTCTTCAATTTAGCTATATAAATGACTTGTCTTGGTCTATTGTTTAAACATTGTTTATTGTTTTATTTTACCTGTTTAGGTAAATGTTAGTATAAAAATACAAGTAATAGATGATGATAAACCAGCCATGAAGGAATGGCTGAAGCTACCAGCTAAGACACAGAGTAACCGCAAGCATGATGAATTTCTAACCCCAATGACTATTGAGACCATAGCACAGGAGAGGTGATATATCATGTATCTTGGCAGAACATCACCTTTCCTTGAAGAAAATTCACTCGATAAGATACAATGTTAAGATTTCCACATTTTATTTATTTATTTTGACCAGAAATCTTTCAGCAGAATCTAAAAGAATAGTTGAATATAGAATAGCTACATTCATATTTACATTAAAATTATTTAGAGGATTATATCATCTTTTTCCCAAATGATTCCTTTGTTTGGAAATTTATTAATTTATGAATACTACCAGACTCCAGAGTGGCATGAGGGGGATTCGCAATATTTAACTTAATCTTAATACAAATATTGTCTTTTAGTAACAAACTTAAAAACAATAAAAACTGATTCCCTCATTAAAAAGCACCTATCTGTTAGTATTTCTTCATACAGGGAGATAATTCAAACCAAACTCAAAATACCCTTCCCTCCCCATATAGCACTTTTTATACCACTTTCCTGTAGGGGAATCAGATAGGAACCAGTAAATACCTCAATGCAAAAAAATCCCCATGTTGTCCTGCACTTGTACCTATGAGGAGAGAGAACTACATCATAGTGTAGGAGTAACTATTGTGAAGGACAAGTTTAGGCAGATTCAGCTTGAAGGAGAACATTCTGTAGAGCCAATCAGTGTCATCACATTTATCTGTAGCTAGCATTTTAAATCCCAGTTATTCTAGTTAAACTATTGGCACAATAGGATGGCTTTAATTGTCGCATCGGATCTAAATTTTGCTGGACAATGATCCACATAAAGAATTGTTATCACTATTACATCATTTATCAACGGACAAGCAGACTGAGGATCTACTGTAGATCTCCAAACAGTACTCAATCAGAGAGAGTAATTTATTCCAACATTGTTCCTACTTGTTAACTGAAACTCTGTTTTAAAATGCAGGTCTTATCACCAAAGGATTTCTAATGACACTAGAAGCTTGCTTGATTTAATTGTGGAAGGGTTGATTGTTGTAGATAGTTGCTTCATTTACAGTAAAGCTTCAGTCCTTTCTCCTACTGGATTTCCACTCAAGTGTGTGAATTTGCTTCTTCTGCTAATCCCCTCGGAATCCAGTAATTGCCTTACTATTTAAGTCCTAGATATGGAGTCACAAGAGAGTTATTATTTTTTCCTAACTTGTCATTCAGCTATTGAAAGTAGAGCTGTTCAGTCATCAAAAGGCTAAAGGAAGGTCCTATTTCCCAGCCCCTCTGCACCAGCTCTTAGCAGAGAACAGAAAGAAATTGGTCAAGTCATGAGGTGTGGGGTCCCCTTGGGGAATAAAGAGAGTTTCAATGCTCTTTAGCTTTGTGTTCCTCAACCCTTAGTGTGCGTGAGCTGAAAAGAAATAAAGAGAGAGTGAGAGAAGCTGTCTTATTGTTATAAGTAAATTTCAGAAGGGAGAACTATCAGCATTCTTGAAAGCTACTTGTTTTTTTTTACTCAGCATAGAGCACTTATTCATTTTGGCATCAACTGGGGAAAAAGAAGCATCCAAGTCAACAAAAACTCATCCAACTTTTAAACATCCAACTGAATGACAAAGTTTTGTAGCTAGCCAAAGAACTTCAAGAACTGGATTTTCTCATGGCTTGACCCTTTGAGCAGGTCAGATCTTGCACGTCATTTCTGCCTGAAAATCCCTTTCTTGATAAGGATTGGGTGACTTCGAAATCCTTCCCTGCCAAACTCACATCGTCATGGTGGTATCACGTGACATATCGGGACTTTCCCCCTCTTTGTTAAACTGGGCATGAGCATGGTCAGTACATGACACATCCAGCCTGTGGGCTGGGAGTTTGATAGGCCTGCTGTACATTTATATTCTATGCAATCATTGGTTACAATTCTTGAGTAACTACTTTCACTAGAGAACCAATTTGATATAGTGGTTAGAAGCACAAACAAGCAAGCTAAAAACTGGGAGACTGGGAGTTCTACTCCTAAAAACTGGGAGACCGGGAGTTCTACTGCAAAGCCAGCTGGGTGAACTTTGCTCAGTCACTCTCCCTCAGCCCTGAGAAGCAGGCAATGGCAATCCACTTCTGAAATCTTGCCAAGAAAAGGCTAATCCAGGCAGTTGACCAGGCAGTCAATCAAAGAATGACTCAACCTGCCCCCCCTACCCCCCCCCAAACCCCAACCTCAAATCACTTCTACTAAGGCAATATAAGGGAGTGCTGTTAATATATTGTTAATGTATACCATGTATATGTATATGGACAGAGCCGGTAACAAGAGCACATTCAGAATTTCATAGCTTTTTTTTTTAATGATTCTTGGTGTGATGACCTAGGACATGGCACAAAACCAACAAAGTCACAGAAGTCGGTTTAATACCTCCAACTTGGCCCCCAATGTCCCGTTATCATCAGCTGGAGAAAAAACTCTCCCAAGAACAGTTTTTAAAATGAAGAAATTCAGTCCAAACCCAAAGTACATCTAAATTATAAATAAAAACCAACACAAACCATGCTGCAGCAATTAACAAGACAGGGCAGGATAAGGAATTGAAGACTTCAAAAGATAATGAAACACACACAGTTGGAAGGATGCCAGAATCCAGATAAGACTTGACAAACCAAAATAATTAATACTTTGCTTCCAGCAAGGTGCTGTGTGCAAACGCCCTTTTTAAATCCCGTTTTCCCATTTGCAGCTAATGAAGGGAATCAAGGCCCTTTTCTCCCCTGTAACTCATGTTGCTCCCTTCTCCTTCCTCCCTGTGTGCCCTAGGATGAAGAGGGGGTGACCTTGGGTCTTCCTCTGAATGCCCAGCTGGACTGTTCCCTTCCCCAGTTTCTTCCTCAGCCACTGCCATTGTAACTTTGAATGGTCCCTAAATTAATGGTTGTAAGTTGAGGACTATCTGTGCTTATGAATGAACAACCTGGCAACTTTTTTTACAGTTTTTACGAAACAGAAGGGAAAATAATCTTTAAAAAACTTACTCAGATTGGACTAGATTCAGCTAATAACTAAAGATTCAGCAAGCACAAGAATATGTTTTAACTCCCTGCACACAGCCCGAAAGATGAACAATTTGTCAGGAAAAAGTGTTGACAATCCTAATTCAGCCTGGCAAATATTGGCTGAACTGAAGATACGGGGATTGCTTGCAAAAATAAGCATTTTGTGGAAATTGCATTAACAGTATCTGAAATGGGAGGCAGACTATATTAAATTGCAGACTACATGGAATGATATGGAAAGAATGTGCATTTGGAAAAAAAAGAAGAATATTTCAAACATGAAATGAGATATATCTGCCCACTGTGAGTGGGAAAATAAGTTAAACCTACCTCATTATTTCAAATTTGTCCATCTTGCCTATAAAGCAAGGGTTTAGGTAATGGAGCACAACTATCTGTACTAGGGGTGAGACAGAATGATTTATTCTGGCTTTGGAAACTACATAATACGGATGTGTTAATAATTCATTCTGAACCACAAACTTTGCAATATTTTTTTTTTAATTTTATAAATAAACTATTCTTCCAGTGCTGCTTGTCTAGGAGACAGGTGGCTTATTTTTCCTTTTATAAACAGAAAACAGCATGGATTTCTTGCTATGGCATTTCTACTTCTGGACAGTTACAAATAGGAAGTTAGTATTTGTTTGCAGTTTTAAAAAAACTGGTGGAATGGTGATACTAACACAGATCCTAATTTAATATAGCATGCTATGTTTTTTTACCTTTCATGGCTATCAGTAGAGAATGGAAAGAGGATTGAGAAATCAGTTGGGATCTTTTTCATGCTCATCTCAACCCACAGGGATCCCCCCACCAGCCCTTTCCCAAATCTACAACATTCCAATTGTTTCCTTCAGCTCTTGATAGCATAAGAGTGTCTATTTCCCAAGGTAAAACTTTCGGTTTGATTCTTTGCAATTGCTTGCCTGCCTTCCCCATTGCAGGCTCGATTCTTTTCTCCAATTCTATCAAATAATAGCCTGAGGTCAGATTACAGGAACTTCAATCTACCAACCTACTTTTTTATTCACCGAGAACCAAGCTAAAACCGTTTTTCCCCTCCCAATATAATACATTTTTATTAATAGCTTTTTAAACACTTTTCATGATTATATTTATTGTGGATTTTATTTTAAATGTCAAACATCATATTTTTAATACATGGTTAGATTACATTGATGTCATAATCCTTTAACACTATGTGTGTGAAATCATTTTATATTCAACCATGAATCTCAACGTAAGTCACTCTGACAGATTACAACATATTATAGAAGTAGGTTAAAACAAGTTATGAAACTACATTGTGATTTTAAAAGGACTATTTTATTAAAAGGTTTAATATAATGTGAAATAAGAAAATAATCTTTTCTTGTGCCTGAGATTTTACAGCAGTTGGCTTGCATTCATTAAGGAGCTTAAATAAATTCTGCCTTTAATGGGCCAAGATAACCCAATTTGGGGTTTTTTTATCATTAAGAAAAAAAAGCAAATTAAAAATAGTACAATTTTGGCTGGTGGATTAAGAACAAGATAAAAAAGGAAGTATCTGTGATCCTACTTTAATAAGTAAAGTTCATGTGAAAGTTAAAACACATAGTAATGACATACAATAACTCTATGTCATCACTTAAAAGAGTGGTCACCAACCGGTGGGCTGCGGCCGATTGGTGGCCCATGAGAAAATTTTGGTGGGCCGCAGAGAAATGTCTCCCGAAAGCACCCCCAAAGCAATTAATCCAGGCTGTGCCCTAGATTATGGCCTGCCTACCTGCTGGCCCCCACCCTTTGGCCGAGTGCAAACCTGCTAAAAGCAGCGTAGCCCTCGCCAGCCAGGACAAGGTAATGGCGCTCTTGAAGCAAGAGGGGGCTGGCAGCACAGGCAGGCTGAAGGAGATGGAGATGGCCAGAAGGTACAGGAGCGCTGCCCTACGCTACTTGCATTTGTGTGGCACTCTTGCACATTCCAGTTTGCCTTTCCTGGCCTGGGCTCTTCCTCGATGGCTACGGGCTGTAGGGATGGCCCAGGGCAGGAAAAGTCACGAGTGGTGGTGGTGGGAGGGGACAGAGTGGGCAAGTCCCTTTTGGTGTTCTGCTCTGCTGCCCCCCCCCCCCCATGGCCCCAGCCATTTCTACTTAAGAAAAGTACAGGAAAAAAGAGCAGAAACATAGCTCTTGCTGTGGTGAAAGAGCTGAGATCAAGGAAAGCACAGGCAAGAGAAGATGGAAGCTACCGCCTTTGAAAAGCGCCGCCAAGCCCCCACTCAATCAAGTCACGCCCCCACTAGCAGTTAAAAGGAAGAAGCAGCTGCAAGCTCACCTTACTCTGAGAAGCACAAAGCCGAAGACACAAGCCTGAAGATGATGAATGACACTTTGTCAAAATGTCGGCAAGTCGCTTCCAATTTTACGCGGGAGAAAACCCGAATAACCAAAGATCCATATATATATATATATATATATGTGTGTGTGTGTGTGTGTGTGTGTGTGTGTGTGTGTATTCTTAAGTTTCTGCGGGTACTTACATGTATGGTATTCAGCTTTGTTCGGATATTTTCCCACATAATTATAGTTGTGCTCTTAAAGTTGTAGCAACGTTTTGGCAGAATCTCATCTGCCAATACAGAAGCCTGATGATGTATATATG
>NW_020769378.1:1076175-1218465 GCF_900518735.1 Pseudonaja textilis
CACACACACACACACACACACATATATATATATATATATATATATGTATGTATGTATGTATGTATGTATGTATATGTATATGTATATGTATATGTATATATATATGTATATGTATATATGCATGCACACACACACACACACACACACACACATATATATATATATAAAATCTTTGATAATAATCCCACTCCTTTTCAAGGACATTCACGAGACTATATCATGGCGATCACAGTGCATGATGTGGAATCAGGTGCAAACATCTGAAATGGTAACACCCAAAGTTCAGAAGTGGAGTGTCGTTCCACACAGCCTTATTTTCTAGCAGCTGCAAATAATAAAGTAGTGTTTTCAATTTGCAAATTGCATTTGCTATATCAACCTCAGAGGGTTTGCAGGGGAGCTAAAAAAACTATCAAGATAATTTGCTGGCCACGGCCATCATTTTTGGGGTTTTCAACTTTTCCTAAAGATGCCCATGGTTGGCCTCTGGAAGTTAAAATAGGAATTGGATTGTTCTCTAAGGAGTACATTCGAAGGCAATGTCTTTTTTCAAGCAATATAAATGATTACACATCTGTCCTGAACTGCAATTGAATATACCCAGAAAATTAAAGATATTGGGGGGGGGGGAGTTTAAAAAGGGGACTATGTACCAGTAGTAGAATAATAAAGCAGATTTGTTAATCTGGTGCCTGAAACATGACAATGTTGGGAATTCCAGAAACTGTTGCCCTAATATGGCCTGGTTAGAGCGTCCATCCAGGTTTATGAAGCCCTAAAATTCAATTTTTCATAAAACTAGGACATGCAGTGAATAGTGTTAAGCCAGTCACATGGTTTTTTTTCCCCCTTACTTTATGAGGATAAAACGAGAAGGCTATGTACATTTCAGCAATATTTTGTAGAGGAAAGAAGTGTTGTAATATGCCAACGTTTAAGAAAATGGCCATAAAAAATAACACTTTGGGGGAGGGTGTTTTATTCCAACAGAGGACATTCCTGCAGTGTGACACTTGCCAAAACTGGCTCCAATCAGTCAAGGCAAACTGATCACATTCATCATGCCAACACAAAGGAGTTCAGGTTTCAAAGGGAGTCAGTCTATAATACATGTAAGAATTGTCCTCCTAGTTCTTCCATGCCAAGACAGCAGCATTGTGAAAGAGATCTAATTTATGCCCACACATGATGGAAAAATGAAGCTCTTCTTTTAAAACCTTTGGGTGAAGCTGGAAGTAGAATGGTAGCGCAAAGACTAAATTTTCAATAGCAAAACTGCACATTGAACTGAAACATGCAGTGTGTTAATAGTCAGAAGAAGACTAATATGAAAAGGGATTGGAGGAGGAATTGCTGCAAAACACTCCAATTTAGCAAGTGCCTCCAAAATTACATGCTAGTTGCAATGGTGAGCACCCTTTTCAAAGTGATTAATGAGACACTTTGGAAACCAGGGCGAGAAAGGCCGTCTTAAGCAAATATTGTTTTCCAAAGGACAAGCCTTTCTATAAGAACTCCGATACTTTCTAAAAAATAAGAAAATATGAATTTAGGTACAGTCCAGTAAATGTCCAAAATTGGGAATACTAATATTTGCAGAGAATTAATGAAACTCTCATGTCTCACATTGTAATGGGCAGAATTATTGTTAAATATCTAGTTCAATTTCATACTAAGAAGGATCATCCTTGTTTGGAAATGACTCTCCTGCCCTCGAAATTCAGGGGTCAGGCTACAGAACTTTTCCCATTCACTCAACTAGAATGAACTTCTGAAAGCGTATCAAAATGTACTCAAAAAGGAATCCTTTATTGAGATGAGACAATTCATATAGGAGTTCAAAAGCAGTGTCTGAGGTCTCTTAGGCTTACAGGGAGACATAAGGGGGTTTAGAACCCCTCCCCTTATCTCGATGTGTATTTAGTGAAACAAAAGCCAGTATGTTAATTCCTCCCCACCCCTTTTGTAAGGAACAATCTTTTTCAAGGTTTCCCAGGGCATACCTAATTTCCCGCCACCCCCTTTTTAGAATGAACTTTTCCAGGGATTCCCAGGACACATCTCACTCTGGAATTTTTATGATCTTCTCATCTCCTGGCTGTGCCTCTCAGAGGTGATAGTTCTGGCCATCTGGCTTTTCTCCCTCCATTGTATCATGTGAGGGTTATACAAATTTGATATAAGATTAAATATATTCAGGTTACATCAAGAAAGGATTTCTTTATCAGCCTCCCCCCCCCCCCACTATTTTTCTTCCACTGAAGAAATGACAGATACACGGATCTGATATCCTGCCCTCCTTAAAAAACAGATATGTCTACTTGGAAAAAACAAAAATCATGCATTACATTTGCAATTCAGGAAGGTTTATCAGGGTATTTTTGGTGGAACTGACGTAGTAATGTGGGTGCTTTTACATGTCATTTGGCTACCCACTCATTTTCTGAGGAAGGAAGGTGTTTCCAAGCTACTAAATATTGTGTGGATCCACAGTGAGTGTGCAAATCAAGGATATCTTTAATTTCAAAATGTTGTTCCCCATGTACCATGATGGGAGTTAGAGATGTGGGAAGGGGAGGGTCTGAGGTTTGAAGTCATATGAGCAAGCTACTGTGAAATACTGGATGAATCTGCCTAAGTGTTTTGGGAAGTCGAAGCTCTACCGTCATGGGGTTAATAATTCTGGAGATGGGGAATGGGCCAATGAATTTTGGTCCTAATTTCTTAGAGGGTTGTAATGATTTTAAGAATTTTGTGGACAAATGTACACGGTCCCCAATCTTGAAAGGTTTAGGATGGCAGCATTTTTTGTCCACTTGAACTTTAAAAGCTGCTCTAGCTTCCTGAAATGCTAATCTTACCACTAGCCACGTGGTTTGCAAGTTATCCATCCACACCTTAAGGGAGGGGATTTCAGGTTCTTTGGTGGGTAGTTCCAGCATGGGGTTGAATTCTTGGCCCAGAATGGGGTGAACCCCGTGCTGCTATGGACTGAGTTATTGTATGCTACCTCTGCAAATGGAAGAAGGTCAGTCCAATTGTCCTGCTGGTAATTAATAAAACATCTTAAATATTGTTGTAATACGCTGTTCGAATGTTCAGAACCCCCGTTTGTCTGGGGGTGACTTGATGATGATAACCTCTGGGTGGAGCCTAATAGGTTTAAAAACACCTGCCAAAATTTGGATGTGAACTGAACACCCCTATCTGAGATAATCCGTTGGGGAGCTCGATGAAGGCAATAAATGTGTATTAGAAACATCTTTGCCAATGCCTTGGCAGTTGGGATCTTTTGGCATGGAATAAAGTGAACCTGTTTGGAAAAAAGATCAGTTACAACCCAAATGACAGTATTTCCAGCACTTTTGGGAAGCTCCACTATAAAGTCCATAGAGATCTCTTTCCAGGGAGCAGAACGGACTGCTACTGTTTGTAAAAGTCCAGGATATTTTCCTTGTCTTCTCTTTGCAGCAGCACAGGTGGGGCAGCTCACAACATAGCTTTCAATGTCCTTTTTGAGGGACAGCTACCAAAATTGTCTTTTGATGAGGTTCAGAGTTTTTACAAACCCAGTGTCCCGCTATTTTGGAGTTGTGGCAGCGTTTCAGAGGTCCATTCTCTGGCTTGCAGTCATTTTTTTCTTCGCATTTAGAGAGTTTTGCATATAGTTTAGCATCTAAGAGTTTTGTGAGGACTACACAGAGTAGCTTGATGTGTTCTTCCACCATTTCCATGTAGATTAAAATATCATCAAGATACACTAGAACCCGGGGCTTCTGGTTGTCGGCTTCGGTGACAGCAGGGATTCGCCTTCTCTGCGATCCCTGCTGTGCTAGCCGCCTTGGTGCCTCCGATCCTGACGGATTTGGAGGCTAAGGCTGCCCTGTTGGGGCAGTTGAAGATAGGGGGGATCCGGACGGGGATGAGGAACATCGCAACCCCCCCCCCAGCCGGCAATAACCCCCTTCTCTCAAGACGGTGCAGCGGTGGTCTTTTATGGCCACCATAAAGAAGCTGGCAATTGGATAAAGAATGCGCAGGAGGGAGAAGGAGTTTTTTTTTTTTAAAGAAAGTTTTTTCTTGGTCGAACTGGGACCTTAAGGACATATTTAACACCTGGGAAAGTAATGACTTGGAAGCTATAATGCTCCCGATTGATGTTTTCAGCTGTGAAGAAAAGTGACGAAAAGGGGAAGTCACTCTCCCTCCCTTATGGAATTAACAAATGGTCAAGGGAAACCAGCCTTTTGATAGAAGGTAAAACCTAAACTCCTTTGTTATAAGTAGGAAGGGAGAAGCTTGGGAAAACAAATTTTTACTCTAAGACTTTGCTGGAGGAGATGCCTTGAAGATAAAGAGAATAGAAATTAATTCTAAGAAAGATTTAAAGCACAGATTGGACGTTTCTGCTTTCCCTAATTTGATTTCACTCCTAGAAGAGAAACTGTAAAAAGAAGAAGCTTGTACTCTGCCTGGACTGTTTGATGACTGTGGGATTTTGGGACTTTTGGGAACTGTTTTAAGTTTGGAAATAATTGATTGGCTTAATAATAAGAAGAGGATACAGAAAGAGAAGAAGAAACAGTTCAAAATGGCTCTATCTCTTGATGAATTAAAAAAAACAATATTTAAAAATAAAGAAAGAAGGCAAAGATGTTATGGGAGAAGCCCTTTGTTTTCTAGATATGGCGCTTGTCATGTGTCAGCAAATTAAACAACAGCTGGAAGAAGCCGAGGAAGAAGAAGCCATTTTTAATGAACTAAACGGTGTGACTAAGAAAGAAAGGAGAAAGAGAGGAGCGAAAAGGAAGGACTTAAGAAATAAAAAAATGTTTATGAAAGAGAAAAAGAAGATGCAAAAACAACAGAATGCTAGAAAGCAAAAGGAAAGAGGAATGCAACAGAAAGGGGAAATCAAGAAGGCAGAGGTTTGGAGAGGAGGGGATAAATAGTTTAGGTGGGCTGAGAAGGAAAGGGAAAAGGGGGAAAAAAGTTACAAAGGTATAAGACAAGATGGAGAAAAGGAAACTTTTTTTTAGGGATAATGGGTAATATATGGGATTTTTTTTTTTTTTTAAAAAAGGGGGATTCTGCAAAGTACACATGAGTATTGTAATAGTGGTATTTGTATTATAAGTAGATAATCAGAACTTTTTAAGATCTAATAAAAGACTAAAATATCAAGGTATAATTTTAAAAGGTTTAATAATGAATGATAATAAGTTTTAATAAAATACTAAAGGGAATGTTTAAAATATTAGTTTGAATATAGAGTTTAATGGATTAATGTGTTGATTGTTATGGATTTATTATTGTAGTATTGGTTTTTGAAATAGTAGAATGTACTAAGCAGAATCTGATTGGGATTTAGGTGTTATTTTAAATTTTAACTTAGGGGAATGATAGAAAGGCATCATACTCCGATTAGTGATTCCAGGGGAAACTATTCTTTCTTAAATTGGAAATGAGACAGATGTAAAGGGAGAAATGGACAAAAGATATAAAAATATTTTTTTTAAAGCAAGATTAAATATATAAAACAGAATTAAGATGAGGCAAAAGTGGAGAGGAGTTATATAATAGATATAGAATGGTAAATAAGATGGGTAATGGTATATAAGAAGAGCGTGAATTCAATTGAGTCCATACAAAAAGAGGTAATCTGGGGCCAAGTTACTTTCTAGAAGAAAGTTTTATGTTTTTATGTCTATGTCTTATGTGTGTGTGTTTAATTAAGAATTAAATAATAAAATCTCGGAGGAAGACTAGATGAGAATAATTATAAACAAGACAGAGGAAAATATAAAGTTGATGATTGGATAGCAGATAAATCAGAAAGGAAATATGGTTGAATAATGATTAAAGAGAAACAATGTGGAATTTGGTAAAGGGAATTTACGTGTTTATATGGAAATGGGATAAATTATAAGTACGTGATATAAAGCAATATGTTACCTGCCTTGTAAGGATTTACAATGGAAAGAGGTTTTATGTTTTTAATGTTTAATGATGTATTGTTTTGTTTGTTTGTTTGTAAAATCAATAAAACTTGTTTAAAAAAAAAAAGATACACTAGAACCCCTTTATATAAAAATTCATGAAGGATTTCATTGATCAATTGCATAAACACGGCAGGTGCTCCTTGCAGTCCACTTTAAATTGGTAGCATCCCAATGGTGTGTTAAAAGCTGTCTTCCATTCATCCCCTTCCTTTATTCTTATGCGGTAATATGCCTCTCGTAGGTCTAACTTTGAAAAAAAAGTTTCCTTTCGAGAGGTGGGCTAACATGTCCTTCAAGAGGGGAAGTGGATTCATATTCTCTATGCAAATTACATTCAATTTTTTGTAATTAACACACAAGTGTGCTGAGCCATCTTTCTTTTCGCAGAATAACACTGGGGCATCTATTTTTGGTCGGGCTGGTTCAATGAAACCCCTTTTTAAATTTTTATTGATAAATGCTCTGAGTTCTTTCAGTTCTCTGGGAGACATGTACATTTGTGGTTTTGGGAGTTTAGCCCCTGGTAGAATTTTGATAGCGCAGTCTGTGGCTCGATGTGGTGGGAGTTCATCACAAGCTTCCTCACTAAATGCTTGGGCCAGATCCTGGTACTCATTGGGGATGTTAATTGGTTCAGTTGACTGTCCGGTCATGGCTGATTCTCTGTTCTCTGTCCCTTTCTTTATCCTTTCCTCTGGGCTTTTTGCAAATACTACGTCTCTCTAGAATTGTACGGTTCCTGTCCTCCAATTTATTTTTGGATTCCATTTCCGCAGCCATGTGAGAACTAGGACTAGTGGCTATTCCATTCCTGGGGATACAATAAATGTGAGCATTTCCCTATGGTTCCCTAGTCCTATTTTAAATGGTTCTGTGGTAAACCTGGCTGGCTGCCCCACCCCCTGCTATAGTTCCATCTAATTGGCAGAAAGTGATGGGATTTTCCATTTCTTTCAGTTGGATCCCCAATTTTTCTGCAAGGGAGGGATTTATTAGGCATCGGGTGCATCCCGAATCCAGCAACGCTGCAACTTCCTCCCCCTTCCCTCAATTGGGGATAAACAGTCTTAGGGGTAGAGTGATTGGTTCAATTGGATTGCTTATCAGTGGATCGATAAACGGATCTGACATCAGGATATCTGGAACTATTAGAGTTGCATTTCCTATGAGCCTTGCCTACGGTCTGAATAGTTATATCAACAGATCTGTTGGAAACCTATATGATATTACAACAGCTTGTCAAATTGGTACTCTTCATCCATGGAATTGGAACGAATCTTTGAAATCTTCATGAATATGGAAGATAGCAATAACTTCTATAGAGGCCAGGTCCAGAATACCTTATCAACTGGTTGAATTCTAAGACTACAAGGGTATTCTTTGGGGGAGGGATGTGCAGATTGTAGTCTGGTTGAAGTCTTGGGAGGAGGGTTAAGTTGGTAACTAGTGCAAGTGCACAATTTACTCTTTACTCCCTTTTTACTCATGTCACAGGGACTTTGACCTAATAGTCCTTTTTTGACCCTGCCCTGTAAATCCCTCTCGTTCAATGCTTTGTGTTAATCATTCCTTCCACACCTGCCAAGTAGTTTAATGAATTAAATGCTAATGTCTTTATGCTTTTCAAACTCCTCTGAGCGCAGGTCGAATTAGACAAGTGGAACGATTAAAAAGGTGCTTCTGGTGACTCAGGCTTGAATGTCAATTAAAGCAGAGAACATTGTAAAACCTGGAGATAAAACATAATATTATGTTTTTGATTTAAAACACATAGAGAAATTGCTATAATAATTTGCAGCATGCTGCTCTATGTTACTGATAAATAACATGAATTGTGTAGGAAGAATTGAATTCTGTTTGAGAATCATTAAAAGCCTACAATGAATAATGAGATTGCAGTTCCTCTAAGGCAATGGTCCCCAACCTCCTTGGCACCAAGAAACAGTTTTGTGGAAAACAATTTTTCCATGGACTGGGGAGGGATGGTTTTGAGTGCAATCTAGATCCGATGCATGTGCAGATGAAGCTTCACTTGCTGCCCAATGCTTGCGCAGTGCAGTTCTTAATAGGCCACACACTGGTATTAGTACCGGTCCACCACATAGGGTTTGGAGACCCCTGCTCTAAGAGATTTTCTTCAGAGCCGCAACTAGGAGAAATTATGGCGGTGAGCAGGAGGGAATTGGACAAGAATCTTAAATGGTTACCCAAAAGCTACTTAAGACCAGGACTGAAGTTACAACATCTTCCCCATCCCCCATGGTCATGTGCTCAGATTTTGGGCACTTGGCAACCAGTCTTCACTTATGCCCATTCGCAATGTCCTGTGGTCACTTAATTGTGATTTACATCAATTTTGGGGAGAAATTGGCATTCACTTCCAGTTTCAAGAGGAAAAATACCTTATAGTGAACTATGGGTTCTCTTAACAACCATTGTGATGACTCGGGGCATGACACAAAAATAACAAAGTCACAAAAGTAGAATAAATTCCCTTTAATGCCTCCAACTTGGCCCCAATGTTCAATTATCCTCAGCTGGATAACAAACTCTTCAACAGTCTACAGAAATACAGTAATTAGAAATAAAAAAAACCAACACAAACCACACTGAAGTAATTAATACAGCAGGCCAGGATGATAAATTGCAGACTTTCAAAGGATAATGCAGCACCCACAGTTGGGAGGATGCCAAAAACCAGATAAGGCTTGACCAAGATAATGCACGCTTTGCTTCCAGCAAAGAGCCATGTACAAACGCCCCACTTATATCCTGTTCTCCCAGCTGCAACCAATGAAAGGAATCAGGGCCTTCTTCTCTCTCGCAAGCCACATTGCTCCCTTTTCCATTCCTCCCTGCATGCCCTAAGATGAAGAGGGGATGGCCCTGGGTCTTCCTCTGAATACCCAGCCGGACTGTGCCCTTCCCCCATTTCTTCCACAGCCACCGGATCCACACTCCCACTCCCTGTCAGCTGCTCAATCTCCCACTCAGAATCAGACCCCAACAAGGGTATGACAATCACGATGTTGCTTAAGAAGAACCATATTTGTTTAACAACCATCACAAAAAATCTCATAAAATCATATCCCATCAAGTAATGACCCACCCATAAGACCACCATGTCTTATGACCGTAATTGGCAGGCTACATCATGGTCTACCTGTGCTTTATTTTATTGCATTACAAGACCCAGCTATGAAGCTGAGTGCTATTCCCGAAGCATTTTGATGTAACTGAGGCTACGTAGGTCATAAAAAGCTGGGATCGGAAAGAGCATCGTCTAAAAAATACCCATGAATGTGAGCAACTTGCAAGGATAATTAAAAAGAATATTCAGGATGAAACCGGAATCTCCTTGTTTGTGCAAAAGGGCAAATCTGCCAAGAATCATTTATCCCAATAGCAGTAGGGAACAGCACATCATTTCTCCAAATGTTCTCAAAGATGCCATTTGGTTCTCAGAGCAGTTTGAAACAGTTCCTATTTTGGAAAAGCGAGAGTTGGGCAAAATCGTGGAAGACAAATGCTGTCAGGCGGAATTTGGCTGGAAGGCAACTGGTTCAGGCTCAGTTTCTACAAAGCTTCCCCGAATTGCAGAACTTCAACTGCTCTCAGTGGAGCATTTTGTTTGTTCGTTTTCCTGCTTTAGAAATTTGTATTTCTGCCTAGCTATGAAATCATCCCACTCATTTTTTGGGGGACAAAGAATGGTTCCACATTGTGTTTTACTTACAATCCTCGTCAAATACCAAGGGAATCCTACAGAATCGACAAAATTACTCCATAACATGGATGATTGCTCTGCACGCAAAATTCTACCGCAGGTTTCCATAGATTTTACTATTATGTTTTCAGACTTCCTATAATGTATCTGCTTTCCTTGGAAACTCAGAACAAATGTTGCCCCTCCACTCATTCTTTTTTCTCTTGAGAGAAAACGTGCCTACCATCCCTGTCCTATTGTTTCTTTTATTTTTCTTATACATATCCACCTATTCATAACTTATGTTTTTACTTACACCTATTATCTTGTAAGCAATTGACAAAAATAAATAAATAAAATATAAGAATACCTAAAGGAATTTATGCTTGGTAACCTGCCTCTTCTTTCCCTCCTTTTCCTTCCTCTTCCTCTTCTCCTGGGGAATGGTTTGGTGTTATCACTTTCAAAGTAATTTAATAGCTGCACTAGTTCAGTTCTAAATCTAAACTTTATCTTCATTTTGTTTCTTTGCCAGCCACCCAGAAAACTTGAGTCAGCAATGGTCATGGCTGAGCAACTCATGTTGATATAAGCAGGTTCTACTCAACTCAAAAAAATATAGTTGTGAAAAGTGTCACAGTCTAATATTTGAAAAAGTTTTCTGTCATGCCGTACAGGTGGTCCTCTTTTAGCAACTGCCTCATGAAGTGACCACCCACAGTTACAGTGATAATGAAAAAGTAATCTTATGACCAATGCTTGCATTTATGACTTTTGTGGGTTTGTAAAGCAAATGAAAGCTGAAGTGAAATGGCAAACACAGTCAGGCTACAGAACTTTTCCCATTCCGTCAACTAGAATGAACTTCTGAAAAAGTATCCAAATGTATAAAAAAGGAATCCTTTATTGAGATGAGACAATTCATGTATGGGTTAAAAGCAGCGTCTAAAGTCTCTCAGGCATGAGGGGGAGTGGGTACATATTCTATATGCAAATCATGTTTAAATTTTGGTAATTCACACACAGAGGCATGGAGCCATCTTTCTTTTTGTGGAATAACACTGGAGGAGCTATTTTTGGTCAAGCGGGTTCGATGAAACCCCTTTAAAAAATTTTGTCGATAAATGCTCTGAGTTCTTTTAGTTCTCGAGGAGACATGCAGTACATTTGTGGTTTGGGGAATTTAGCCCCTGGTAGGATTTCGATAGTGCAGTCTGTTGCGCTATGGGGTGGGAGTGTATCACAAGCTTTCTCACTAAATACTTGGGCCGGATCCTAGTACTCTTTGGGGATGTTAATGGGTTCAGCTGACTGTCTGGTCATGGCTGACTCTCTGTTCTCTGTTCCTTTCTTTATCCTTTCCTCTGAGCTATTCGCAAATATTACGTGTCTCTGGTATTCTATGGTTCCTCTCCTCCAATTTATTTTTGGATTCCCTTTCCGCAGCCATGTGAGACCTAGGACTAGCGGCTCTTCCATTCCTGGGGATACAATGAATGTGAGCATCCCTATGGTTCCTAGTCTTATTTTCAATGGTTCTGTGGTAAACCTGGCTGGCTCCCCCCGCCCCCATAGTTCCATCTAATTGGCAGAAAGTGATGGGATTTTCCATTTCTTTCAGTTGGATTCCCAATTTTTCTACAAGGGAGGGGTTTATTAGGCATTGGGTGCATCCCGAATCTAGCAATGCTGCAACTTCCTCCCCTTTCCCTTGGCTAGGGATAAACAGTCTTAGGGGTAGAGTGATTGGTTCAACTGGATTGCTTACCAGCGGGTCGACTTCCGGATCACTTTCGGACTGGCTCAGATCCCCTTGAAGTGTTGGGGATTCTTCCTCTGGGTTGGGGGGGATTGGAATCCCACATCTACTCAGCCCCTCAGGCCAGTCTCCTTTCCTCGAGGGCTGGATGTTCCAGGTTTCCCCCCGATGGGTGGTCTGGTTTTCTGGAAGGGGTTTTTGAACGGCATTCTGCTGCGCGGTGTCCCTCCTTTCCATACTTAAAGCAACCAGACGTTCTTGGAGTCATGGTGGTTTGGGGTTTGAAAATTTCCCGTTTCCCCAGGGGTGAGGATCTTTTCCAAAACTTGCCTCTGCGGTACCGGTTACGTGTCATGTCTATCTCCACCTCCTCTACCATCATGTACCATTCATGCAGGAGGTTTGGGGGGCCTCAGGCCAGGCAGGCAGCGTATAGGTCGTCATTTAGTCCATCTTTGAACCAACAGACTAGGATATCCTCTGGCCAGTCAACTCAGCCAGCCAGGTCACAAAATTCCTCAGTGTATTCAGCTACCAGTGACAGCCTTGCTTTATGACTCTGATTCGGTCTCGGGCTTTTCTATCGGCGAGAGGGTCTTCGAAGAAGTGGTGTAGGGCCGTCATGAAGCATTTGAGGTTCCTTAATTCTGGGGCATTGATGTTGTAGAGTGTCACCATCCATCTGGCTGCTGCCCCTTCAAGGGCCAGGGTGATGACTTGTACTCGGGATCCCTGGGTTTGGAAATTCTGCCTATATTCTTGCATGTAGGTGAAGACTTGCGCCAGGAAAAATCCCAGTTTCTGGGGGTCCCCATCGAATTTTACTCCCAGGGGTGGGACCTTCCTCTGCAGTTGTATGTCTCTGGGTTGGCCAGGGTTAATCCCCTGTTCTGGGGCATTTAGGGGTAGGATACCTGGTATGGCTGCTGGTTCTTCAGCTTGTCCCACTGCCCGATCATTCTCAGCTGAATCCGGGGTGGCGGCTCGGGTTCTCTCATTTTCTGGTTCCCTCGCTCTCCTGCATTGGTGTCCTGGTGCATTCCTCACCTTGAGGTTCTCCAGGGCTTCCTTCACGAGGCGATTTATGTACTGTCTCAATTAGTCATCGGCCAGTGGCTCCTTTCCCCATCCTTCCTGATCTGATAGGGCCTCTAGCTCCAATTTCCATCCAGGTTTATGATTGCCCTGGGTGAAGGTTACTCCCCTGGTTCGTCCATCCCAGCTGTCTCTCTTTGCTATGCCTATGGGCCACCGGGGCTTTGTGGAGGTTTCATGGGCAGCTTCGCTGTCTTCGATGGGGTGCACCGAGTCAGTATCTGGCTGGGTAACTGTCGACGTTTCTCCCCAGCATTTGGCTTTCCCTTGGTCCTTGCTGTACTCAGACGTTTTCCTTTCTTGCAGGGTCCCCTTGGTAAAGTGAAGGTTTCTTTTTTAAAAAAAAAAAATCCTCTCTGGGCTGACCTCTATTGCAGACGCTGCTTTATGTCAGGCTACAGAACTTTTCTCATTCAATCAACTAGAATGAATTTCTGAAAATGTATCCAAACGTATCAAAAAGGAATCCTTTATTGAGATGAGACAATTCATGTAGGGGTTAAAAGCAGCGTCTAAAGTCTCTCAGGCATGCAGAGATAGATAAGGGAGTTTAAAACCCTTCCCCTTATCCTGATGTGTATTTAGTAAAGCAAAGAGCCAATATGTTAATTCCCCACACACCCCTTTTAGAACAATCTTTTTCAGAGTTTCCCAGGACACATCTCACTGTGGAATTTTTATGGTCTCTTCATCTCCTGGCTGTCTCTCTCAGAGGTGATAGGTTCCGGCCATCTGGGTTTCATCTCTCCATTGTATCATGTGTAGATTATACAAATTTGATATAAGATTAAATATATTCAGGTTACATCAAGAAGGATATCTTTATCAGTCTCCCTCCCTTTTCTTCTTCCGTTGAAGAAATGACAGATACATGGATCTGACAGACAACTTCACTCAATGACCAAGTTGGCAAACCCAATAGTGGTCACTAAAATAGAATTAAATGAGTGCTATCATATAGTGTTGTGTAAGTAAGATGGCCATGCTTTCTCCAGATGATGATGATTTGGCAAGAATTCCCCAATAAAGACCTGCACCCCTCATGGAATGATGATTAAGTCAATTGTGATCTGCATCTGATGAACAAGTGAAGTAATGGATGGACAAACAAATGGGCAATTTTACTGAAACCAACATACCAGGTGAGTACTTCACACTTGGTGGCACACCCATTTAATGGGAAAATGAGAAACCGTTTCACTTGAGTTGATCCTCAGACCAGAAGATTACAAGAAGTTGCAGCTCAACGTGGAGCACACGTTTGGCAGACAAAAGGCCTTGGTGCTCTTCTGTGCTTCTAGAAAATTGCTTTAACTTCTAGGAATTGCTATTATCAATATTACCTCTCAAGCTGAACTAGATAGACCAACAGTGCTGCTTTTGTGTATTTATTTGCCACAGGGAATTTTACACAGTCCATAGCTTTATAGAAACTGTATCTTCAAAGAACCCTCTGAGGAAGGTGAGGAAGGTCAAGGTGACTTCCCTAATGAACTATATCATGGAATGGAAATTAATACCTGTTGGAACTTCTGCTTCCCAGACCTTAGGATGATATTTAACGCCCTGTGGGCCCAGAGTAAGGTGAGATATTTTCTTTAACTTTTGTTCCAGCATAAGGTAGTTTGATAAATCACCTAACACATACATTCACTCAAGCTTACATACATATAAAATTGCAGGACTTTCTGAAACAAAATACAACTGTTTTTGTTCATAAATTCAACAGTCAAATAATATTGTTTTCCATTCATATCACATGAAGGACAAGGGAAGGCATTCTGCTTGAATAGAAAATTAACATTTTTAGGGAATTCTTTATATTTTTGAGTACCAACAAATTCAATAAATACAAAACCAAGACATTTTTAATGCATGAAAAAGAAATGTCCTTATAAAGTAGATTTATCACGAGGGAAATGTTTTTGGATAAACAGTCCTGGAAGCCATTTTGTTTAAGCATGGATAGGGATCCACCATTGTTTATTGTATATAAACCACATAGACGTTGTCCTCATTTAGCAATTACAACTGGAGTAAACAACTTGGTTATTAAGTGAAGCAGTTGCTAAGGGAAAAAAGCATCAGTGAAACTGTGCTTACAACTTTACTTCAGCTATTTTTGGTTTACAGGATAAGAAGGATACAACCCCAAACAGCTGGGTGAGTCCAAATGACAGGAAAAGTTTCCAGAACCTGACTCACCATCTTATAAACTATAGCCTTTTCCCCTTAGCTCTCTCTCTCTATCCCTCTTAAGAAGAGAACCTATGTTCATTTTTACATTCATTGGAGAGGTAGGGATTAAAAAAGAGTAAGGAGGCAACACAATGGGAACACACATTGAAAGGAATGCACTAGTGCCAGCTATTTGCAGAGTTAGGAAGCAATCAAAAGCTTTTAGTGTGAAATAGGTTAGGGAAGAGGTGTCAAACTCATGTCATCACAGCGGCATCACAAGATGTATTGGGACTTTTCCCCCTTCACTAAACTGGGTGTGGATGTGGCCGGAACGTGATGCATCTCTGTCCCATGGGCCGGGAGTTTGATAGCCCTGAGTTAGTGTCTTGTCATTTTCAGGCAGCAGCTTGAAACTGGCCAAACTAATTTAATATCACAGCTGAGCTTATTAATTTGCAATTAGCACATTTTAGGGGTGTGCGGTGCTGTGGAGAAAAGCAGCCCAGGAAGACACTACTTGTTTAGACAATACCTGTGTTCTGTTGGAGATGGGAAGAGAAAAAATGGCTCAGGTATAGGACAACTGTTTGTAATGGTGGACAGGTGACTGAGATAGACTTGAAAAACTTGTAAATGTAGGAATTGGTTTCAAAGTTAGAACTGTCATAACTAGTCTCTGTCTGAGATAATCACTAGCTGACAACTACCTGTATATACTTTATTTTGTATCAGGTTATTGTTTTCCTTAATGTAATGTGAATACAGGTTTTTCTTGGGGTTAATCCTGTTTGTCTTTTGATTGTTGTAATATAGGAGATGGAGGAAGATTATCATACCAGCCACATCTGGTATGTGTCTGTGTTTTAATACAAATGTATTCACACCATTTTTTTTGTCCCCAAATAAATCTTTGTACCTTGACTTTAAATCAACATTGCAAATACCCCCAAATTCAACAAAAAATGTACAGGAGCCTTTTAAATAAGACATGTAAATACTTTAAGTATAAGAACATTTCTTTTTGACAAGCCTATGTCAAATACCTAATGGGCATTTAAGGGCTACAGTTTATTCTTTTAAATGTTACCTAATTTAGTATTATATAAAATGTGCAGCTAAGCACTCCTTTGATGATTCTACCTCATTAACTATAAGGTATTATGCCAAATTGTTCTGATTCTATAAATATTTGTAACAGTTTGATACTACACATCAAAACAAAAGGCAGAAGTTTGTTATGCATGGATTTTATTTTCAGTTGCCAGAATGTTTATGAATCTTATTCCCCTTCACTTGGAAATACCACACTTAGCTCAGTGGTGGGCTTCAAATTTTTTTACTACCGGTTCTGTGTGCATGGCTTGGTGGACGTGACAAGGCAAAGATACCGTAAAATCTCCAGTCAGAGGTGGTATTTGCTGGTTCTCTGAACTACTCAAAATTTCTGCTACCGGTTCGCCAGAACTGGCCAGAACCTGCTGAATACCACCTCTGACTTAGTTGAAGAATATGGGATGAGGGTGCTCAGATAAGAAGGAATTCTGTGTTCTAACATTTCTTGTAGACAATTACGTGTTTACATCTTTCACTTTTCTGTTCTGTTCCATACCCACTGGGCATACCATGTTGCAAGGATGCCAGACCACCGCATCCTGAAACAAGTCTGTTAGGAATGTAAGTCACCTAACAGTTATTTGGGTTGGAAATATATAAACCAGGATAGACATTTTAATACTATATCTTTAAGAAAATGTTAAAACTGTAATTGGGTGTGGTTCCGCAAATGGCCATAAGATGGAGCCAGAAACCTGGGTTGTTTAGTCGCAGTGAGTTTCTGTTCCTTTCTGTTGGAGAGTGTTGCCATTCCTCCTAATGACTGCTATTGATCGTTGATGTAAGTCTGTTACTGAACTGTTTTTTTGATACTGGACTTTGATATTTGGATTATCCCTGAACTGAAAACTGACTGCTTTACCTGTGAATGACTTTGACTGCTTGTTTGGACTTTGCTTAAACATTTATTGGAAGTGAAAACCTACATTAACTGTACAGTGTATCTGTATGCTGTGTGTGTGCGTTATTCTTCACTACTCTCACTACGTCTCCCTGTATGCGCTCATTCTCCTAACGGAAAATTACCTCAACAAAGTCCTCTATGGTGAGCTGTCTCAAGGAAAGTGATTACATGGGGGACAAAGGAAGCGATACAAAGACATGTTGAAAGCCTCTGGAAAGTCCCTGGGTATTGACACCACTTCCTGGGAAATCCTGGCACAAGATGGATTGAGCACAATCCATAGCACAAGAGAAGTGAGCACTCTGCAAAGCCAGAGCGGCAAATGCTGCAACATTGGTGCCCACACATGTCTGCCTGACATGTAGCAGAATATTTTGTGCCCCTATAGGCCTTACCAGCCACCTGTGGACACACCGTGGACAGCCTACAACCTGTTAGGGTATCAAGGTCCTCTTTGAACACAATGGATGAACATCATCATCTATTCCATAAAATGTTTTGGTTATGGGTGTGATATTGTAGAACTGTTGCATACATTGAGCTCAGTTCAGGAAGCCCAGTATCAGCAAAGTGTCCTGTGCAAAGGGAACGTGAGGTGATTCGGATAACATTACTAGCTGCAACTAGCTCAAGTGGACATGTAAACAGAGATCTCTTCAAAGGGGGTTCAAAAAGCAAGCCATCCCACCACCATCAAAGGTTAATCATTTCTTTCTTTTAGTAATTAAAAACATAGCCAAAATTGCAGGAAAAAAAATAAGAAAAAACAAGATCCTAAGAAAGTTACAGGCTATATAAAAATAAAAATAAACTTCAAAGTAACAGTGTACTATATATTTTGTATATGTATAAGGGTTTTGAAATTCCTATTTGAACAAATTGGTGTAATAAAGAAAAACTTGATATAGCAAAGCTTTATGTTAAGAAAAGCTCAAAGCTTAGATGCAGCATTAGTTGATAAATCGAGTTATATAAGCCATGAAAAGTTTTCAGATTGAATTAAAGTTTACATCAGACTTGTTTTTCAAACCTGAAATTATTTTTATCAGTGAAATTATCACTGATAAATACTCTCCTAGCTTTTAGTTTATCATTTTTCTGAGGAGAAAATTGTGTGATTGTGAATAAAAAATATAAACTGTTCTTGCAGCTGTTATATAAAACTCCCTCAGTATACTTTGTTGGAATATAAAGTTCACTACCGTTTGAAATAAAAATAGCTGTAAGGAAAAACAATTTAATCTCAAAAATTTGTTTCATTCTATAATAAATCATCCCCCAGAATTGTTGTGCTGTATAACATTGCAACCAAATACATAAAAATGGTCTGACCTTATTGTATTTACAACAGTTTTCAGAAAATGAATAGTTTAAAATATTCCCAGTGCATTTAATATTTGCCTTTCATCTATATCAAAGATATAGATCATATTGTTTGCTCTTGTGTTGTTATGGTTGAAGCTGAAGTATTCATTGACTGGTAGGACATTGCAATGTGTGATTTTATATACTATACTTAGATCGGACCGAAGGCGGCGTAGTTCTAGATTTTCTAGGTCTAGAATTTCGAGTCTGGTGGCATAAGGTATTCTGCAATGAGTAGAGGAGCTGCCACAAAGAAGAGGAGGTTGACTTATTTTCCAAAGCATCAGAGGGCAGGACAAGAAACAATGGATGGAAACTAATCAAGGAGAGAAACAACCTGGGATTCAGGAGAAACTTCCTAACAGTGAGGACAATTAATCAGTGGAACAGTTTGCCTTCAGAAGTTGAAGGTGCTTCAGCACTGGAGGTTTTAAAGAAAAGACTGGACAGTCACTTGTGTGAAATGGTATCGGTTCTCCTGCTTGAGCAGGGAGTTGGACTAGAAGACCTCCAAGGCCCCTTCCAGCTCTATTCTGATTGATATTGATTTTTTGGTGGGAGGTATATTCCCCCCTCATGTATACATAAATATATATTTAGTATTGAACAAAGATTGTTAAATCTGAACTGATTTTTTTTACCCTCTCTTTATTTGTACATTTTTAATTTACTGCTTATGATTGAATAATCTGTTATAGACTCTTGTGTTTTTCTTCGTGCATGCACCACATGTACCAAAAGAGCAGGACCTCAATTATATGGCCACGGAGGCACTATATTGACTTAGCTGCCATTTTTGACCCCACCTCCAGTGCCCTTAGTGACTGTAATTGGTGACTGGCTTTGATGTCTCCCTCTTATTTTGAATATAGATGAGCAAATAATCCTATAAAAGCAGAGTGGATGTCAGAAGACGAGAGCAAGAACCTTATGCCTGAGAATTACAAGGAAACTGGAAAAAGAAACTGGAAGACAAACTGCAGATGGGGAAACTATTGAAGGCTTTTGATTGACTTGAAACTACCAACTGTGTGCTAATTTTAAACTGCTCTGAGAATAGCACACACCTGTTGCATTTTGTGGTATCTTGATCAGCAGCACACAAACAGAATTTCTGATGTGCCAGTACTGGTTTCCATATCAGAAACGTATTTGCCAGATATGGCACAGATGCCATAGAATTAGGTTAATGGATAGAAATTGGCACCTCCTTTGAAGTTAAACATGGAAAATATACCTACATCCAGGGCTTTTAACTGTAAATTCTTCAAGTTAAATCTATTAGGATTGAGCCAGATAAGCCAGACTACCTGCCAGCATTCCTGAAATTAAACTCTAGGAAACCCTGAACTTTCCAGCCCAGTTTACCTCACCTATAAAACAAACAAATCAAAAACTCTTATGCCATATGCAGGACTTCCTTCCTTCCTTCTTTCCTTCTTTCCTTCTTTCCTTCCTTCCTTCCTTCCTTTCTTCCTTCCTTTCTTCCTCCCTCCCTCACTCTTCCCTTCCTTCTTACATATATTCTCCAAATAGGTAGCTCTTCATAAATAAAAAAAAATACCAAAGGTGAACTATATTGCTGATTGGTTCCTTTTCATTGATCAGAATGCTTTTTTCTGGTACTTTGCCTTGGTGGAATAGACAGTATCAATTCCATCAATCAATAAAGCACATCAAAATGCAGGGATTTCATTTTACAACTAGACTGTCAGCTATGTGTATCAAAGGTTAGAAGAAAATGGCCGATTGCTCAAGACAGATAGTTTGATCTATATAAATGAGATTTTGGAAGACTTTACTGCTCTGCTCATGGATGCTTTAGGAATATGAGAAGACTTTGCCAGGGACTTGGAGGGGAAATGCAGGGAACTTGGAGAGGAAATGCAAATGTGATTGGCTACATCACATTTGCATTGAATAGTAAGGAAGACATTATATTCTAGCAGTATCCAGCATTACCATAAAGAGCACCCAATCATGTTTTTTTCTGAAATCAGACGCAGAATTTTCATAAAGGAAAAACAGAAGCAAGGCTTCAAGTCCATAAAAGTCCAAGTTTTTAATACTTATACTGTTTTATGAATAAATAGTGGCAATTTTAAAAATTAACTTCATATATCCTAATCATCTGAAGGGCGAAATCTCAGACATCAAAATAACTTTAATGCTATTTAATGGGACAGTTAAAAACTACGGTTGAGGTTATAGAATGTGACACTTGTACAGTGTAGAAATATCCTTCAGATATTTGAGGATACATCTTGAAAACTTTTCCATGTGTAATGGTGGGATCTGCCAAAATGGAAGCCTCCATTTTTGTTGAAGGATGTTGAGAAGGTGGTCAGGTGACAGCTTCAGAAGGTCCTGAAGTATTAACATTGTCTAGACCTTTTCAGACTGGTTTCAAGATGGATCCTATCTACAGGTAGTCCTGTAGGTGTTAATAGCAGCAAGTGGGATCAGAATTTCCTCATTTCTGTGGTCATAAAGTTCAACATCATGTGAGTGTGGTAGTTAGCAATGGTAGTTCTAGCACTTCCAGTTGCCATCATGGAGTGAATTTGTGCTGTCATTAAACACAATTTCACACAGTCACCGTTGCAACCTTCTGCCAGCTTCCCAATTGACTTTGCTTGAGTTGCCAGTGAAGGTCACAAATAATGATCATGTGATTATTGGACACTGAGACATAATAATTATGAGCTGGTTGCCAAGTGCCCAGATTGTGATCAGGTAACTGTGGGGACACTGTAATGGCCAGAACTTTGAGGACCAGTCATAAGTACCATTCATTCAGTACAGTCATATTGAGAGAAAATTATAAGTTGCTCTTTTATAATGAACATTATATAGAAAGATCAGAAAACTCTTCAGTTCATTTTGTATATGAAATAAACTAGAAGATCCTTTTCTTTCATTCCTTTTTGATGTGCCCTTACTAGCTTCCTTTATCTTTGCATGAAACCCCCCCCCCCTCACTTTTTGTGTTTCTACTGAAAGAAGTTATCAGCCAAGGCAAAGAGGCGCTAACATCCTGGCCCTGGTCATTCACATATAGACGATACATTCCGCAAAGACATGATACATTATTAGGACAACAGGAAGATCTGACCAGGCTAGTAAATAAGATAAGAACATACATCAAAGGTAAACCTTGGCAGCCTAGGAAGATAAAACATTGAGGCCCAGGAAACAATCTCCTGATGATCTCAGGTTGGTAGTTTAGCATATAGAAAATAAGGAGGTGTAAGGGGAGAGCTTTTTAGGCGTGGCATGTTCTGTGCAGGGATATAAAATGTATTGTTAAAGTAGTGAAATTTGCTCTCCTTGTGCTCAATCCAATTGGGAAGGGTCTTGGAGGCCGCACTTGCAACTGCTTTTTCTTTCCTACAATAAACCTTTGAAATTGTGAACCAGAGACTTGTCTTCGTGTTGTGAGGATTGATATAATAATAATTTGGGTTTTACATCTCACAATATAGCACCCATTTTCTTAGGGTTCTAAAGGCTTTTGTTCCCAGGCTGGGATATTATGATATCTGATTGTGTTTTTAATTGTTTGTGGTAAATCATCCAGAGTCTTTTGGAGTAGGTGGCTTAAATCATCATCATCATCACCACCACCACCAACATCATCATATACTGAGCTATTGCAAGACAATCGCTCAGACTGACTGCAAACAATGTCACAACACAGTCGCTCAGATGGTCCATTGGAACTTGTGTCACAACTACCATCTGTCTGTAGCAAAGAACTGGTGGGATCATAATCCTGAGAAAGTGGTTGAAAATGAGCATGCAAAACTACTGTGGGACTTCCGAATACAGACTGACAAAGTTTTGGGACACAATACCCCAGATATCATGATTGTGGAGAAGAAAAAAGTGTGGATCGTCAACATTGCCATACCTGGTGACAGCAGAATCGACAAGAAACAACTTGAAAAAAATCACCAGATATCAGGACTTGAACATCGAACTGCAGAGACTCTGGTATAAACCAGTGCAGGTGGTTCCAGTGGTACTTGGCACATTGGTGTTGTGCCTAAAGACCTAGGCAAGCACTTAAAAACAATTGGTGCTGACAAAATCACCATTGGTCAGCTGTAGAAGGCCGCCTTACTGGGATCTGCTCGCATAATCCACCGATACATCATGCAGTCCTAAACGCTTGGGAAGTATTCGACTAATGATTTGTGATACAAAACCCAGCATAGTTATCTCGTTTGCTGCGTACACTGTAGTTTTTTGTGTATAATAATAATAATTGTTTGGAAAAACAAGCTGAATTCAGCTCACTGCTGAAAAGCAAAGACATTGAAATGCAATTTGGCATTGACAAATGTGCAACAATTGCTGCTAAGGCAGGAAAAATTGTTGAATATGATGGATTCAAACTTGATAATGAAGAATTGATAAAAGCAGTAGCACCAGAAGAAAGATACAAGTTGCACAACCAAATCAAGGAAGCTACTTCAACAAAATACATAAACTGTGTCAGGAAAATCTTGAGATCAAAGCTGAGTGGAGGAAATATCATAAAGGCAATTAACACCTGAGCAGTGCCTATGATATGATACTCAGCTGGAATAATTGATTGGACTCGGCTACAACTTGATAACTTGGATCGAAAGACAAGAAAACTAATGGCAATGGACCATGCTCTGCATCCAAAAGTCATGATAACCTGAATATCCCCAGACATTACCTTAACAGCTCTTAGGTCCTTAGTTAGGATTTGAACTATTAAGTTTTTACCAATCCCAGACTGTGAATTGATTTGATGATGATGATGATATGCCTAAAAGGCAGAATTGAGAAGCTAGCAATAGATAGCAGGTGCTGCCTCTCCAAAGAAGCTGAAGAAACAGTGGACCATCTGTTTAGCTGCTGCAAGAAGTTTGCACAGGTTGATTACAAGAAATGGCATGACAAATGACATCAATGATGCATTGGAAGATCTGCAAGAAATATCGATTTGCTTATAAGCAAGAACTCATGGGACCATCACATCACACCTGAAACTTAACAATTGTTGATTTAAAAAAAGACAAAAAAGTTTGGATAATGGATGTAATAGTACTGGAGATAATAGAAGAGAAGAGGAAGAACTCAAGAAGATAACAAAATACAAAAAACAGTGAATAGAAATAATATGACTGTGGTAAAAGAAAGCAAAGGTAGTACCAATAATAACAGGATAATGAGTGCATTAACAAAATCAGCATTAACAAAATCACTTGCAAAATGCAGCTTTATTCAGAGCAGCTTATGTTTTGTGAATATACTTTTAAAACATCAAATAACAACATCTGCCTATTACAGGGAAGGACTCAAAGGAAGATAAAAATGCTAAATCCAGTCTGAACATCTGGCTGACTATATGATGAACCATAAATAATAATAGAACCACATCAGATGCTACAGTTCCTGGGTATCTGTTGCCATGTAGGTAACAGGATTTAAGAGCTATGTCTGGACAATGCTAGATGAGTAAAATAATTTAAAGATGATTTAGTAAAAATATCAAATGAAAGACCTAATAACAGTAGAAATTGTAAAAACCAATAAAAACTGGGCATCTCCTTGAAATGAGCAATTGCATGGTTTTTTGGTTCAACTATCTGACTAGAGTACATCTAATTATAGTTGAACACCCTAATGTATTGCATAAAGGAGACATCAGTGACTTGTTAATAATTGGCAGAATGCATTTGATTCCAAAAGACCCAATGAATAGATCAAAACCAAGAAACTGTAAACCAATAACAAGTTTGCCTACAATATTTAAATTATTCACAGGCATTATAGTGGACAACAACCAAGATTATTTAGGAGAAAATAGCATCCTTCCAATAGAACAGAAAAACGTACAAAAACATACAAAAGATCAACTACAGACTGAAAAAATGTTTTGGGAAATTGCCAAAGTTGAAAAACCAATTTACATATGATTTGGGTTGGTTATAAAAAAAAGGAATTTGATCCATTACCACACAATTGAATCATAAAATGTTTGGAAATAACAGGTGACAGTAAAAAATAGAATGTTTATAGAAAAATAATGAAGCAGTGGATAACAGAACTGGTGGTTGGAAATGAAAATTATTGGGCTTGTTAATATTATGAGAGGTATCTCCCAGGGTGGCTCATTATCATCCTGATTGTTTGTCATAGCTATGATCCAAATCCCACTTTCAGTGATTTTGATAAAAGCAAATCTTGGTTATTAAATAGGAAAAACATGTGAATAAAATCTCACATTTGCTTTAAATGAATGTTTTGAAGTATTATGAAAAAAATCAGAAATTGAAGCCTATTTATTGACAAACACTAAGAAATTATAGCACAGTATTTGCTACTGCAATGTCTCAATATTCTATGCAATAGATAACAGGATATGTGCTATCAATTAGTTCTACCAGGATCACATAGACAGACACAATTTGAGTATGGTATTCATTTATACCTGGTCCAAGGGGGATGGGCAATAGAACTATATTAAATTGCACACACACACACACACACACACACACACTTTTCTAACTTGTAAGACTGGGAAAACATCTAGCTTCAGTAAAGCTCTCCCCAGACTTATCAATCCTATTTTGACTAGATAGGATATTCCTATTACTTTAGGTACCCAATAAGATGATTAATCTGATTTCCTTAACATTAATTAATTCTAACAGCATCATAGACTTCATAGCAAACACAAAAGCATGAACTTTTCCCTCCTTTATTTTCCCTCCAAAAGACCAGTAGGTATCCTGAAATATCAAAGGAGCCAGATGTATGGGGAAACAAAGTAATTTGAGACAGAATTTTAAAAGAATGGCCAGCATCTTTATTTCTGTCATTTACAATCCTGCTTCTAATTGTAAAGCTCATTTGTAACACAGGTGTCTTTTCTTTAGTTTAATCCTCTCAGATAGGAAGTTCGCAGAGATACGCAACTATCTGTTTAGTTCCATGTTAATGCTAGTACAGAAAATAACACATATCTAGGAAACTGTCTTGGTATTAACAGCTTTCTAGCTGTGATTTCTTGCTCAATGTGGTATTGTTAAAATAATTGCTGCAGCAATTAGCATTAGAATATTGCAGGATGCATTGTGAAAAGTACATTTCCACACAGTTATGTTCTCGAGATGGTAGCAGTTTTCATTTTTCTTACTGGCAATTTCAACATTCAGAGAATGAATCTCTGCAGTCAAGGAAATCAAAGCAAAGAATTGCTGGCTGTACATGCCCAGGGATATTACTGAGAACTATTTATAAAATGTGCTAAGCAGCTTTTCCAGCATAAACAATGATGGGCCTTCAAGCCCACCACTGAGCTCAATTGAACACACCAGTCCTGTGTACAACTCCTGTGGAAAAAGCAAAATTTTGGTAGACATTGGCATTGTAGAAAAGACATCAAGCATTAATATTGTAATTGCCAAAAATTGAAAATTATTTGCCCATATTTATAATGCTTTTGCCATTTTGACCACATAACAAATAGGATATTTTAAACTATAAAGGAAAGGGAGCCTGAAAACTTCAAAGGGCTCAAACCAGGGGTGGGATTCAAATTATTTTTACTACTGGTTCTGTGGGCATGGCTTGGTGGGCATGGCAGGGGAAGGATATTGTAAAATCTCCAGTCAGGGATGGTATTTGCCCGTTCCCTGAACTACTCAAAATTTCTGCTACCGGTTCACCAGAACTTGCTAGAACCTGTTGAATACTATCTGTGGCCCAAAGATTAGGAAAAATTAAGGGGCTTGTTAGTTTTAATAAAGGACAAAAAAAAAAAGAATGGCATGATAGCAGAATAGAAAGCTGAAAAAAGGGATGGGGAGGATTTTTTTCGTTTTCTTTAATTTTCCTTCATAACAGAATAAATATAAGAACCCTTGAAAACCCTAACTTATTATTTCTCAGTATGCAAAGGATTGTATTTAAACAGTAGCTTCCTCATAATTCAAGCTAGCCTAGTTAAAACACTTTTCTGTTGCTTGAACATGTAAATTAACAAGGTATAACATATCAGGGAAAAAGACTTTACCTTCATTTCTAAGTAAAATAAAAATCTTTCAGGACCAGCTCCTTGCCAAAACTATGGTCACAAGCTACAGTCATCCCCATCTTCAAAAAGGGAGACCCCAGCCTAGTTGAAAATTACAGACCAATCTCCTTATGCTGTGTCACCTGTAAAGTCATGGAATTAATTATTAACTAATCCATTATCCTCCACTTAGAGACAAACAACCTACTCTCTAATAAACTATTTGGTTTCAGAAAAAAACTATCCTGCAATCTGCAACTCTTACACTGCAAAAACATATGGACTACACAACTCGATCAGGGCAAAGCAATAGACACAATCTACATAGAGTTCTGTAAAGCCTTTGATTTAGTGGTACACGACAAACTACTCCTAAAACTAAAATGTTATGGTATCTCTGGACAACTGCATAACTGGATAGAAGCATTCCTGTCAAACAGACAACAAATGGTCAAAATTGGGAGTGTCCTCTCAAATTCTGTTCCTGTCAACAGTGGTGTCCCCCAAGGCAGTGTTCTAGGACCAATTCTTTTCATACTCTACATAAATGACCTCTGTGATCATATCAAGAGCAGCTGCGTTCTCTTTGCTGATGATGTAAAGCTGTTCAACACCACAGACAATACTGCTACCCTTCAAAAAGACCTTGACTGTGTATCAGAATGGTCAAACAAATGGCAACTTCAAATCTCAACAAATAAATGCTCTGTCTTACATATTGGCAAAAAAAATATCAGAAAATAAAATACAAGCTAGAACCCACTAACTTCATAGCCAAAAAGGCATTAAAAGTTTTTAACCTAATCTTACATAGCTTTTTCTCTGGTAATATTACACTACTAACTAGAACATACAAAACATTTGCTAGACCAATACTCGAATACAGCTCATCAGTCTGGAACCCACATTACCTATCTGATATTAACACAATTGACAAAGTCCAGAAATATTTCACAAGAAGAGTTCTCCACTCCTCTACTTGTTGCAGAATACCTTATGCCACCAGACTTGAAATTCTAGACCTAGAAAATCTAGAACTACGCCACCTTCAGTCCAATCTAAGTATAGTATATAAAATCATACACTGCAATGTCCTACCTGTCAATGAATACTTCAGCTTTAACCATGACAACACAAGATCAAGCAATAGATACAAACTCAAGGTAAACCGCACCAAACTTGATTGCAGGAAATACGACTTCAGCAACAGAGTGATCAATGTCTGGAATACTCTACCTGACTCTGTGGTTTCTTCCCCAAACCCCAAAAACTTTAACCTTAGACTTTCTACTATTGACCTCACCCCTTTCCTAAGAAGTCTGTAAGGGGTGTGCATAAGTGCACCAACATGCCTACCATCCCTGTCCTATTGTTTCTTTTATTTTTTTATTTTTCTTGTATGTATCCATGTATTCATAACTATGTTTTTATTTATACCTATTATCTTGTAAGCAATTGCCAAACCAAATAAAATAAATAAATAAGTGCATAGCAGCTTTGAAAGAACAAAAATTCCTGGTTCTTGGGGCAGTTTGGCTGGAAGGAAGCTTTTAGAGAATCTTTGCACCTTGAAGTTAAGATATTCTCTAAGTGCAAAGATAAACTTGTTTTTTGAGAGGTCATGCTCTTTGATGTCTCTGGAATGAACAACTTCCTGAACTTGAAGCATTATAATTGTATAAAGGCAGAGAGGCATTTATCCACTGGCAATCAGGATTGTTGTAGAATTAAAAAAGAAAAAGAAACTGAAGAACATGAACACTGTTTTCCTTCTTTTTGTTGTAGATATCCAATCCAGTTTAAATGATATATAGCCAAGCTAAGTCCTAGAGAATGATGTACATATTTTTCTTATTATTAGAATAAGCTGGGGAAATTGCTCCTTTAAAGACAATGGATCATCCGTTATGAATCTACTGTGTGAATGTTTTGAATGAAAGGCGTTTCACTTTGTTTAATAAACTATATTATAAGAACAACATTATTCTGGTAAACACAAAATGCAGGGAAGAATTGCTCACTTTCATAATAGTTAGAGGTAGTCCTTGATTAATGATCGCAATGAAGCCTGCCCATTTCAGTCATGAGAGTTGTAAAACAGGTCACCCCTGTGATTGATCTAATTTTACAATCGTTTTTTTTAGTTTTCATTAAGTGAACAACCATGATTGCAACCATTTGCTTCCTTGTATATATGTACAAAGACAATAAATTATTAGTATTGTTGTTGTTACTGTTATTGTTATTATTACTCCATTGTTCACTATGAGACATGTTTTCCCAAAAATGGAACTAAATGTTTGCTGCAAAAAACATCGTCAAACACAGTCACATGATCAACTGGCTGTAAATGTTTGACCAGTTGCCAATCTCCCAACATACAGGCATGTGACTGCAGGGGAGGCGACTGTTGGAAATCCAGAACCAGAACATAAGCACCTTTGGGAGGATTGGTTGGAACTTCAAATGGTCACTAAGTGATTGCTCATAAGTTGAGGACTACTTGTGTCTGAAAATCAAACCTTTGCTCTGGTTCTGAATACCCAGTCTTCTGCATTCAGATTCTACTGGAAAAGGGGCAGGCCTGTTAATGGGTGGGAGTGAAGGAAAATGAGCCTTCCCTCATTCAAGATGATGTAAATATGCTGTTCTCCTTTAAACTGTATACCAAGTTTATTGCTGAGCATCTCAAATCGTTTATGTGAAAAGGCACAGCTAACAGATAACAGAGTTAACGAGTCAGTTGTTCTAGTGGTTAAAGCCACAGGTTAGAAAGCAGGAGACTGTGAGTTCAAGTCCTGCTTTAGCCACAAAAGCCAGCTGGGTGACTTTGGGCCAACCACTCTCTCTCAGCTCCGTCCACTCACAGGGTTGTTGTTCTGGGGAAAATAGGAAGAAGAAGGTGTGTTGTATATGTTCGCTGCCTTGAGTTATTTGTAAAAATAATAATGTTGGAATATAAACAAGCAAACCCTAGTGCCCCCCCACCCATTCCTCTAATAGCATGGATGTCAAGCCCGAAAATGACATATGGGTAGCCATTTTAGTTAGGCTTTGTATATATTCTTTTTCTTAACTTTCTCTGTGGCAGTCATAGGGGAAGGATTTTGAGTTTGCCACATTTCTAAGGGGGCAAGAGTGGAGATAGAGAGAGTTGTTTTGGCTAGGTGATTCTTCTTCCCGTGGGAAAACGAGCTGTCTGTGCTTGGGCCCCTTGAGGTGGAGATTTATGACATCAAGCAATGTTGAATTACTTCTATTGGAGAATGTGACTTTTGGGGATTGTTTCTAACTTTTAATATCATAGGGTAATTCTGGGTTGTGTCAGATCTGGAATTACCATGGATTTTGCCAATGCGCTTTCCTAAATAAAGAAATTGTCTTGGAAGATGGACTTTGTTCTTTCCTTTTTAAATGGATTTCACCAACTTGGAAACCTGACATTGGAATTATGGGAGTTGTCTTCTACATTATCTGGAGAACCCCAGCTGCTTCCTTGTGCGATGGCTAAATGCAGTACAAGGCTGTATGTAACCGAGTGATACCTAAGCATGGCAGCAGCTTCTAACAGATTGTACTTCAAATGTGGCAGTTGAAAATTGCTCCCATTTGTCAGATCAATGGTGCATGCCCAGTCTAATCTGGCAACTCATTGTTTCTTCAAAAGCACTTGCACTTAAACTTCAGGCCAGGAAAAGTTAAGTTAAGGCACCTGGTAGGGTTCACATTTGGCAAATTGATGCAGCTAAAAAGCTACAATGTACAGAAATCAGCAAGAAAGATGGGATTGCTTTGACAAGTGTAATTTTCCCACAATACTCTTGGACAATGGAGCTGTCTTCAAAAGCTTGGCAACACACTCATTAGCCTTAGTTGTTGCTAGGGCAATAGCTGAAAGAAAAAAAATACTTCCTCTGAAGCTTCTTAGAAGTTGCTGCTCTGAGCGATATTTTTATAAGAAACTCAAGAGGTGTTGAAAGAAGCAGAATTCTCCACAGGTTTTTTAAGTTCAAGTTCTTTTGAATGTCAACCTCATTTTTTTTTTTCCAACAAAGAAATCAGGGGATTTTTTTCATAATGATTGACCCTTTAAAACAGGAGTGTCCAAACTTGGCAACTTTAAGACTGATAGACTTTAACTCACAGAATTGTAAGTTCTCTGGGGAATTCTGGGAGCTGAAGTCCAACAGTCTTAAAGTTGCTAAGGTTGAATTACCCCTACTTTAAATTGTTCATATTCTCTGCCACACATATATGGAAATTATTAACAGAATAGCATCTTTCTGTTCTCCCATTCAACTCTTTATTTTGCATCTGTG
The DNA here is from genome assembly GCF_900518735.1 of Pseudonaja textilis. The sequence goes on from NW_020769378.1 coordinate 1,106,679, forward strand.
TCCAGGAAGAAAATTTTATCTCAGTTAACAGCACAGAGTATTACTGGTCAATCTTTCCATGACTTCTATAAACAGCCAATTCATATGCAGAGAGTGAATATTTTTGAATCATAGACTATTTATATATCTATTTGTATACTATTTATAATATATTGTCTAACATTATATCTATATTATTATTTTTATCTATTTATCTGTTAATGAATCATAAAACCTATTGATGTATTTTTAATGTATGAGGCGTAGTCAAAAAGATTATTCTTTCATGATAGAAAGACAATCTCATCCCAGATTTACACCCTTGAATTTGATAAATATCCACAGAATCATAGAATCATCTCATACTTTAAATGCATAATTTTTCACAAATTTAAAAATTGGGGAATATAATTTAAAATTACATTCACATAATTTAAACCATTTTATTCTCCCAGAACAAGATTATTATTACCTTTATTGTCAGAGTACAACATGTGTACAATGAGATTGGCTGAGCCTCCCTTTGTGTACTCCACACACACAAACACAACTCACAGTGAGGACAGAAGTCGCTAACCCAGTCCCAATCTTATTACACTATGTGACCTTGTTGCACAATGTGCCAGCCCCGCAAGTTTATCGTACTATGTTGACATGAAGTTATTTTCTGTTCAGGAAAAGACAACCCATGGGTAGAAACTGTTCTTCAGCCTGTTGGTGTGGCTGGCTGTGCTTCTATATCTCCTACCTGATGGTAGGAGAGTGAAGAAGTGCTGACTAGGGTGTGAGTCATCCTTGAGGATTTTCCTCACTCTTCTAAGGCAGCGAGCTCTAGCGATGTCATCTAGAGGTAGATGAACAGATGAACAGATATATGAAAGTTGAACCAAAATGAAACTCTAGTGGGGCAAATTCATCACATGTGTCAGTGTAAGTGACCTCATCATCATTTTGCTTTTCCAACCTAAGAAAAGTAACTCATTTTTAAAACATTATCTGAGATGTCCAACAATTAAGAATTTATCTTTTTTTTAATATTTTCATATTTTGAAAATCTCTATTTTATCGATTTGTTACGCTATTCCAGCTCTTACAAAGAATTAATATTCATTTTAAAAGTAAATGCGGAGTTAGAATTGCCCAGTACTTCAATCCTGAAAATTCAAAAATTTTGTTTAAGAATAAATCGGATAAATGCTGGAAATGTCATCAGATACCTGGTTCATATTACCATATGTGGTGGACATGTTCAGATGCAAAGAAATATTGGATTAAAATCCAGATATGGTTGGAAAAAATGATAAAACAGCATATAGACTTTAAACCAGAGATCTTTTTAGTGGGAGTCATACCAGACATATACAATAAAGAACCGAAATATTCGATTGTAAATGTCTTAATAGCAGCTAGAACTGTATTTGCGAAGAACTGGAAAAATGACAAAATACCTATGCAGGTGGAAGTTATCAAAAAAATTATGGACTGTGCTGAAATGGGTAAATTGACATTTGAAATTAGAGAACAAGAAGACAAGCAATTATATATGATATGGGATTTGTTTTATCAATGGTTGGATAAAAAGGCATGGTAATATAATAAACTAGATAATTTTGTGATAGAAATCTAATAGATTGACATAAAACATGATACAGATATATATAACCACTGATTGGAAGTATAACATACATTTTAAGATAAAATGTGGAACATCTCGTATAAAACAATGGAATAAATAGTTTAGTCATGGATGATTAATAACTGATAAATATATAAACATATGTTAGTTTGACAATGTGAAGATTGATATAAATTGTGAGTAAATGACTACAAAAGTATAGCACAAAAGATACGTAACCAACTGACACACTGTATGTATATAAAATGGAAGAGGATTTTATGTTTTTATGTTTTTGTATGTGTATGTTTGTGTTTAAAAATAAAAAACTTTATCTACAAAAAAGAAATCTGAGATATTGCTAATATGGGTGGATCAAATTGTGAAGATGAAAGCTATTTTAATTAAATAAAAACTATCCATTTTAAGTACAGTATACTAATTATAAAAACTCCTCTTAGTCCACAAATACAATGCAAATAACAAAATAAAGAGAATGCTACAATTTTCAAGCAGGGATTGTCCTAAACTGTAACTTTAGCAGGCAAATGTCTATGGAGATTCTTAATTAACCAGGTCATGGTTGTCCCAAAGGTGCTTTTTAAAGAGGCAACTGGACTTTCTGGTTTTTCTTTGAAGACAAAATTTAGCAGGGAAGTAAGGTTTAAAATTTCAACCTTTAATACTGAGAAGATAATATTATAGGATTTTGAGTTAAAAATAAAGAGCCAAACACTGTCTTAATAACAAAGGATACCACATTATGTTTCTAATTGTGAGTCTATACCAGTTTTTTTGGATGTTATGAATTCTACAAGGAAATAGAATGGAAAATATATGTCCAATAATAAAGTGAGAACCATCACTGTAAGTAAACCATACATTGTATAAAGAAAATCCTTCCCGCAACTGAATCACTTAATGCTTTGGGGAGACAAGTTGCAAGCAAATTTAAAATGGATATTACCCACATCCAACTCTGCCAGGATTAGAAATGCTGTCTGTGATATGCTGGTTCTAGACTAGGCCAGGCATTTGATTCAAATGCTGGGATTGTCCTTCTAGGACTCAGTGCTTGAAATAAAGACTTTTGTGGTAGATCCCATCAGCTCCTGGTCATTAATAAAGGTGATCCAGCTATACCAAAATGCTCTTGCTTAACTTTCATCTTCTAAGCCCAAGATTTCTTGTACTTCTCTCTGGGACAGTAAGGAAGATGACCATAACAGAAATATGTGAGAACCATTCTCTACAAAACAGAGTCTGTAAGGTCCCTGAAGTTTCTCCGAGCCACTAAGTGCCAAAGAGTGCGACTCGAGATGAAACTTGCAAAAATAACAGCTTTTTTAATTCTTTGGCCAAAGCAAAAAGTCTGGGTGAATACTATATCCAAAACATACAGACGAAATGCATGTAAGGAATAGCCACACTCTGCGAGAGTGGCTCAGAGTATTATATACATTTTGCGCCAACACAAATAAAATTTATCCAATCAGAGACAGAGGTTCGTTATTCAATGTGAGCAATGTCTTGCCCATGCCCTCCTATCCATGGAGCATTCTTTGTCCATGCCTTGTTATTTTACACAGTATCCCTTGTCCTTGTGTGTTCATGCTCCTAGGCCGTCCCCCCTTATCTATGGAGCAGGATGTTCCTGGGAACCTGCTCCAAGGATGTGCCGAGCTCTGAAGCAAATTGCAGAAGAGAGAAACCAGATAGAAAAGGATACAATTCTCTTACAGAATGAATTCCTAACAAATGATTCCCAACCTTAACACAATTGTTCAAGCAACTTCTTTAACAGAAACAAAGAGCAAAGGTTAGATTGATTCATGTCTATAGCTCCTTTCATTTTCAAAACAAGTTCATATTTATTCACAGTTTGAACAAATGCCTCTCTGATTCACCAGCATATAAGAAGGAAATAAAGTGCAAACAAGCTTATTATAACCAATGTCAATACAGCTAGTCTTGGTTAAGGATGGCAGTTGGGACCAGAACTGTCATCATTAAGTGATGCAATAATAAATTGTGACATCATATGACCATGCCACTTAGCAACAGTAGTCAGATCTAGCATATAATACTCTTTTGTACCAGAATCTATAATGAAGATTCTGGTACAAAAACTGAAAAGCACATTGGTATTTACAGAAGGGAAAGATTTTTAAAAAACCAGGTATACAGTCCTCTTGTAGCCTAAGCCAAAATGACAACTGACAACAGTTTCCAGGGATCGAAAGCAAAAGGAAATACTTGCAGTAGCTAAACTTGCAGTAGCTAAACTTGCAGTAGTAGATCAGTAGAAAATTGGGGGATCCCTTTGTCATCAACTATAGTATCAACCTAAATTGTACCCATGGCCAAAATTTTGTTCAGAGAATTTGAAGAGCACTATTTTAAAATTAGGATACTTAAGAATAACTTCAAGCCACCTCATCTCTGTGTTAGATAGATGAGGTAAAGGCTGAACATTGTGAGGGCATGGTATAAATAGTTTTTGGAGCACATCAGTGTTGTGATGTGTGTGTGTGAGAGAGAGCATGGACCTTAGCCTCTGAAATCCATTTATAGCTTTGGGGGGCATTTTTCACAGCCTCCTTATGTACTAATAAATCCCTTACATAATACCAGAAGAAAAGTGTGCAGTTAGAGATTTTTAACTCTAAGCAAACTGAAATTAATCACATACTATTGTATTCTGTAGCCCCAAAATCTGTTTTTAATTTCTTAAGTGTGCCAGTTTATGTTGTATTGTCTATATTTCTCGATGAAGTGTTTTGGTTATTTCTCTTCACAATAACACAAATATGTCAATTCTGTTTTAAAAATAAAGTAAAATAAATAAAATAAAATAATAAAATGAGATTCCTGAGCATTGCTTAAAGCTAAGCAGTATGTGCTGAATAATGCACTCAGTATTAACCTAATATTTGGCTAGAGACCTGAAATTGTTCTCATCTCAACAATGAATTCTTCTCTAGCCTTTTCTCACCTTCTTGGGTCCTTACCTGGAACAAATCCTCTCACAAACTAATCAATAGTCCTTTTACCCCAACCAGATCTGAAGACTGAAATCTAGATGATCTGCCTCAACAAAGAACCTCCTGAATTAAGATGCCACCCAATGCTCCAACACCTAGAACAAGAATGAGGAATAGGAATACAGAATAACACAGTTGGAAGGGACCTTGGAGGTCTTCTAGTCCAACCCCCTGCTCAAGCAGGAGACCCTATACCATTCTGGACAAATGGCTGTTCAATCTCTTCTTGAAAACCTCCTGTGATTGAGCACCTACATTTGTAGGCAGATGGATTACCTAAGCTAGCAATCATAAGAATAATTTATTACCTGAGCTATAATGCAGCTGAATGTTTTTTTTAAGATGTCGAACTTGCTAATCCTGGGCTGGCACTCAGAATATTTGATGAGGTCTTCCTAGAGATTGGAGGGGAAAGGAGACCACTGGATTCACCACCTTCTTAAAAAGGGAGTCTTTTTTATCAGAATCCCTCCCAACCTTTTTTGCCTCAGGGTTGAAGAAGAACAAATCTTCTTTCAAAAGCAACCAGAAGAGGCAAATGAGTCTGAAGATACTCCCTGGGGCTACATGACTAATTTCTTCAAGTGCTACTGACAGTAGGATTTAAGTAAACATGAAATTTGGCACCCAGACAAAAAAGCTGATACGCATGACTCTATTTTCTATATCTATTTTCATCCTTTCATCATATTGGTTCTACTATTCTACAAATAAAATAAATAAAAATTAAATTAAATGTTAACTTTGAGTTCAACTTAATTTCTGGTGGCTTCTTGGACACCCCAAGCCCCAACAGGTAGATGCTGCCACCTGCTGAAGCATGAATACATTAGCAAACAACACTACTAATAAAATTCTCAGTCAAATCATTTGGCTTTGCCCATTCCTGTTCCTTCATCCGAAAGACATATGAATGGAGGAGGAGGCTTTCGACAAATGTAAAATTATCATCACCATTTGGCACACAACCTGATAGAAATAAAGTATTTATTAGAATGACTTCTTTCTTTAAAATTGCTTATAGCTTGTTCCATCAATCTAATCCCACGCATGCAAAAATTAGAAGGAAAATAGTAGAATTAGCAACTTGAAAATAATGATAGCAATTAGTCGTTAATTACACTATAAATATCACCTAGTGCATATTGTGACTCCATTGCATTTCAAAATACATTCATTTGTTTGAATAAGTAATAAAAATACTGTTTGTCTTGCATTTTGGAGCCTTTTTGTTTACTCTTGGCTATTTTTCTCTATCCTCAGCTTTTTCATCCTCCACCAAGAGTAAAACTGCTTTAGGAGAAACCCAGAATGCATTCAATTTAACCTCTCCAACTATGTTGCATAAAAAGAGAATTTTTAACGCACAAGAATAATTTTTGCCCAAATAAAATTTTCATTAATAGATTTTTTTTTTCAGTTACTTAGGCTTTGTTGGAAAGTCTAAGGAACTGGAACTTACAAATGAAGAAAATCGTGCAATTAATATATTTTTATCTCCAAACAAATTGAAATTGTTCACATATTATTGTATGAAGTGGTAAGTAAAACTTTGGGAAAAATAGTTTCTTCCAAATGACCTTTTGAAAAAAACTTAAGATAAAAACCATTATATTAATTTCATGGTTACGTCTAATGTCTAAACACTTGGCCAAATAAAGTATTCTATTCATTTCTATCTGTATTCTACAGTATTCTATTCCATGGGCCGCCAACCTTTTGGACTTCAGGGACTACCAAACTTATAATTTTAAATCCCGCGGACCATTAATATGAATTTTGACTGATGGTGGCTTGCTGACGTTTCCCCAGGGTCTCTGCAGAAAGCAGCAGAGACCCTGGGAAAATCCCCCCAAAATCTGCAGGAAAATTCCCCACCTCATTTTCCTACTGATCGATCATTCTTTATTTGGGATCTCCAGCTCCTTTCTCAGGGGGAGAGAGAGAGAGAAGCAGCAGAAGTCTTTCTTTCTCTCCCCCAAATGCCACCAGAAATGAGTCATTGCCAGTGCAGCCTTTTGGAGCAGGAGACCTTGCAATGTCCCAAAGACTCATTTCTGGTGGAGCTTGGGGGAGAGAAAGAAAGACTTTTGTTGCTTTTCTTGCGTGCAGCCAAAAGCAGAAGGAAGAAGTGGAAAGAAGCAGCCCGGTGGCCAGGCCAGGCGCGTGGGGCGAGTGGGGCAAGTTCCCCCCTCCGCCCTTTCCCCCCTCCCCTCACTACCTCGTGTTGTTCGCAATGCAAGTTGTGCAAGTCTTGTGTTCCCATGGGACATATGGGCAGCGCAGCCTTGTGTTCCTGCACAGCCTGGATTAATTGCTTTGGGGGTGACATTTCTCTGTGGATCACTGAAATTTTCTCACAGACCACCAGTGGTCCCCAGCCCACTGGTTGGTGACCACTATTCTATTCTACTCCATTCCATTCCATTCCATTCCATTCTATATGATTAAAGAGAAAAACTATTATAAAATAGTTGTCTTTTTGGCAGTTAATTCCATCATTGCAATGAATGTCAACTGAATTAATAATTCAAATTCCATAGAACAAAAATATTCTATCCAGTCATATAATTTTCTCTCTGTTGCAGCATAGTTAAGGTTTTTATATTATCAAATATAATATAGGGTAAAACATCTTGAAAATTAATACCAATATTACTTAATTTCACTCAAGATGGATATGTTTCTATGCAATTTTCTACATTTTTATCTAAGAATGCTACAGAATTCTGTGAAACTTACATTCAGATATATATTCACGATTACAATCTCTACATCTGAAGATACTCTTATATGGTGAAATGTCTCTTTTACAACATAAACTAGAACATGAATTTGGGAAATTTTGTGAACAAGAGTTATTCTTTATTTCTTTATTTTGAGGGATTTCCCTTGAGTCCCTACTTCCCCAAAATATTACTACTGTCACAATATTCAGAACAATATTGTTAAAATATGCTTTTGGATTGTTAGAAAAATCTGTGCCTTTAAATCAATACAATGGAATCCAAGTTCTTTTTTGGAGAGGCGTTCAGTATCCAGGCTTAGGGGCATGAGGTTAGCTGTGCTTTGCCATTCCCACCCCCTGATATTCCCCAGTAAAAGCCAATTATAATTAGTGGAATATAAACAAGACCCAGATAGTAAAACACTTAAGGTTGTCTCTAAACAACCAAGTGTATGAGGGGAAGTAACCCTTATTCTTCCCCTGTGATTTGCTCATCACAGCCAAGAATTCTTAATTAACAGAATAACAGAGCAGGAAGGGACCTTGGAGATCTTCTAGTCCAACTCCGTGCTCAAGCAGGAAACTTGAAACTTGAAGTATATCAGTGGTGGGATTCAATTTCTTTTACTACCGGTTCCGTGGGTGTGGCTTTGTGGGTGTGGCAGGGAAAGGATAAAAATCTCCAGTCAGAGGTGGTATTTGCCGGTTCTCTGAACTACTCAAAATTTCCACTACCGGTTCTCCAGAACCTGCTGAATACCACCTCTGTAGAAGCCCCTTAGATGTTGGAATACTGCTATCATGTCATCCTTAGTCCTTCTTTTCATTAAACTGGACATGCCTAATTCCTGGAACCCGATCTTCATATGTTTTAGCTTCCAGTCCCTTAATCAACTTTGTTGCTCTTCTCTGCACTGTTTCTATCCTTCTATCATTCTCAACATCTTTTTTATATTGCAGCAATGATAAACATTGCAAGTGTGATCAACTAAACTATCCTTATCTTACACTGATCTTGTTCTTACTAAAGAAACAAGCAAGCATTTTATATTCATATAAAACCGATTTGAGACTGAAAATCTGGATGACTGTTTCAGCAATAAAGCTCATTGCTCAGAACAGAATCTGTGCTTCCAAAGGCCTTTCAGAAATTAACATTAACCAGTAGTACTTTATATAACCAACAGAATAAAACATTAAATTCATAGGAAGAAGAAATCAGATTAACTGTTTTTAAGTCATTGTATTTTTTATTAAAATTAAGTGGAACCTATTTTGCTTTCTTTTTGCCTTGGTCTTATCAACATTATTGAATGCACCTCCTGGCCAAAGATAATTCTTGGCTTCTAAAACGTACTTTGCATTTTGACAAATTTAGCTATTTGTCCTAGAGACAGAATGTCTCTAGAACAGTCTTCTAACTTGGCGCCCTGGAGATGTGTTTGATCTCACTCCCAGAATTCTTATCTAGTAGTATGACATTTGACCATGATTACTGAAAATTTTAGGATTTATACCCCAACAAATTTGGAAGTCACCACTCAGAAGAAAACTGCCTTTGAACAGCACTAAGACTCTATTTCTTGATCCAGGAAATGGTAAATTAGAACGTTCACTTCTAACATCCTCTTTCTCCTTTAGCATTTCAACCCTCCCTCCCTTCCTATCACACTATCCATTTCCCCTGGAGTAGAAATGTCTTTTGATTTTCTTTTCCATACAACAACCCTTGCCATAATTGTCACCTTAGTGTAGATTGCCTCTTCATCTGTAATAAATGAATGTCTTTATACATCACTTCACTAACAGACGTTTCCTTGGATTTTTTTGCTAGGTTTTACATTCATTTGGAAGCAGGCTATTTAAAGAAAACCAAATGCTGTCTGAAATATGTCTTTGGGATAAATCAGACTTTCACAAGAGGTTCCTAATAAAACTGGACCTTCACATTCCTATCTCTCCAAGCCTTTAATTCCGTTAGCCTGTATGTTTCCTGGCAGATCACCGTAATCACCATAAATTCTAGGAGACAGGCACTGTTAAAGCACAAAAGATAAAATGTTTTTTGAAATAACATTTCAGAATGAGCTACTGTATATAGGGGATAAAATAATTATCCTACATAATAGAGACAATGAAGTTCATAATTATGAATTTGACTGATTTGTAGTGCATGGCTGATATTATCTGAACCTAGAATGCACAGGTCTACCCACCAGATATATTTTTTTAATTGGCTCAAAGAATTGTTGATGAAATTTCAGCAAGCCTGATGAACAAAAACAGCTGATTTGCAAATGGATCTGTCTATCAACCTACAGATCACTCTGCTGCTGACACATATCAATACTGACTGCAATGACTCATTATTCCATTCCACTAAGTATTCTATGAATCATTTTAAAAACTGGAAATAACTTTTATTGGTAGCATCAATAAGATTAGTTTCCTATAAGAATTCATTTTCATGGTTGGTTTTCTTAATTAACACTATTTTAAGAAACTAATGTATACTTTGTGATACATAGTTATGGGTGATATACAACATTTTAATATAGCCTCACACTCTTTAATGATCTATTTTTAAAGTAGTTTTCCAAAATATATTGCTTTGTATAAAACATCAAGACTCCGGCCTTATTGCCCCAAGCTACTATGATACAATCTGTATTACCAACTTATACCATTTGTAGCGATGGATTTCTTGTATATCCCTAAGCGTACATGGAATGTCTGTTAGATCTGCTCTTAATGCAGCTTTCAGTGATACCCATGAAAATTTCATCACTTGTCAGAGATAGGCAGGTAATGAATAAAGCAATCCCATGCAGTATGGATGAATAAATAAATCACATTTGTGCAATCTTCTCAGCCTAAGAACTAGAAAAACATCATGGAGGAATGAAGAACATCTGAATGCATGTGCCCCTGTTCCTTTGCAGAAATTTATGCTTCTCTTAGATCTGTGATAACTCACTTCTACTGATTCTAAACATATTGTTCTCTCCTTCAGAAAGAGAGGAGCAAGAATAGGAGTCACTGGGATGGGGCAAATGCAATAGAGACAATTAGTTCCCAGTCTCTTCATGATTATAGCTGATATTTTACTTCTGGCTACTTTTGTATAAAATACAGGTAGTCTTCAACTTACAATAGTTCGTTAACCGTTCAAACTTACAACGGCACTGAAAAAAAGTGACTTCTGACTGTTTTTCACACTTGTGACCATTGCAGCATCCCCATGGGTCACGTGATCAAAATTCAGATGCTTGGCAACTGAGTTATATTTATGGTGATTGCAGGGTCCTAGGATCATGTGATCAGCTTTGGTGAGCCTCTGGCAAGCAAAGTCAATGGGGAAGCCAGATTTACTTAACAACCAGGTTACTAATTTAGCAACTGCAATCATTCACTTAACAACTGTGGCAAGAAAAGTTGTAAAATAGGGCAAAACTCACTTAGCAGATGTCACACATAGCAACATAGATTTTGGGCTCAATTGTGGTCATAAGTCAAGGATTACCTGTATTTAAAACTGATTTTGTGCCATCAAGACAGTGACTTATTGATCACATATGTTTTGTCCATGAAGATCTGTCTCTAACCTGGTCCTTCAGCTCTTCCAGTTGGGGACCCATCACCACTATAATTAAGTCCAACCTACTTATTGCTAGTTGTCCTTTTCCTTCCACCTTTCTCTCCATGATAGATTTCTCCGGAGAACTAACTTTTTCATTATGTGCCTGAAGTAGGACAATTTGAGCCTAGTCATTTGTGCCTCAAACAAAAACTCTGGGTAGATCTGTTTGATTACTTGTTTGCTTGGAAGCCCATGATATTTTTAGGAATCTTCCCCAACACCAAAGTTCAAATCAGCCATCAATGGATTCTTATATTTTGGATAATTACCTGCCAGTTTCCAACCTTTGCTTTTGGGGGGAAGGGTGTAGAAATTAATGGATAGCAGTTGAGAGGATCTTGGAGGAAACAGATTAATAGTTGAGTTTCAGACCATGTATAATATGGAGGGAATACCGGTTGAGTTGGCAAACAACCTTTGTTGGAGCAGAGGTGATGGTTGGAGCATAAACTTGGATTATCCACATATTCAAAGGGTTGCCCATGAAGTTTAGTTTGATATTAAAGAGCCATGGTGGCTCAATGGTTTAGAATGCAGTATTGCAGGCTAACTCTGCATTCCACCACCAACAGTTCAGTCCTGACCAGCTCAAGGTTGACTCAGCCTTCTATCTTTCTGAGGTTGGTAAACGAGGACCTAGATTGTTGAGTGAAATATGCTGAGAGTGCTATGAAGTACTACGAAGCACTATGTAAAATCTAAGTGCTATTGCTATTGAAGAATAAACATTTGGATCTTCTGATAAAAAGTATCCGACTCCAATCCTTCTGAATTAACTAACACCTAAATATCAATTTCTACTCATTTCATTTTTTGCTGCACTGAACTTTCTCATATTCATTGTTCCTACGTTGCGTCTTCCCACTGTGATTCTGTTTTTGCAGCTTTCTATTGGCAACATCAGCAACTAGCTGTCACGAAGACATTAATCTAGCCATGTCATAAACACTGTTAACACTACAGAAGTTCATCAGCTTTTCTCCAGTAACGTAATGAATGCACCCCCAAACTTGAGCGGCCCATTATCCGGCCCTATATCATCCATCATTTTTTAAATATTTTTCCATCCTTGTGGTTTGCTTGATAAAATACCGGAGTGGTTCACCACTGCCTTCTCCCATAGCATATGTGATGATGCCTGTCATGCCCTTGTTGGAGTCCGATTCTCAGGGGGAGATTGAGCAGCTGACAGGGAGTGGGTATGTGGACTCGGTGGCTGTGGAAGAAACTGGGGTAGGGCACAGTCTGGCTGGGCATTCAGAGGAAGACCTGGGGCCATCCCCTATTCATCCTAGGGCACGCAGGGAGTAACAGAGAAGGAAGCAATGAGGCTTACGGGAGAGGAAAGGGCCCTGATCCTCTTTGTGGGCTGCAGCTGGGGAGACTGTTTAAAAGGGCAAACTGCGCATGGCAAAGTTGCTGGAAGCAAAGCGTGCATTATCTTTATTGAGGCTTACCTGGGTTTTGGTGTCCTCACAACTGTGGGTGCTGCGTTATCTTTTGGAAGTTTGCAATTTATCATCCTGACCTGTCGTATAAATTATTTCAGCGTGGTTTGTGTTGGTTTTTTTATTTCTAATTATCTTTACTTTGGGTTCGGACTGCATTTCTTCCCTTCATAGACTGTTTTTGGAAGAGTTTGATCTCCAGCCAAGTATAACTGGACATTGGGGGCCACGTTGGAGACATTAAAGGGAATTTATCTACTTTGGTGACTTTGTTATTTTTCTGCCACACCCTGGGTCATTACAATGCCTTTGTTGTTGTCACTAAAGTAATCCTCTTCCTTCTCCAGCATTTATTTATTTATTGAATTTATATTGTCGCCTATTCACCCATGGCAACTCAAGATGGCTTACAGAATATGAAACCATATCTAAAAAAAAAAAAAAAAAAAAAAAAAAAAAAAAAGAAACAAATAAATTAATAAAGTACAATAGAACATAATCAGGAAAAAAATAAAAATAAAAAAAACCCCCCCCCCACCTCTCCCCCCCCACCAGATGACAGCAGATCACTCAAGCCATTTGATGGGCTCCATGCCACTCTGGATTCCTCGAGCCTGCTGGCAGAACCAGGTCTTCAATGCCTTCCGGAAGAGTATTAGGGAAGGGGCCAAGGGTGGGATTCTACCAGTTCGCACCTATTCGCTAGAACCAGTTGTTAACATTCTAAGCAGTTTGGAGAACCGGTTGTTAGAAGAAATTACTGGCCTAATCCTGTAAGGAAGGCAGGAAGGAAACATTCTGGTGTTGCTTACAGAAACTGCCTCTCCATTAACCCTTATTACATTCTTGGCAGGACTAGACTTCCTGGAACTTCTCTGGAGTTTTTTTCCCTTCCTTTGCTGGTACTTTGCTTGTGTGGAGTGACCATTCTAAGTTACAATGGCACTGAAAAAAGTGACTTACGACCATTTTTCACACTTATAACTGTTGCAGCATCCCCGCAGTCATGAGAGGCCAGGCAAGGAGATGCGTGCCTCGATGTGTGATATTGAGTTGGTCACACCCAGCCAATAACATGACCAAGCCATGCCCACCAACTAAGCCATGCCCACATTTTTTTGTTAAAAAAATTGAATCCCAACCCTGGAAGGGGCCATTCTAATCTCCAGGGGGATAATTTTCCTCTATTGATGCTGCTTCATAGAAGTGCATGTTTGCTTAACCTGGGTGACTGGGATGATGGCTTGGGTGATTGTGTTGGAAATATACGCCTTTCAAGCATATAACCCCACTATCGCAACAATGAACATCAGGATTGGGAAATATACAATTAGGAACATTATACAAAATATTTTAAAGCATGAAATTGGCATTTTTGAATATTTCAAACACACCCAGTGATTGCTTCTGGAGAGAAGTGACCAATAAATAATTGTTTATAGGAAAACTCTTTGAGAAATGAGGGGCAGTCTGCTGTGCAGACATACAGAATCCCACAAAATAAATCATGCTTAATTTGTATTAATTAGTAATTCTTAAGTAAAGCTACTGTAATAGTTAGCAAGAATAAGCCCAGTCCTGAGCAGTGTCAGAACCTCAACATTAATTTCTACTTTTAACAGCATTGTTTAATAATAATATTTGTAGAAAAAAAAGGCAAATCCTATATCCCACAGGCAATATAATGTTCAGGTGGCTTTTCCCAACTGCCTTCCAGATGGGCTGGTCTACAGGAAGTTTGTCATTTGATTCACCTGAAGAGCCTGTGAAGTGAAGTCTCTCATATCCCAGAATGTTTATTTATTTATTTATTCAATTTCTATAGCTGTCCATCTCAGTCAGTGATTCCGGGTAGCTTACAGTTCAAAAAATATGCTACAATTAAAATACTAGAAATATTTAAAAAAAAAAACAATTAGAACACCCATATGTTATAATTCAGCTATTTCTTGAACAGAGAGTTATGCTATTTTTCATTTTTAGCTGTAGAAATATTCAAATTATTACTTGAATTAAGATGACCAAGGTTCCTATGAATCAAAAATTAAAAAATAAAGATAAATAAAGATAAAGATAATCATATATATGAAACTGGGGAAAATGAATTTGGAGGTGGTAAAATTTCTGCAATCCTGACAGTCAGATTGCTCTTTTTCAAATGTCTATCATACTTCCTAGGTTAGTATGCGAAGGAAAGATCCATTTTTTGAAGACTCTTGGGATAAAACATAGACTTGTTGTTCTTCATCTTCCCTCTGTCAGCTGTGGAAGCCATATTGACACTAGATGCTTCCACACTGCCACATTCTTGAGCCTGGGAAAATGGGAGGGGGGAATTTCTTGGAGTGTATGCGGTTAGACACAATAGCATTCTTCTTCTAAGTCAAGGTCGTGTTATCTCTGCACCTGGGTGAGGGGAAGTCTCAAATTGGGATGGATAGTGATTGGGGCACGTGATGCGATGATGGGTGCAGGGGCTGGATTGGTAGTTTTTACTCATTACAAGGAAATCCGGAACTTTCAGATTTGAGTTTTCCCAGATGTTTACTATCCAAATAAAACAGAACTTTTGAGAGGATGTCTGTCTCGGAGTTATTTGTTGGAGTGGAGGTTTTCTGGAATGCTGACACCCTCAGTCCTTTTGGAATCTGCAGTTTAATGACCTAAGAGATATTGTATCTATTGATTTTAGTAGACTTGTGACACTTTTGCAAGTATTTTTCCCATGTATTCTCAAAAGCTCTTAAGCAACCGGAGAGGAAAAACTAAGCATTTTTTTCAGCTCAATGTGAAAAAGTTCATAATCCTCTACTGGTAATGAAGCTTGTTTCCAGTTGGATCTGGGTTGCTAATACCTCCCTCAATCAGAGAAGAAAAGGTTGTCCCTTTGCTGCTGGGTACCTGTCAGAAATTAAGCTTCATCCTTCAAGTGACAAGTCTCTGTGCTGATGTTATTTACCTGAAGAAAACTAACTTGGTTTTCTGTATAAATAATGCTGCTTCAGAGAGACTTGACCCATCACCTCATGCTGATGCTGCTTTTCGGAAGGAGGAGACCAACCTTTGTGATCTCACAACAGTGTCAACCCCAAAACCAAGAGTTCATTATGAACTTATCCTGATGTTGCAAGGTCCAAGGAGAAGTACTTGCAAAGGTCTGTTAAGATTCTTGGCTGTATAATGAAAGTTTGGGTCTTGTATCTTCATCATATCAATGTTGCTTCTGGAGGAAGAAAAAATTAGCCATTGTGGGGTTATGCTGAAACCGTAATCGCAGGATGAGGTAAGAATTAGTAGGGACCATATTCAATTGTTCAAATGCATTGATACTAACAATTTTCTGGTAATCACAATAAACTCCATGTTGTCCTGTTTATACTTCCTTCATGGTTTGGTGAATGTCAACAGATATTTGATGATTTGTCAATAAAAATAGGAAAAGAAAAATGTCTCTCACACACAGTTGGCACTGTATTTGGCGACTAATGACCTAATTTCACCAGAAAGCCCCAATTTAAGGCTGGATGTAATGTATGAGGTTACCTACAATGGGCTGCAGAGCTACTTTTTGTAGAATAGTTTCACATACATCTGACTTTTTTCCACCAGAAGCTTGGAATGCAAAGGTTTGCCCATTCTTTGTAACCTGTCTTGAAACTATAGTTGCTAATACACATTTTATGACTATTTGCCATTCATAGTCACTGATTTGAGAGAGACACCTACACAAATTAAATAAATCAATAAAATAAAACTTATTTTTCACCACTGCAGTTCTTGCTCTCTCAGTATCTGTACTGTTGCTGTATATATTTGTGGGCACAGGTGTAGTACACATGTGAAATGTTACAAGAATCAAAATACCAGAAGAAGGAGATGAAGCAGTGTGGCCAAAGTTTGACCCCAATTATTAGATGTTGGGAGTCTCTTTGAGCATTTCATTACTGTATAAGATCCCAAAGTTCAAATCTGCAATATTTAATTCCAAAACTGAGGCATACATTTCTGGGCAATGAAGGAGGTTCATATTAGGGGTGGGAGCTGACCTTGTTCAATTCGGGCTATTAGATCCCTTCTGGCATTACCCGATATAATTTGCCCTATTAAGTGATTGTTATCACTTAATAATCTCAGTGATGGAAATGTCTTATGTAATGTTTTTGAAACACTCCCATTTCTGAGAAATCAGATATGCAGTTCCAACCAGTGGCAGCTTAAAGAAATAAATTTATTGGCGTAAATAAATTTTATGGGAATAGGCAAGGGGTCTGTGTTTTATTGTAATATGGCAAAAGGGCCTTATTGACATACCTCTTCTATTACATATTAGTCTTCATAAAGTTGATCAAGCTAATTTGCCATATCTCTGACAGCTGACACATTGGGGAACCTGCCTTACATTTCTTGCTCTAATGAATAGGAATTGAAGTAAGCACTTCGTATTTATTTTTAAGTTGCCTAGATACAAGATAATCAGCCATGAATTTATTCCAGCTCTAACAATTAACTACTATCTTGAGAAATACTGAATTTGTCATTAACTTTCAGGCAGATGATATACACATGTATTTTAAGAGCACTAAGCTAAGTTAGGGAATAGTAATATTCCCAAGGTTTCATTAAGCAAGAGTGGTAGTGTATATTTCTGTAATGCAATCATGGGTATGCTAGCTAAATATATTTGTAGAACAAGTCTCAAAATTGCAGGCGCTCTGGAGAATTAAATAGGTAGCCAGCACTGATTCTCCTAGCTAGTTCCCATGAGCCAGTCTTCCTTGCATACTGATGATTGCATAATGCTTATTGAACTTCCCAGAATCAAGGAGAAATGTATATTTATAAGAAAAAAAAATGTGCCAGCAAGACAGCAGTCTTTACTGACTGCATCCCATGACACCGATGCCATGTTTAAATGTTTAGCTATATTGGGGAAAAAAGGATTTATCTTCCCTGATTAGTAACTAGCAAGGAAGCAGTAGCTAGCAGCAATAGTTCTTTGTGATGAATCCTTTGGGTGCTGGACTGCTTTTAAGACAAGAAATAAGTCTTCTACTCTCCCCTTGCCCCTTGCAAAGAGACATAAAAGTTGATTACTACCGAGTCAGACTGCTATTCTCTCTAACCCAGAACTGCCTCTTTAACAGACAGCAGCTTCCCAGGGTTTCAGATAAAAGTTTGCACGGAGAAACCAAGGATTGAACTTGAAACCATCTGCGTGTAAAGCAGGTAAGCTACCATGGAACTCCTGCCCTTCCCAAGTATCATCACCCACTGCTTTTATTTCCTTGTAATGCAATCAATCTGGCAAAGAAGCTACAGTATGTTTATCACGAGCTTTCCCCGGAGAGCGTGCATTAGGGTGAAGTCAAAAACATCAAGACAGCAGGCATGATGATGTGATCAAAGATCTGCTTGGTTTTTAATGTGTATTGTAGAGATTCACTCACAACATCTTGGTCCCCATCTTAACTTTGTTCATCATATGTTGCAGACACTCCAAATATTTTGGAGCACCTCCAATTGCCTGGATTTTTGAGGCACAAAGGCAACACAGTCAAATAACCAAGAAATGTTCCTTTAATACCTCCAACTTTGCCCCCATTGTCCAGGTTACCTTCAGCTGGAGAAAAAACTCTCCCAAGAACAGTCTTTAAGTGGAGGGAATTTAGTCTGAAAACGAAGTGCATACAAACTGTAAATAAAAATCCACACAAACCATGCTGCGGTAATTAACTTGACAAGGCAAGAGAAAGAATTCTAGACTTGAAAGGCCAGCAAAACACACACAGTTGGGAAGATGCCAGGAACCCAGATAAGCCTTGACAATACCAGATAATTCACAATTTGCTCTCAACAGTTTGCTGTGCGCAATTTCCCTTCCACTGTGTTCCCAGCTGCAGCTAATGAAGGGAATCAGGACCCTTTCCTCCCCCGTAAGCCACGCAACTCACATTGCTCCCTTCTCCGTTCCTCCCTGCGTGCCCTAGGATGAAGAGGTGGTTGGGCCTGGATCTTCCTCTGAATTCCCTCTTCCTTGCTCTACCTCTCCCCTGCTCTGCCCAGCTGGACTTTGCCCTTCCTCAGTTTCTTCCACAGCCAATGGAGCCACACTCCCATTCCCTGTCAGCTGCTCAACCTCCACCTCCAAATCAGATTCCAACAGGGGCATGGCACTATCTATGTTAGATGTTCTTTTTACTCAGTGAAGGCAGCACCTACAGACACACCTATACCTACAACCTTTATAACAGGAAGGAGAAACAAAAAGGTTACACATTTAGTTTTTAAAAAATCATATCTGTTTTCAGAATTAATCATATTGAGATACAAATAAGTATATTTGCCTACTAATTTCAGCATAAATCATACAAAAATAAAATCAGAATATGTTATAATAAAATCAAGGTTGTTCAAAGAAGAACCATAGCAGACATTATGTTTCTCACATCATTAGCCTTGCGTTGTTTTAAATTTGTTTATAATCACCCAGGAAATTATAATGTAATTAACATAGTTCTCTCCCAATACATTGGGTACTTTTACATAAACAGTAGCCCATCCTTCGTATGATCTTTGCATGTTGCAGTAATTATCCAATATACCTCAGGATTTAGATTGCTGCATCTAATTATGATCCATTTATTTTTTGGGATACAGAAACTAGTCATAGGCACATGAACCCACAACTCTCAATATAAGAAAATAAATGTTTGAACTATTTGTGAACAAATTACTTATCATTTGCAATCTGCAGGCATATCAGATATGAGGATGTCATAATAATCACAGTTTGAGAAGGTCTCCTTACTGCAGCTAATCTCGCATTCGCATTGTAAACAGCAAGCTTAATTTTACAATTAACTTTTCAAATGAAATCTCTAAATCCCGGTTCTCTTTCACAAAAGAAATGGTTGCATCTGTGCAGACCTAGAGATGACAAAGAAGGTAGCCTTTTCCCTATGGAAAGTGCTAGCTTAAATTCTTCTGGTATTTACAGCACAATTTGAAAGCAATAGTACAAAATTTCAGATGAACGAGTCTTGAGGTTTTGCAACAATAGCACTAGTCACTCAAGAAAAGTCAGTATTTGAATAGGAGTTCTATGCACACAACTGAAAGTAAAGACTATTGAGGTTAGCAAGGATTTGTTCTGATAAATGAGCATAGTAAGCAATGTTCCTGCCCCAATACAGTACTTAGCAGAGGGCTGATGCTTTGTTTAGCGAAGATATTGCAAAAGAGTCCTAGCAAATGGCTTAAGCCTGTGAATGATCTCTTCCTGAAACCCACTAGGCCTTCATATTCTGCACTCACACACCCCGCTTTTGAGTAGTGGGTTCCTGCTGCTTCTTTCCAGCAAAAAATGCCCGCTGGGGAAAAAAGATACATTTAACAATTTTTGTATTCACTTAATGACTGTGACATTTTCTTAACAACTGCCACCACCCCCCAAAAAAATCATAAAATTGAGTATAGTCGTATGGTGACCCGCATAATAACTACCATGACTTATGATTGTAATTCTGGGCTTTCAATCAGACTAGTCCTGGAGGTGCCATTCTAATCCAAGCCTCTGCTCAAACAGGAGACCCTATGCCATTTTTGACAGGCAGCTGTCCATTCTTTTCTTTAAAACCTCCTGGGATGAAGCCCCTGCCTACAATCTCTGAAGGCAAGTTGTTCCACTGGTTTATTGTCCTCACTATTAGGAAGTTTCTCCTTAATTCCAGGTTGCTTCTCTCCTTGATTAGTTTCCACCCATTGCTTCTTGTCTTCCTCTCTGGTGTTTTGGAAAATAAGTTGATCGCTCCTTCTTTGTGACAGCCATTCAAATACTGGAATTCTGCTATCAAGTCACCCCTAGTCCTTCTTTTCTTTAGACTGACCATACCCAATTTCTGCAACTATACTTCATCTATTTTTGTCTCCAGGCCTTTAATCATCATGGTTGCTCTTCTTTGCACTTTTTCCAAAGTTTTTCAATATCTTTTTTGTAAAGTGGTGACCAAAACTGGATGCAATATTCCAGGTGTGGCCTTACTAAGACTTCATAAAACGGTACTAATACTTAATTATAGTTATGAGTCAAGAACTACATGTAATAGGAGGGATTTATTTGCTGTGTTCAACAAGAGCTGCCCAAATCCTTTTGATTCTGGGTGACTTTCTCTCTCTCTCTCGGTCAGCTGTGTATGTTGGGAATTTTGATCAGTTGGCATACAATCATCTTATCAATCTATCTTCTGGTAAATGAGTATTTGTGAGAAGCTGCACCCACTGTGACAACTATTTTATAAACTGAGAACCACTGAACTTTTTTTCTTTTCACTATGAAAAGCTACTTGTTTCTGCAGTATAATTATCATATAATTATCATATAATAATTAAAACAGATAAAGCATTATGATTCTGGCAGTATAGTCTTAAAAATATTCTTGATTCATCCTCATCTAGTGTTAATATTTTTAAATACCCATCTCCCCAAAATAAACAGTTTCTTCTAGAATCAACAATAGGATGTATATACACTGCAAAATTGTCAATAGAATACTCAGTTTACATTTAATTAACACTTATATTAAACCATATGATGATTCATATAACATAGAGTACTGGGTATTCTTGAGTGATCTTGTGGGAGGATTAAAAAGCCTTTAAAAAGACAACTTATTAACATTTTTATGCTAAACATTTTGAATGGAAATGAACCTGTTTTAATGCCTTAAAATTTAAACTTCTACAACCCATCTGATATATGTATCCAAACAAGGAGCCTCTGTGGCGCAGTGGTTAGAGTGCAGTACTGCAAGCTACTTCTGCAGCCAGCTGCCTACAATTTGGCAGTTCAAATCCCACCAAGCTCAAGGTTGACTCAGCCTTCCATCCTTCTGAGGTGGGTAAAATGAGGAAAAAATTGTTGGGGGCAATATGCTGACTCTGTTAAACCATTTAGAGAGGCTGCAAAGCATTATAAAGCAGTATATAAGTCTAAGTGCTATTGCCATCTAATGTGAATTTCATTTGTGAACGAAAAAAGGAAAACATATCCAAACCTAGGCAGCATTCCATAATACTTTTGTATGAATTAAAAACAAACAGAGAATATTTCTGATGAATGCCAGCTGAGACTGCAGGCAAGAAGTGTTATATTTCAGAACAAAGAGAGATTTTAAAAATTCCTTTAATTATGTATGAAATCATCTGCTTTTGCTTACAATTCATTTATAGGCAGTGCAATTCAATAATGATAGTAATGACATAGTACTCGAATTATTGTCTGCTGAAACCAGTTAATAGATTTTCCAGTATCAAATTTACTTGCTTAAACATTATTTTTTCAATGCATTGCCTCCTCTCTGCTTCTCCAAACAAGATGAAGCTACATAGAATCATGTAAAAGTGAGATGGGTGGTTATTTAAGTAGAATACATAAATAACAGATAAACAAGACCAAAAAACAGTCTGATCGATAGATGAGAATATTTGTAGCTCTGGGTTGAACTGTCGAGTCCTTGGTGCTCTTTGAACTTGATGGTTTCCTTGCAGGCATTTATTACCTAATTAGGTAACATCATCAGTATTAGAAGGGAGTGTGGTTTGCTCTTATTTTTATATACTAGTGGCTTTGATGGGAGTATTCTTGGTGTTCCTTCATTGGGCTATTTACTGTTAGCTGGTCAGCATCGGTAGTTCATATGACTGGTATTTACTTCTCGATTGAATGTCTCATGTTAATCTTGGTGTTAATCTCCGCTCATCTGAGTGTTATTGCTGGGGAGGAGGTGCTTTAGTCTGTTTGTTTCCTTTGAGGCTTTTTGATTGTCTCTTTTGAGTGGCATGTAGATCTGTTTATATGTATGTGACTGTTGATGGCCAGTTTGTCTGAGTGCCAGGCCTCCAGGAATTCTTCAATTGTTTTGAATTTAGCTTGATTTAGGATGCCTCCAGTTTCCCAGTTGAAACTATGGTTGTGCCTGTCCACTTGTTATGAAAGGAATTTTTATCATGTCACCTGCTGGTTGGTGTCCATGGGTATGCTCTGCAAGTTTGTTTGTCCTACATACTGACTGTTGCAGTCCTTACACTGTTATAGATGTCTCCTATTTTTCCTTTTGGGGCTGCTGGTTTACTTTTGGTTTATTTATTTTACATATTTTGGAGGGCTTTAGTTGATTTGTGTGCTAGAGTGTTGCTCTGTGGTTATAATAGTCTGTTGCTTGTTTCTGAGATGTTTTCGATATACAGCAGTATAATCCTTTTCACAGCTTGTGTTGGTTGATCTGTAGTGGTTGAGTGGTTAGGCACTTTTTGATAAAGTTTTGTGCAAATCCATTTTGTTGGAAGACATTGTATAGATGCTCCACTTCCTTTTTCTGAAGTTCAGGGTTGATGTAGTGTGTGTTGTTACACAGTTTGTCTTGTGGGAGCTTGGGTTGTTATTTTGATAGTGAAGCATTTGGTTGGTATGGGTAGTTTTTTTTTTGATAAACTTATGTATCTAGTTTGTCATCATTGACTCTGCTGACAAGGATGTCTCGGAAGGGGTGTGTGTTATTGTTTTCTTGTTCCTTGTGAATTTTATTCCTTTAAACATGTTGTTGATAGATAGATGACAGATAGACAGACAGGCAGACAGAAGGTGTGGAGAACAAGAGGTTACACAAAAAAACTTATTTTGGTACCATAGTTAAATACTATTGACAAGACAGATAAATGAATATCATCCTACATACATACATACATACATACATACATACGTACATATATACATACATACATACATACAAACATAGATACATACATACATACATACTTACATATGGAGGACGTGAAAATAAACATCATCACTGAAAAAGAGAGATCGCATCTATAATTCTTAAACTCAAGAGCTACTGAATATTTCTAATAATATAATATGAAATATTAAATTCAATTGGAAAATGAAATAAAAAAGTTGACATTAAGTGCTGTCATCCTGGAATTGAGCTTTGTTTCATGGGTTTTCCTGGGAATATTCCTAAAATATTCCTTGGAAATTGAATTATGTTTAAAATTGTTGTTTCCATATGTATAATCTAGGAAAATGTAAAAGTTTTGGAGCAGCTAGGAGGTTGATATAGATTTTCAAGCAAATACTTCTGCCTGAAATTTGCTTGCAAGAAATCAGAGTTATGGTTTTTCTACTCCTATCTATGAGGGCATTGTTTACTTTGTTTTATTATTTGTTTGAATCATTTTTAAAGGCTCAAATTCCCATGAAGGAAAACAATATGTCAAAACTGATGTAGCCTGGCTGATCTAGTTTGTTTTCTGTTGAGCTCCAATTGGATCCAGCTTATACTCCTTCATGGATCATTACCTTGTAGTGGTGCATGAAACTAAGCATCCTAATTGTGCTATGAACTACTGTTGAGTATGTATACTCCCAGAACCATTACTCCTGATGGGTAGGTCACAAATAAGGGATATATTCCACAGAAGGAAATGACAACCACCCCAACATTTATTTTTACATAGATGGTCTACTTCCTCAATTCTAGGCAGTTAAAATGGTCTAATGTGACTATATATCATTAAACCATTAAACATCATCAGTACTGCATGCTATTCTATCTCTCCACTAAATAGATTTTCCAGTTAAATGACACTTCCATCAAAAGCCTCTCTGAAAGAGGGCAATTTTGACTGCCTTTGGAAATGTCAGCAGGGAACAATCATCCTAATTTCTCAATCTCCACTGCATCCTAAGCAGACAAATTCTACCAGGAATTTGGAAATGGTCCTGAAAGCATTGTAGATAACCACAGAAATAACCTTGGAGAAGAAATGTTGTGGCAGTTAGCAAAAATAATTTATAATAAATAAATACAAGCTGAATAGTCAAGACCTTGTTGATGATCCAAACTCTGTCAAGGACCTTGGAGTACTCAATCTCTAATGATCTAAGTGCTAGAGCCCACTGTAACTACATAGCCAAAAAGGCATTTAGAGCATACAAAACATTTGCTAGATTAATACTTGAATACAGCTCATCAGTCTGGAACCCACATTACATATCTGATATTAACACAGTTGAGAAAGTCCAGAAATATTTCACAAGAAGAGTTCTCCACTCCTCTACTCATTGCAGAATACCTTATGCCACCAGACTTGAAATTCTAGACCTAGAAAACCTAGAATTATGCTGCCTTCGGTCTGATCTAAGTATAGTATATAAAATCATACATTGCAATGTCCTACCTGTTGATGAATACTTCATCTTCAACCATAACAACACAAGAGCAAACAATAGATACAAACTCAGGGTTAATCACACCAAACTTGACTGCAGGAAATACGACTTCAGCAACAGAGTGGTCAATGTCTGGAATACTCTACCTGACTCTGTGCTTTCTTCCCCAAACCCCAAAAAGTTTAACTGTAGACTGTCTACTATTGACCTCACCCCTTTCCTAAGAGGTCTGTAGGGGGCGTGCATAAGTGCACCAATGTGCCTACCATCCCTGTCCTATTGTTTATTTTTATTTTTCTTATATGTATCCATTTTATGTATTCATAATTATGTTTATACTTACACCTATTATCTTGTAAGCGATTGACAAATCAAATAAATAAAATAAATAAAGTCTGGGCAGGAAATGAACCTCAGGAAGAAACTGTCTCTAATTCTCTTTAAAAGATGGAAGGAAAACACTGTCAGGCTTTCAAGAGTTTGTTTTTATTGTCTATAATACTGTTTCCTAACCAGAGAAATTTTCAGCTGGGTGGGCTTTAACTCCCACAATTCCACAACCAGCATGATCATTGATGAGAATTCTGGGAGTTGGAGTCCACACACATGTCTATAAAATTCAGGTGAACTTTGTGAAGTCTATTTTCTGATCTGGACTGCCTCAAAGGGCTGACACATACTAAGGATCTGAGACATAAAGTACCTTATAGACTTTGCACGAGCACCTTGAAATGGACACAGAAGGAAATGGTAGTGAATGCAGCTCCCATAAAATTGTTGTCTTTCTGCTGTACAGGTGCTGCCTGGTAAACCTATGGCAAGCTGAATATGATAGCAGATGGAGCTTCAAATCATTTTCAAGGGCAGTCCCATGTAAAGTGAACTATGGTAGTCCATGCATGAATATTCTGCAAGAAAAAAAATCAAAACGCACAAGTAGAACAAACATTATCCATATTAACATCGGGACATACTATTTCTAGTTCTATTTAGTCAGCATGCACCAGACTTGACCACTGACCTCATGATGCTCATGAAGTATTTTTTGCAAAATTACAACTTAAAGAAAACAAAATAATCAGACCAGTGAGGTACATCTTCAGCAATATTTCATACAGTTGTGCAATGAAGGCAAACAATAGATTTAATGGGATAGATTAGATAAACAGCAAGTCTGAACAATATTGGATCGAAATTTGTGACACTAATACAGCAAACAAAAGAAACAAAAGTATGCCAAAATGCAATCATCAAAAAACAAACAAACAAAGATGAAATGACTGTTGATAATTGAAGAACGACAGCTAAGGGAAAAAGACACTGAGGAAAAATTGCCCAATAAATTAGCTGAGTTTCAGAGAACAATGGATAAGAGTTCTATCTAAGTGAGGAATGTGAAGATCACAACCAGTTACTGGCAGGCAGTCCCGGCACAATAATATCTGTTGGGCCTCAAAGAGTTGGAATCAACTGAGTGACTGAACAACAAAAGCCCAAAGGTATTTGATGAAGAACATCCCATAAACCCTTCTCTTCTCATCACTGTCATCATCACTAAACATTTGCTGTCTTTTCACCTAAACATGAATCCACCAACATGAATGCACCAATTATCACATCAAACAATTATCACATCAAGCAAACCTCTTGTGAAATATTTCTAGACTTTCTCAACTGTGTTAATATCAGATACATAATGTGGGTTCCAGACTGATGAGCTGTATTCAAGTATTGGTCTAGCAAGACTGGACAATCATTTGACCTGGATGGTACAAAATCTCATGCATTGAGCAGGAGTTAGGACTAAAGGACCTCCAAGATCTTTTTCAGCCCTATGATTCTAGGCTCTAACTTTCAGTGGCTATCCTCGAAAGTAACATTAGAATATTTGTAAGGACCATTTTGCCCAAATGGGATGAGAGAAGAAAAAAGGGAAGGAGCCCAATCTAACTTGACACATGTATAAAAAACAAGAAGGACAAGGAGAAGAAAAAGGACAAAAAAAAGGAGAACAAGGCACTAAAATATTGGAAAAAGAGGGTGGGCTGTTTAAATAAATGCATTTTCAGTTTAGCTTGCTCCCAACATACATCTAATTGGTCACTTATCTTGATCAGAGCAGGCCTACATGCTACTTACTTGAAATAGGAAAAACATAGATTGATGCTTATTTGTCTAATATCAGAAAACATTAAAAAAGAACAGCATGGGATGAAAAGGTAAAAAAGTAGAGAATGAGAGAGAAATGGGTACAGCAAACAAAATGTTCTATTATCTACAGTATATATCTGTAGCTATCAAAAGGCACTAAAATTTCCAGAGCCTCTAGAAATAACAATGTGGGTAATCAGCAAGGTTGATCCCAAAGGACTCCCTTTGGTGTTTGATTATTTCATCCTTAAACCTCTTATGTATATGACTATAGTAGAATAGGGATTGAAAATAGGACACCAGGTGATCCCTCCACAATTCTGCACTATCAAGGAAACAGTTTGACAGATCCAATACAAACACCATGCAGTGCAGGTGAACAATAACCTCAGGGCAAATAGAAGTATAGTACAACCCCAGAAGGTACACAGCCATCCTTGTGGAACAATTCAACTCAAGCTATCATGCTATGTTCTTCTCCTCATTCCTGATTTGGTGTCCCATGTTTGTTTGTTTTTAATGCAAACTTCAAGATGGAGATTTGTCTATTTATCTTTCTAAAGTGGAATATTTTGGGTGAAAAAAATATTGAGGTAAAAATATTTAAAATAAACTATCATCCAATGGAACTATTTATTTATTTTTATTTGTCAATTGTTTACAAGAAAATAGGTATAAGTAAAAACATAGTTATAAATACATATAAGAAAAATTAAAAATATATAAAAGAAACAATAGGACAGGGATGGTAGGCACGTTGGTGCGCTTATGCACACCCCCTACAGACCTCTTAGGACAAGTGTGAGGTCAATAGTAGACAGTCTACGGTTAAACTTTTTGGGGTTTGGGGAAGAAAGAACAGAGTCAGGTAGAGTATTCCAGACATTGACCACTCTGTTGCTGAAGTCATATTTCCTGCAATCAAGTTTGGTGCGATTAACCTTGAGTTTGTATCTATTGTATGATCTTGTGTTTTTATGGTTGAAGCTGAAGTATTCATTGACAGGTAGGACATTGCAATGTATGATTTTATATACTACACTTAGATCGGACCAAAGGCAGCGTAGTTCTAGGTTTCTAGGTCTAGAATTGTAAGTCTGGCATAAGGTATTTTGCAATGAGTAGAGGAGTGGAGAACTCTTCTTGTGAAATATTTCTGGACTTTCTCAACTGTGTTAATATCAGATACGTAATGTGGGTTTGAGACTGATGAGCTGTATTCGAGTATTGGTCTAGCAAATGTTTTGTATGCTCTAGTTATTAGTGTAATATTACGAGAGAAAAAGCTACGTAAGATTAGGTTAAAACTCTTAACGCCTTTTTGGCTATGTAGTTACAGTGGGCTCTAGCACTTAGGTCATTTGAGATGAGTACTCCAAGATCCTTGACAGAGTTTGTATCATGAACAAGGCCTTGACTTTCAGCCTGTATTTTATTTTCTGATTTTTTTTGCCAATATGTAAGACAGAGCATTTATTAATTGAGATTTGAAGTTGCCATTTATTTGACCATTCTGATAGGTTTTGTTGAAGGGTAGCAGTATTATCTGTGGTGTTGAATAGCTTTACATCAACAGCGAAGAGAACGCAGTTGCTCTTAATATGATCACAGAGGTTATTTATGTAGAGTATGAAAAGAGTTGGTCCTAGAAAACTGCCTTGGCGGACACCACTGTTGACAGGTACAGAATTTGATAGGACGCTCCCAATTTTGACCATTTGTTGTCTGTTTGACAGGAATGCTTCTATCCAGTTATGCAGGTGTCCAGAGATATCATAAGATTTTAGTTTTAGGAGTAGTTTGTTGTGTACTACTGAATCAAAGGCTTTACAGAAATCTATGTAGATTACGTCTATTGCTTTGCCCTGATCGAGTTGTGTGGTCCATATGTTTTTGCAGTGTAAGAGTTGCAGATTACATGATAGTGTTTTCCTAAAACCAAATTGTTTATTGGAGAGTAGGTTGTTTGTCTCTAAGTGGAGGATAATGGATTGGTTAATAATTTATTCCATGACTTTATGGGTGACACAGCATAAGGAGATTGGTCTATAATTTTCAACTAGGCTGAGGTCTCCCTTTTTGAAGATGGGGATGACCGTGACTTGTGACCATAGTTCTGGCAAGGAGCTCATTCTTGAAAGATTTTTCAAAGATTATGCTTAGAGGTTCGGCTATGGCAGTGGGTAAGTTTTTTAAGAAGTAGGCACATATTCTGTCCAGTCCAATAGAAAGAGATGGTTTTAGATTGCATAGTACTTTTCCAACATTGTCTTCTGTAAAATCGATATGTATTAGATCATTGTAGTTGTCTGTGGTTCAACTAGGAAGTACTGAGCATGATCCATTGCTGTTTACAAATACTGAGCAAAAGAATGTGTTAAAGAGGTTGGCTTTAATAGTGTTGTCATTGCAGTCTTTACCATTGGAGTCCATTGCAGTCTTTACCATTAGGTCCTTTCAGGGGTGGGATGGACCTTGAGTCTTTTAGTTTGTTGTTTACATAATTGTAGAAAGCGTGGGTGGAATTGGTACATAGAAGGTTTTCTTCTTGTTTAATGTGATAATTGGCGCATTCAGTTTTTATCTGGTGGCATAAATTTTTGTATCGGCTTTTGAAGTTGGCAACGTGACCAGATTTGTTTTTCCGCCAAAGTGATTTCTTTTTGGATTAAAGCTTCTTTATTGTTTTTGTAATTTGTTTTTTCTGGTTTTGGGAGTTGTTAATGGTACATATAGTTTGATGACTCTTTTGACTTCAAGTAAAAATATGTTGTAATGGTCTTCTACAATATTGCATCCAGAGAATAGAAATTGCCAATCAAGGGATGAGAGATCGTTGTTTATAAGATCATAGTTGCCTTATTTGACATTATAATTGGGGATTCCATTATTGTGATGATTTTTGTGTGGACGTATGTTGAGACAAAAGTCAGTCATGTTGTGGTCACTGTTGAAAAAGGGTTCTTTAATTTGTATTCCATAAATTGAATTCAAACTATTGAAGGAGATAAGATTGAGGCAGTTGTTAAGTCTAGTGTTGTTGGTTACTAGATGTTCTAGTCCCAGATTTGTTACTGCATTGTAGAAGGTTGCATGTGTTGGTTCAGTAGTACATTTGTTAAGGGTCCAGTTAATATGAGGTAGGTTGAAGTGACCAAGAAAGATAAAAGTGTGTGGGCAGGATGCTGCCTATGTTAGTGTATTTAGCTTGTTTGCATGTTCAATGTCATAATCAGAGGCTCTTTAACATTGTAAGAACTGAAATGTGATATTTACGTTCACAGATGATGGTCTCAGGAATAGCAAGCTCCTGGGTAACTTGGGTGTTTTTTAGATGTAGGGACTTTTTATAGAAGATAGCAACACCTCCTCCTCCAAGGATTTCATGATCTGATGGTAAACATGATAGTCTCTTACTGTGGTAATGGAGTCAGGGAGAGATGCGTTGAGCCATGTTTCACAGACAGTGTTGAATTTAGCCGTATTTAGTAAGAGGAGAAATTCAGGTATTTTATTTACAAGGCTTCTTGCACTGAGTAGCTTGCATTTAAGGCCAGTTGTGGTTGGTTAGGGGCATGCATGCCTAGTTTTGAGTGATGTTGGATTGGATAGGGTGGGGTTGGATGCGGAGTTGTGGGTTGTGTGGCTTTCTTTTGATGCAATCAGCTCTGTAGTCAATGTATAGGTCCTGTTTTTGCAATGGCATTTATTGTATGAATGAATATGAGTTTGCTGGACTCATTTTAGCATACAACTCTACAAAATCTTGGGGCCACAGAGCCATCATTGTACTTGTACCCATGGCCATCTCTGGTTATTTCAATGATATCTTCAGGAGAGATTTTGTTGTATTTGAGTTGCTTATGATATCACGAACTTTGGTGATGTCATCTGATTCATTGGTGTCTTCAAGACCAAATAAGATGGCATTTGGACATTTCTGTTCAAGTTCCATGGTGCCTCTGATGAGTAAGGAGATATTATTTGTGGAATTATTTGAAGGGATAATAATTGTTTATGGCTGTGGTTTGGTGGTTATTTTTGGTGGTAGTTGTGATTGTAGTTGAGGTAGTGGTTGTGGTTATTGTGGGATTTGATTTTGAGCTGATAGGTACTCATTTATCTGTGCTGTATTTTTTTTTTCAAGAGAAATTAGGCTTGCTTGTATAGTTGTTTCAAAATGTGTTGCTAAGCATTCTTCTATTGAGTTAATGAGTGATTCTATGCTTTCAACTCTGTCAGGTAGGGTACTCAGTTTGTTTCGCTTAGGAGAAGATGATGGACACAGATAAAATAATGTATCTGAATTTTTAACCATATCAGCTAGGCTTTTGTTTGCATTTAAGCAGGCAGGGTGGGCAGCTGTAGTTTTCTCCAGTTGCTATTCAGCTGTTATAATACAAAATAAATATAGTGCTAACGTGGGTACATTTAATTTACTTAGAAAGCAGTATGACTTAGTGCAGATCAACAGGAACTGTCATTTCTCTTGCTGGTTTTTAAGATCCTCTCTGCAGAAATATGCATTATGTATTATTCTTGCAAAAACACAGTATGACCTGATGTAAAAATTTTCAAAACTTTTTAAAAAATCAAGTTTCTCTCTTCAAAACACAGGTAGTTTTGCTGCAGGTTAGGGCCACTAATGCAACCTTTACCCTGTAATTGTGCCATGCTTCTTTCTTTACAGTGTATTTTTCCATAAAAGAGGATTGCATTTCATTAGGAAAGAATGATACCATGAACCAACGTTGTTTATATCTCAATTAGGCTGTACTTTGATTAAGATTAAACAATATGCCACCAAAGGAAGTGATTTGCATGTACTTTGAGATAAAGAAGCTGCAAGCAACCCACATGAGAGTTGCAGAAGTGTTCAAAAGAGAGGATTGACAAAACATATTGGCACAAATAAGCAAAGGGCTTAAGCAGTTTCATCTTTTAGAAAACTCAGTGCAGCACTTCCAAAGGTTGTCTCTTCTAGTTTCTTACTGGAGGAAGTTCTGCTGGGCTGTCACTAAAGCAAAATAATTATGTGCAAACAGTCAAGCATTCAAAGCAGCTTCATGAGTCTTCCAAAGGATACGGTTACTTTAATGTTCTGAGGAAGGCACTTTAGAAAGCATCAAGAGGTTCAGTAGAAGCAAATAGATTGCCTTGAGCTCCTGCAAAAATGTTTAAAATTCTTCTTTTACATAGTTTGATTTTAGCTGAAAGCTGAAATGTTGTCAAAGGAAGGGCCCATTCTTTTAGAGATCGGCTTGAAACTGAATGTGCCCACTCTTCCAACTGAAATGATTTAATAGCTGAATCAGACATTCACAGCACCAAATTGGTATTGCAGATCGATAACTCTTTATATGGAACATGAAATGTCATCACATTCAAAACTACTATTATACTCAAAGCAGTCTCTAGATACAACACATATCCCATTTAAAGTTTATCTTTTCCAAGCTAATTCTTCCTGGATAAAATCCTCCATCCCTTTGAAATATTTTAGAGTTTCAGGGAACATGTTGACCAGTTCAGTAAATGTTAAAGCACCTTATATATATATATTTGTAAACAGTAACATACATTTGTTTGTCTGGGAAACAGTTAATCACAAACTGGCCAACTTCACTGATCCACTTGCCAGCTTTCCACAAAGGATACTCAACTTGTATACAAAAAATTAGAACATTTGGAAATGGGGTGCATCAGAACAAATGTTAAGTATGGAGATAATTTTACCAAGATCCCTCCATCTACGTATTGTACTTCACTCAAAGAGTTCACAGAACATATTTCTAGTTTAGCTTAAAATTAAAAACTAAGAAAAATGGTTAAAAGCTTAATTGTAATAAGAGACTGTAGAATAAGGTAGGAAAATGAAAAGAGCAAAGAATTAGTATTAAAATTTGGTAATAAGGAATTTGGCTTTAAATGTGTATAATAAAATATTTTTGTGAGAAAAAAATGCAGTCTTTGTATCTGTGGTCTATACCTTATTAAGAAAAACAGTAACAGTAAGTAATGGCACTATGATTATTTTTTTTATTTGGGGGAGATAATTATCAGTGTTCAGAACAGTCTCAACTGTACATCTCAGCTGTCCAGAATTTCTTCATCCATTCCAAAAGTGCTAGGAGTTCTCAAACACAACTTGACTTAATTAATCTCTTTGTTGCAGACAAAAAAAGAAGCCCTATCTTTAAATTAATGCACAAATTACTAACTTAGATTATCGCCTCTCAGACATTCCCAGTCTACAGCCAAGGGACACTGCCTCCCCTAGCAATCAGATCCTAGCAATTCTTTCTCCTAAAAATAGTCAAAAACCTTTGGTCATTTTATATATTAAGAAAAATTTGCAGAGGAAATGAAGAAGCTAAATATGGGATTAGGAAAAGGAAAAACATAACATAGTTCTCATCAGCTTAAAAAATACAAGCTGAAAAAAAAATCCACAGAAGAAGCAAGTAACTTTTGCTTGAGCAGACTTCTGGTTTCTAAGGAATCAAGTTCAGCTAGAAAACAGTTGTAATTTTAATATATATTGTATAGCAGGAGTGTCACTTTTGTGGCCCATGGGCCAGAGGTGTCATGTGCTGGCCATACCCATGCCTAGTTTAGTGAAGGGGGAAAAGTCCCAGTGCATCATGTGATGATGCAGTGACGATGCAAATTTGACACCCTTGTTATATAACTTCCCTTATTGTTATACAGTAGGTCTGTTTTATAATCTGTCTTTGTTCCTCTGTAATCCCCAGTAATTTTAGTTAGTTAAATATTCACGTAGCTGCTTATTTATAGCTGCACTATGGCCACCACATGGTAGGGAAAGCAGGAGAGCGACCGTGACAAGCGGGTGACCTGGTTCAGGGGCGTGGCCAGCCAGGGGTCACCACCAGTTCTGCAACCCATGCCAAATCACCGCTACTGGTTCTCCTGAATAGGTGCGAACCTGTTGAATACCACCTCTGTAATTAAGTATATACATTATTCAAGATACTTTCTCTGACTCAGACTATGTTTCTTGTAATGAATAGTTATAAGAAACAAATATGTAAAATGTGATATCCTGGAGCAAAATATCCTTGCTTCACAAATACCATTGTGACTCTAGGTATGGCAACTGAAGCTCCACCTGCTTTTATGAGTTTCTCCAAGTTGACATGTATAAAGGAACTTGGGTTAATTAAAAACTGGAAACAGACATTTCTATACTCTGCCTTGTAGTTGGGATAAGGGGACAAGGGGGACCATGCAGAACCTTGATGTCTCTTTGCTTGTGAATGTAACATTTTACATTAAGTATTAAACTTCATCACTAAGCTAGATGAACCTCAGGCTTGCCAGTGAACAGACACAAGAATCATGGTTAGGACAGTGGTGGGATTCAAATAGTTTTGCCTCCAGTTCGGTGGGCGTGGCTTGGTGGACGTGCTTTGTGCACGTGCACACATTTTGCGTGCACGCACGTGCCAAATGTGCACTTTGCACAGGTGTAGAGGTGCTTGCGCAGGCTCAGAGGCATTCTAACTCGCCTCCTGCAAGTCTGCATGATCCTGGTCGCTTCAGCAGCTGCTGCGCAGTACTATTCTGTGGCGTGCAAAATGGCTGCGCTTCAAATTCAGCGGATAAAGTGAGTATGGGTGCCCGGGCGGGCAGGTGGGCCCAACAGCAGAGTCTCCACTGCTCATTGCTGCAATCAGCTCACCAGAACTGGGCTGAATTGGTAGAATACTACCACTGGATTAGGAGCAGCAGAAACTAGACACCTTGTAGAATGTTTCCAACTGGAGTGGGAAGATAGAGAGGATTGAATTGATATTTTGCATAATGTGCTCAGAGTGACCAAACTGCCTCAAGCTTTACAACTGACAATAGAACAGAAAGATCATATTAAAAGAATAATATTTTGTCCCAATAGAATTGGATCCCTCTTTAGGCCCAACTCTCTAGAAGTTGAATGCCATAATAAAATGGTGACTACAAAAATCTCAAGCCAGCAAGTTGTCCAAAAGAATATTTTAATTAATAGCATTGTAAAAGATCCATCAAAATCAATTATTTCTAGTTCAGTCAGTTCCACACAAAGATACTTCATTAAAGTAACCAAAATATTTATATCCTATCAAGAGCCTGAAGATAGATTGAGATGAATCCAAATAATCTATTTCATACACAACTCCCTAAAATTGAGTTATCACCATAGTCTAGTGTCTCGCCTCTACATGGAATATACTGGAGATTGGAGATAAATGATTCAATACAGGATGAAGTATTTTAAACTACAATCTTATCCCTGCTTTTTTTGACCTCAGGCAATCATATTGTCTTGAAGAAAGGACAATTGCTGACTATCTCCACTTATTTTGTTAGAAAGGCAGCCTCTGCTCATGAAAACTGTTTGGTGACACATATTTCTTGTAGCCATCTAAATAAACCTAATACTATTTCATAGTTTCTCCTGCCAGGAGAACCTGACCTTAAAAAGAAATAGGAAGAGAAAAGGTGAGAGTAAAGTGTCACTTTGCTTGAATTTAAATGAGAGTTTAGTGAGAAAAAGGCCTGAGAAGCCACCTGAATATTCTCTGATGGAATTGATGGTCGCTAAAGGGAAGGAAGTCCCTTGAAGATTAATTAAAAATGTTACTGTTTTTTATATACAACAAACTATTCCATTTCAATCATGCATCAATTTGGGTACATATTTCAGTTGGAAGTCCCTTGAAGATTAAGGAGAGTTGTAAGTGGGCTGGCTAGTTAAGCACCAACAAGTAAAAGGAGGAAAGAAAAGGAAGGTCCTGGAAAAACTGAGGAAAGCATGGTAAATTGATTGGGTATCCTATGCTTGCTAATGGGCTAATGGGAGGAAGGTGTTTGGAAGACAGGCAAGGGGGATGATACATGGACCACCTGAAAGAAGAGAAGAGAGAAGTATAGGCATGTCTGCCCTGCCATTCTTTCCCTGTAAGACCCCTCCAGATTTGGTCTCCATTGAAATAAAGAGCAACCAAAAGTCAAGTTGCATTTTAACTGACACACAAATGCACAATTAGATGAGGGAATAGAAGGATAATCATCAAGTTTGCAGACAACACCAAGCTAACAGGAACAGCAATACTCCCAAAATAGGCTTGAGATCCAGAAGGATCGCAACAGACTTGAACACTGGGCCCTAACTAACAATATGGAATTCAATTGTAGCAAAAGTGAGGTTTTACACTTAGGCAAGAAAAACCAAATGCACAAGTATAGAATAGGTAGAATTTGTCTCAGTAGCAATAACTGCAACAGGGATCTAAGAGTCCTAGCGGACAACTACTTAAGTCTGAACCAGCAGTGTGCTGCAGCCACCCAAAAAGCTAATGCAATTCTAGGCTGCATTAACAGAGGGATAGAATCAAGATCACATGAAGTGTTAGTACTGCATCATTATGCCCTTGGTAAAAAAAATCACATTTGGAATACTGCATTCAGTTTTGGTCACCATAATATAAAAAAGATGTTGAGACTCTGGAAAGAGTGCAGAGAAGGAGGATGGAGGCTAAAACCTATGAAGAATGGTTACAGGAATTCGATATGTCTAATCTAGTAAAGGACCAGGGATGACATGATAGCAGTATTCTAATATTTAAGAGGCTGCCACAAAGAAGAGGGGGAGTCAATCTACTTTCTTGTCTTGCACCAGAAGGCAAGATAAGAAAAACGGATGGAAACTAAGCAAGGAGAAAAGCATCCTAAAACAAGGAGAAATTTCCTAACAGTTGAGAATAATTAATCAGTGGGATGGCTTGCCTTCAGAAGTTGTGGGTGCTCCATCGTTGTAGGTTTTTACAAAGAGATTGGACAGCAATGATATAAGATCTCCTCCTTGTTCAGGTGGTTGGCCCAGAAGACCTCCAAGTTCCCTTCCAACTCTGTTTGTTTTATTATTCTATTAACCCACCTGACAAAAAACTGTTTTTATTTTGTGCACACCTGTAATTATTTGTACGTGTGATGGGTGCCATATTGGAAATACCCAATTTTTAAAAATAAATAAATAAGCTGAAGAGGCTTATGAATCAAAGAGAATATTTCCAAATAAACCTTTTGCCATTCTTCCTTTTACCTATATCCAAATTGTTTTTAAAACAGAATATTTTGAAATGTGGATTTATCCCTTCGCCTCGTGGCATAGTACCTTTTATTTTCTATTTTTAGCTGAGAATTACATTGAACTTGCTCCTTATGTTATTCAAAATGTACTAGGTATTATTCCATTTCCAAGGCCAATTAAGCATGCTATTTATATTACCTGCAACATAATGGTTAGAGAATACATACTAATTTACAACATGTATACTGGCTAACCTATTGAATAGTTTTCTGGATGAGTTTTACAAGGATAAAATAATGAAAATTGGTAAGACATGGGTCAGACATTTTAACAAATGTTCAGTAGTGTCAGTACTGAAATAATTTCACCGTCAGTTGGGATTAATTCTGATGGCGTTCAGCAGTCCATTACAGCAGATGCACAAATGGGCAGGGGACATTTTAATATGTATGTGTAAATAGGGTCAAATTCTATTGATTCTGATTTGGCAGAGCAATCTGATTCTGAACTCAAATACATTGATTGAAATGGGTCAATTTATTTTAGAGTTCTGAATTAATTAGAAAAGTGCTAGTTTGGTCTAGTAGTTAAGATGCTGACCTAAAAACCAAGAGACTGAATTTTAATCCCACTATAGGCATGAAAAAATGGCTGAGAGACTTTGGACTAGTCACTCTCTCTCAGTCCTGTCACAAAGTTGTTCTAGAGAAAATAGGAGCAGGAAGGACTGGTTATAGTCTTAATCTCCACCCCTTTTTTCCAACCACTGGTAAAATAGATTCAATGTTTGATAGTATTCTGTGTCTTCTTTCTGCTTAATTTTCAATGTCAATCTATCCATTTCTGCAGTCTAGTATCTTCTTAATTATCTTTTCATCTCGCAATGTTTCTTTATTTTTCCAATGTTGTGTGAATATAATCCTCGCTGCTGTTACAACATGTAACATTAAATACATATTTTTCTTATCTAATTTTTCTGATATTATACCTAATAAAAACAGTTCCGGTTTAAAATCTACATGTTTCCCTATCATCTTTTCTAGCTACCTATGTATCTTTGGCCAAAATTTTATTGGTTTAGCACAAGTCCACCACATATTATAAAATGTGCCCATCTTTTGATTACATTTCTAAGTATGGCTTTTATAAGGGACAAACTGCTTTTGATAAGACACTGTTAAATTCTGATGAAAAGCTAATTAAGAAGGTATGTAACTTTTTGTTAAATTTAAAAATAGAGGATGAACAAATAAAAGACACAATGGTACAAAGGGGAAAAAACTTTGGCTATGACATAGAATTAGAAAAATTTATGGGAAAGGAACTATAGATTAACAATGGCAACTTTTTATAAAGAAAATTTATGTAAAATGTTTTATAGACGGCATTTACCACCTGCTAGGTTAACTAAAATGTTTAAAAGTGTGTCTAGCAAATGTTAAAAATGTAATCAAAGGACGGGATTTTTTTTTAAAAAAGAACCTTTTTCTCTATGTGCACAGAAATATGCATATAATTTAAATCATTTCAGTCAGCTCATTCAATAATTCAACTTAGTTGCCCCTACAATATGGGGACCATCCACATTTTCATCCCACATTTGAAGAAGCCATATAAAACATTCTCTGGGATTCAGAGTCCATCTCTAGAGTCAACTCATTTGTTTCAGTGAATACCAAGGAAAGCCAAAGAAGTAAATGCTTTCATGCTCAATGAGTATCGTTAGATCTAAGAAAAAAATTAATTAGGCCTGGTACTCATAAATGTAGAGGTGTGGGGACCTAATGGTTAATATGCTGGGTTTGTCAACTGAAAGGTTGGCAGTTTGTGACCAGAACACTGTGTAATGAGCTGAGCTGCTTATTTTTTGAACTAGTAATTCAAAAGCATGCAAATACAAGTAGATAAATACATGTCACTTCAGTGGGAAGGTAACAGCATTCCATACTCCTCAGTATATATTCATGCTGGCTACATGCTGACCATAGAAGCATCTTTGGACAATGCAACTTCCTTGGCTAGGAAACAGAGATGAGCACTCCTGCCTTAGAGTTAGACACAACTGGACAAGGGAAACTTTCCCTTTTATCTTTATTCATAAATGTAGGAAGAATATAGTATAAAGAAATCCAACGTGTTCTTTTTCTGTTTATCTAAAAACATTTACTTGAGTATATGAACAATCATAACTCAATGTGTAGCCCATCACCTACCTATCCATCATGAAGTGTCTAAAACTGCCTAGTAACGTTGGGGTGGTTTTTGGTCTGTAGTTTTTATCATTTCTGATTATCATTCTGGATGTTTCTGGATGCTACAAAATATTTTATTCTGAGCAAAAAAAAGCAGAATAAAATTTTCGAAAATAGATGTCCTTGTACAGAAGGAAAGCTAAATGAAGCTTTGGTACAAGGAATCTGCAGTTGAGCAGTTCAGGAGTAGAACTTCTAGTACCCCATATTGTTATTCCCTCCGGCTGATGGGACTAAAGCCACTGGTATTCAT
The DNA here is from genome assembly GCF_900518735.1 of Pseudonaja textilis. Next base: position 1,146,114 of record NW_020769378.1, read on the forward strand.
GCCTGATGAAGTTAAAGTAAAGCTGTGAAGTTCTTCTAAATTAGACCTGCACAATCTGGAACCTACTATGTTAAATGGAACCCAACCAGTTATAAATCATGTTGGTAGAGATGAGTACCATAACCCATCCACTGCTTTCCTCTTGTTTTTGCAAGCACAGGAAAGTAAACTGCCACATTTTCCTGAATGGTTTACCAGTTGTTAACTCATTTGACCCACTGGGTCTGATCAAATGCACTCCTGCTTTAATATGAGTAATTGGAAACTGGAGTGGAAGCAGAAAGTGAACAGCTCCATGCCTGTGACCATGAATGGATCACCTGCTTTGAGATCTTGCTGCAATAAAGTAGGCAAATCTTTCCATATGGCAGGGATCATTCATTAGAAATGACTCACAAAAGTGAATCTAAGTTTGCAGAAACATATTGATAATAGGAAGAATGACAAAAAGTTAACGATTATAGCCCCAGAAATGCATCCCAAAACTTCCCACGTACATTCTGTCCTGTCAAGTATGCCCAGCAAGTGATGACATTAATTAACACGACAAAAATGGATGTTTGGAAAAGCGGTGTTGAAATATAAAGAGTAACCGAGGAAACACAGTGTGTTTTGGTACCCTAAACTTAGTAGGTGCACGGCCTTCTTCATTCACATGGTTTATTTTTGCAACAGGAAGTTTCTTTTGGAAGTCTTTTAGGCAGCCTTGGTGATAAAAAAAAAGGGAAAAGTCTTTGGCTATCTAATTGCAAAAAGAATTAACATAGAATAAAAATATAATTGTTTCACAGATGGTAACAACATAACCTTCTGAGCTGAAGAGAAAATGACTCGTCACATCTAGTTTAATAGTTCAGAAGTATTTATCAGCGCTAAAGTTTCCACAGAAATTAAAATATCTCACTTCTGTTGATTGAATAACAGCTTTAAAAAATGACAGCAAGACTTGCTTTCCTATGTTGTTTTAATCTTTATATTCATCTCTTAATACTCCAAAAATTATGGCATGAGAACAGTGTTGCCACACAGTGTGTTGTCCAAGTAAACAAGAGCAGCTTAATAACATTTTCTTGGCAAAAAAATTGTTGATGAAATTGCTGTTTTGTCCCTAAGTACATAATAATACAATTGAACTCTAAAGCTTTAAGTGCTGGTGGCATCTGAGGATACAACAATGTCTGTTTACTGAAAGGAAAACAGCATGCAAATAAAACTGAACTTCTGAATAGCTATGATGAGGATGCAGGAGGAAAGAAAAATGACATTCCTTAGTATAGCTTGTGTTTGGCACATGGTTTTATCTCAACTTCTGCTGGCCTCCAACTCACTTCCCATAGTCCCCCAATTAGGGAAACATCACTTTAGAAGAGGCAAGGGTGTTCTGTCTTCCAGGTGTTATTGAATCTCAACTCCCACCAGTCCAGCCAGCTTACCACTGATGAGGAATACTGACTAAAGAGAATAACAAGAGAATAACAAGAAAGGGAAGTCAGAGTAGGAAGACAACTAGAGAAAGGATTAAGGAAAAGCAGAATGGCACTCATAGAGGAAGAGGAAAAGCTAGTCGGGGAAGGAAAGATCAAGGAGGAAAGTGGGAAAACAGTTAGAAGATTCTCAGTCAATCCAAGTAGAGTGGTATGGAAGTTGAGTCATGGCAACTTCTTTTCTTGTGATCTGAAATGTTTCACTGCTTATTCAAATAGTTTGTACAGCCTGAGCAAGTTGGTTAAGGAGGACCCCCTAAGCAACCTGCTCAGATGGAAGAAACTTCTTGATAAGCAACAAAATGTTTCGAAAGAAAAGAAGTCTAGCTGTCATGATTCAACTTTCAGACAGCTGCTCTAAGGTTTGCAGCTCATAAACAAAGGGCAGAACTGCATAGGATTATGGCAGCCAAAATCAGAAGAACCTGGGAGCACCTTTTCAGATCAACATATTGTATTAAAAGCCTAAGCTTTTATGCTGAGTGACCTTCGGCCAGTCACTCTTTCTCAGCTTCTCTTAAGGAGGGAGGGGGAGAGAGTGGGAGAGAGTGGGAGAGGGAGGGAGGGAGGGAGGGAGGGAGGGAGGGAGAGAGAGAGAGAGAGAGAGAGAGAGAGAGAGAGAGAGATGTTACATTATCTCATATAACTCTTGGAGAAGGGGAGAATTCTTTATATTGTACATTATGCTGATTATAGCAGTGTTCCAATATTTGAGGGATGGCCACAAAGAAGAGAGGGTCAACTTATTTTCCAAATTGATTGAAGGCAATACAAGAAGCAATAGATGGAAACTAATCAAGGAGAGAACCAACCTGGAAATAAGGAGAAATTTTCTGATTGTTAGAACAACTAATCAGTAGAAGAGCTTGTCTCCAGAAGTTGAGTGTGCTCCATCACTGCAGATTTCCAAGAAGAAATTAGATAGCCACTTGTCTGGAATGGTATTGGGTCTCCTGCTTGAGCAAGGACTACAAGACCTCCTAAGTCCCTTCCAACTCTGTTATTCTGTTGTTCAATTACTTATAGCAGAATATCTTACTTTTTCTTTATTTAAACCATCCCCAAATTGCAGATACAGTTCAATGTAATTTGTTTAATGAATACTATACTAAAAAAGTAATAATCTTCCCTCCTCTCTTTTGATATAAAAGCATGGCTATTCTTATATCAGAATTCTCTCATATAACTCTGCCCTAATTGGGCTATAGATTTGTAGGATAGCACTAATACCTCGAATAGAGTTCAGAAATAAATAGACAAACAATGTCATTCCTTCGGAATCAATTGTACATGATCTCCAACAGCTGTTCTTGGCACACATTGGCAGCTGCATTTTGCACCAGCTGTAGTTTCTGGGTTGCAGTCAGAAAAAAAAACCACTCATCATTAGGGATGTGCAAAGAACATGATGTAATTCCAAGTGCGGGGGGTTTGCATACAACACATTTCAGGAAATATTTAGCCAAAGGTATCTCTTTTTGACACTGTGTGACAGTTATGCAAGCTAGGAAAAAACACAGCTGCTTTAAGGTATACCTGACTGATCCCACACTTGCACCAATGTGAGCAACAAAACTCAAGGAAATGTTTTAATCATAAACATAGTGTCAAGGTTCTGATTAACAAGGCCAAGCAAATCAGAACTCTGAGATCTCTCTCAAAGAACTTCTCTATTGGGCACATCATATCGGCACAGTTAAATATAAAACCAACTCTAAATATTCCCTGCAATTTGAGTATAGTTAAAAAGTAAATGAACCCCTCCCCAGTGTCACATTGTCTAATTAGATTAATATGCAGGCTCCCTAGGCACTGCTCTTCATTTCCATCTGACATTGACCTTGATCCCCACAAGATAGTTCTATGTTGTGTCCAGTAATGCATTCCAGTCTTCCTCCCCCCACAATAGTGTGTGGCAACTGAGAAATAGCAAAATGGCTTCTGCCAGATTTGGTTTGAAGTTGACAGTTGGATCTCCCCCTAGTGAGTGAGAAGTACCAGGAAAATATCAAGTACAGACAAATTAATCCCTTACTAGCCACCCATCCCATCACCCAGTGGTTCCTTTGGCTTCTGGGGATTTTTCTCATGGAATTTCTTGACTAGCTTATTCGCCCTTATGTCCTTACTCTTTACCCAGGTAGCTTCTGACAGGGAGTAACCCTTCCACTGCACAAAGTATTGCAGCTTTCCCTTATATAGTCTAGTCTATGACCCTCTGTACTTCTTAATGGGTCTCCCCTTTTACTAAGATAGGGCTGGGGACTACCCAAGCTATTGGTTTAGCTCATTCTGGGCTTGGTCGACTGGACTGGATATGATGTGCCCAATAAAGAAGTTCTTTGAGAGGTATCTCAGTCTTAAATTTCTCATTTGCTTGGGCTCATTAGTCAGAACCTTGACATATTGACACAAAACTTCTTCTCCTGCAACATTGAATTGCTAACTATAGCATACAAAACCTTTGCCAGACCAATTCTCGAATACAGCTTGTCCATCTGGAACCCACACTGTATATCGGACATTAACACAATTTAGCAGGTTTAGCAGAGGTATTTCTCAAGAAGAGTACTCCACTCCTCTACTCACAATAGATTTCCCTATGCCTCCAGGCTTGAAATTTTGGGAAATCTGGAACTGTGCCACCTCCGGTCTGATCTAAGCATAGTTCACATAATCGTCTGTTATAACATCTTGCCTGTCAATGACTTCTTCAGTCTCAATCACAATAATACATGGGCAAACAATCGATACAAACTCAAGGTAAACTGCTGCAAACTCAATTGCAGAAAATATGACTTCAGCAACAGAGTGGTCAATGCCTGGAATGCCCTACCTGACTCAGTTGTTACAGTCTCAATCTCTCACAGCTTCAGCCTCAAACTGTCTACCATAGACCTCACCCCATTCCTAAGAGATCCTTAAAGGAGGCATGCATAAGTGCACCAGCGTGCCTACCATCCCTGTCTTACTGTCCCCATTTATCTGTATTTACTTCCTTTGTTCACGTTTATGTTCATACCTATACTTGTTATCTTGTACATATTTGACAAATAAATAAATAAATATAGAACATAGAATAATAGGGTTGGAAGGGTACTTTGAGGTCTTCTAGTATGCCCATGTTAGGAGATCCAATTCATTCTGGATTGTCTTTGGGATGGATACATGTAATCATAGAAAGAAGAACAGAAGAACAGAACAGAAGAACAGAGTTGAAAGAGACCCTGGAGGTCCTTCAGTCCAACTCCCCAAGCAAGCAGGATATCCTATAACATTTCAGACAAATGACTGTCCAATATTTTCTTAAAACCTGTGGTAATGGAACACCCACAACTTCTAGAGGCAAGTTATTCCACTGGTTAATTTTTCTCATTGTCAGGAAATTTCTCCTGTTCTAGGTTGCTTTTCTCCCTTAGTTTCCATCCATTACTTCTTGTCCTGCCTTCTTGTGTGTTTAAGAATAGACTGACACCCTCTTCTTTGCTGCAGCGCCCTAAATATTGGAACACAGCTATCATGTCACCTCTAGTCCTTTTTTCGCTAGACTAGACATAGCCAATTCCTGCAACCCTTTTTGATACGTTTTAGTCTCCAGTCCCCTAATCATCCTGGTTGCTCTTCTCTACACTCTTTCTAGAGTCTCAACATCTTTTGATAGTGTGACCAAAACTGGTGACCAAAACTGGATGCAGTCTTACTAAGGCAGTACTAACACTGCACATGATCTTGATTCTATCCTTCTGTAAATGCAACCTGGGACTGCATTGGCTTTTTTGGTAGTTGCAGTATCTTGCTGGCTCATGTTTAAGTGGTTGTCCATTAGTATTTTGTAGATCCTTCTCACAGTTACCTTTTCTATACCTACCAGTATGTGTTTGGTTTTTCTTGCCTAAGCGTAAAACCTAATTTTTCTCACCAAATTTCCCCCAATTTTCTTGGCATTTCATTTTAATGAACTTAGAATATGTGGGTCTCTGTGTTCATGCATACAAGCACACACACACACACACACACACACACAGAGAGAGAGAGAGAGAGAGAGAGAGAGAGAGAGAGAGAGAGAATGTATAAACTATAGTGAACACTTGATTTAATGAAGGATGTGGGATAAGGGAATGTGCATTAAAATATATACAATTTTCTGTTTATATTTTTATGTATTTTCATATTTTATATAATTTGTCCATGCATAAAAATGAGAACAGCATTTCAAACACAGAGAGCCATACAATGTGTGCACAGAGTTTATTGTTACATCTAAAGTTCACTAAAGAACATTCTATTAAATAAGGAATTTCCTATATTGATTAGCAGCATCTTATTTTTAAGAAATAAACTGAGCCATAGTAAATATCTGTAACTAGAACAGTAAATTATAGCAATAAAACATGTTTTACCATGGTAAGGTCCCAGAAGTTTCCCTGAGGCACGGTGATGCCAAAGAGTCGAGATGAGGCTTGCAAAAATAACAGCTTTTTTTATTCCTTGGCCAAAGCAAAAGGTCTGGGTGAACACGATGTCCAAAACATACAGACAAAATGCACGTAAGGAATAGCCACACCTTGCGAGAGTGGCTCAGAATATTACATACATTTTACGCTGATAGAAACTAAGTTTATCCAATCAGAGACAAAGGTTTATGATTAATGTGGGTAATGTCTTACCCATGCCCTCCCCTTCTTTATCCATGGAGCGATCTTTGTCCGTGCTCTGTCCATACTTTGTTATTTTACACAGTATCCCTTGACCTTGTATGAATTCCTAACAAATGATTCCCAACCTTAGCAAAATAGTACAAGCAACTTCTTTAACAGATGCAAAGAGCAAAGGTTAGATTGATTCATGTCAAAATGTGCTTTCCCCATGATGCTATGTGACTTTGGCTCCAACATATATTTTTAATATTTTGTGTGTCTGATAGTTCTAGGCAAAAATTCATACCCGGAAGCTAATTTGATTTAATCTTACTTGCTCAGATTTTACCCTGCCAACATACTGAATTGTTCTCAATGGGTATATAATAGAGTCAGCTGAAGTTGCTTACCTGAAATCCACCCTGCCATACCTGTTGCTCTTTAGGTGAGCTGAAGCTGCAAACTAGCAATAAGACATTTCAGAATAATAGAAGGTTTGGGCAGCGACCTTTCAATCCAATATGGAATTGCCCTTTACCTGTTGAGTTTTGATTTGCTACATTTTTTTATTAAATCTGTGCTGACAAAGTTGCCCCCAGGTGATAAATTGCTGAAATGGCTAACACTCCTGCAGGCAGTACATTATTCTCTCTAGTAAATCTTATCGATCTTTTTTTTTTTTCCTATTTAAGAAACTTACAGTGAGTCAACAACAGATCCATTATGAATCAAGGCACAAGAGTTTTTTTTTAATCTCAGAAATCTCAACCTCCATATCAGTGATTGGAAGTATTCAGTCACCCAAGGATTAGAGCTTTGTAGCTGAAATAAAATGGCAATGCAACCTCTGCTGGTAAAGATTGGTTGGATAGAAACTGGAAATTGAAATTAAACACTATTTTTACTATTTCAGTTGCACGTGACAATGAAATTACATACTAAATTAAAGATGATTTTTTCCCCAATTACATTCTCCTACCACAATGTTTTTTTTAAAGACCATTTTATAAGAAATCCTGAACTCAGGTAGCTTATTGGGGTTTTCTTGAAAGGCCCATAATGGTGAACATATTTTTATGAAAGGCAGGTTGCTTGCTGTGATCAAATTCTCTGGCAATGTCCTTGTGAAAGAAAATGATGAAGGTGTTTTTAATATTATGCTTTCAGTTATACTGACAGACCAGTATTGTCTTTGATCAAAGTGTATCATAAAACACAACCTTATCCTTTCCACATACAGGTTTACAGTGGGGAAAAATGTTTGAATCTGAAATTTTGAATTAGGGTAGAAATATAAAAAGAATCCATTTATTGTAAGGAATCACCAGCTGTGACCTCATCAATTACTTCTTTCAGATATTTCTTATAAACAAAAACTTGTGTTTGAAAAAAAATCTGCTATTTATATCTGAAGGATGCTTCATCCTGTTCCTAGTTTTGCTTTCTTTTTCTTCCTTTATTTGTAAGGAATTATAAATTAAACTATTTTGTCTTTTATAAGAGCATTTCACAATGTGTATGTTTATAGGTATTCCTACATTTTCCTATGTTTGTGAGTTGAAAACTTGTGCACAGTAACATTTTTGCAAATCTGGGAAAATTTCTTGTACTGGTAAACTTTCAAAATTTATTTTTCCAAGTCAACACTTTCACTCACTGTGAAATTTCTGCTTGCTTTCTGTGATAGTTTTTGCATGTTCTTAAGGGACCTGGGAGATGCATTTGAGATGAGAAGTTCTCAGAGGTTGGATGACTATCAGTACTAAGCCAATACAGTAGCCCCTTTAGATGGAGAGGTGCAACATAATTTATGTGGTGTCATTTTGAATGTCAATTACATTGCTTTACATATACTCCTCACTTAATGACAGTAACTGAGACCAGTCAACTGTTCTCAAAGTAAGGCAGTTCTTTTATCTCTTTTCACAGAGCTTATTTTTTTTATTTTCCCTACTGTTCTCAGAATATATTTAATTTCTTCAACTCCTTCTTAAAGGGGATATCGTTCTCAAGACTGGATCTGAGCAAAACAGAATACAGTGGAATAACTAATTTATATGATTTGGAAACTTTTGGTGATGTAATCTAAAGCGTCATCCTTTAAGCCCCAACCCATTGCTGATTCAGTTTTCAAGTAAGCCTTAATCCAATAGCTTTTTTCGACTGTTATATAGATATTCTGCATTTGATATGTCTTCATTTGACTTTTTTTTAACATGAGGAACAGTAAATTTAATAAGCATAATCTGTTCATTCAAGTGATTAATGAAAATGATGAAGAATGCAAGGCCCAAGTTTTGGGGCACTCTATTTAGTAGACATGGCTTGATGTTTCTTTCTGTTGTGCTGAAGCAGCACTGATGAGCATTGCCTTTGAGAAGGAGTTTCAATATTCATATATTGACATGACACACAAGTCATACTTAGCTAGCTAATTGATCAGCATACTAGGGAGTCCTTTATCACAGGGTCTCCAACCTTGGTAACGTTAAGCCTGGAGGACTTCAACACCCAGAATTCCCCAGCCAGCTTTGCTGGCTGGGGAATTCTGGGAGTTGAAGTCCTCCAGGCTTAACGTTACCAAGGTTGGAGACCCCTGGCTTTATCAAATGCTTTGATGAAGTCAAGTCAATTGTATATTATGCATACTGTACAGTTTTCCTATAATTTGTTGTAGAAGTTACTTTCATATTTTCAATGCAGGGCCATCATTTGTTATCTTCCAGTCATCTGGCACTTCATGGATTTCTCAAGCAAAAAAAATATAAGAATTTGGCCAGATCATCAACCTCTTCCTTCAGTACTTTATAACAAAATTCTAGATTTAGCCTCAAAGATTTATACTAAAGAGGGACCATGTTTCTATCAATCTTGTTCTTACAATCATTTTGAACATATTTGAGAAACACTAAACAGCCTTTCTTAATCTCAGCTCATTCTAAGTTTTTCTTTTCTTCTAAAGTTTTGGACTACTATCAATATTATTTGTACTCTGCAATCTGTACTTTCCATTTCTTATAGAGACTATTTTCTCCTCTTCAGTCTTGTATGTAGCCTCCTGGCCTTTTTTTCACTGTTCACCCAATTTTTCAAATGTTATTCATATCCGCTGCCCTTCCTCGTATGTTTCTTGTGGAGTATAGATTCCTCTGCCCGTGCCTATTAAAGAATCTCCTTTTTTTTAAACAGATAAACCTTGTCCCTTTCTCATTAGTTACTTCTTGTCCCCATTTTTTTTTACTGTTTGAAGACTTGCTATAAGGCTGCATTTGCTGCAAATATATCCCAGGTTGTTTTCTGGCAGGAAGACAAACATGCCACTAGCATCGTAATTTGCAACTATTTTTGACTTCTATTCGTTCATCTTCAGTTTTATTTCCAAAATCATCATAAGTAGAAAGGGTTTTTTTAAACAAAAACATTCTCCTTTTCAGGCTTTCATATCAGTCAGTACTAATTCAGTGAAATGTGTTGATTAATTAGAAATCAGTTGTTTTATATTCCTCAGGAAATCTGTGTTTTTGCTCTTGTACCTTGCTGGCTGGCTGCAATCTGTTTTATTAATCAGGAAGTCCTATTTTATATAACACATAATACATCTTCTTTCTACTCTTAATTTTTAGATGACTATCCTTAAAATATAAGCATAGCAGCATTTATCTAAAAGGAATAAATCAGTTTCCAAAATTATAGAAGCTTTACTAATTACACTCATTTTCTATGAAAAAAATCCAAGAGTTACTTTAAAAAATCTTCAGAATTAACACTGATTTAATACAACATTGATCAGGAACATTTTTAAAAAAAGATTTTAGTCTGGAACCATTTAATTGAAGTAGGTTTTTTTTTTTATCTCAGTGGGATATGTGTAGGATCACATAGTTAAACATCAGTATTCAAAAACTGTATTTCTTTCCAATTGATGTAAAATCTACCCTAATGAAGGTAGATTCTACCCAAATTAGAATTTCTTTTGGAAAGTCAATTTTTGCTTGGAGTGTCTGATTTCCATAACAGCAGCTCTATATTCTGTACCTATTCCAGATAAAGTATATTCTGCAGCTAGTTCTGGAGATTTACAAGAGAGAAACAGGCAGGGCTGAAGAGAAATTTGTGGTGTTTATTTACTACCATGACTGTCATCCGAACAAATTTATATTTCCCTAAATATAACACAAATTAGGGTATAATTAGGGTGGTTTTTGCAGTTTTTTGAATATTGCAGCAAGCCTGTAATTTAAAAATAAAGGTACCCAAAAACCATACAATAAGGAAATATTTCATACAGAATGCAGAATAATAGAGTTAGAAGGGTTCTTTGAGGTCTTCTAGTCCAACCCCCTGCTCAAGCAGGAGACCTTATACCATTCCAGACATGTGACTGTCTTCTTAAAAAGTTCCAGTGATGGAGCACCCACAATTTTTGGAGTCAAGCTGTTCCCCTTAATGCACTTAAGTAAATATCTGCATTTTTGTATTCATTGCACACTCTTCTCTTAATACCTGCATTGATGAAATAATGATCACAAGGAGTCACTCTGACAGTTAATTCCTGCTTAGGATTTTTAAATATCCATACAGATCTCATTAGGAATTCTACTTCTAGTTGTCCCAGGAAAGAAGGAGAGGAGTTAAGGAGTTTTGTCCTGGGCTTATTTGACATGCAAAGAAAAGGTTTATTATATAGCCTTGTACGGTCCATGGGAATATTTTTCATGTTAGCTTAAGCTTCCCTTCATCTATTCTGAGAACTCTACATAAAAAGTGTTCCTCATGCTTATGAATATGCTGATCTGGTTTACTTTACTGTTGATAGTGACACGAATAACATGGGTTTTATCAATTATGCTTTGTTAGTCATGAGAATGTTATCAGAGTGTTATTCATGAAGCTACTTTGAAAGGAGACTTCAGCTGAGAGTAAGGTTAGCTGTTGGCCTTATTGAGGGTTCGCACACACACACACACACACACACACACACACACACACACTTTAAACACAGCCATTGTATTTTCTGGTCTGTTAGTTACATGAATGCCCTTGTATCAAACAGACAAGGAACATAGCAGCAATAAACAAACAAATAAACTTCCTACAGTTAAACAAAAAGAAACACTTATCAAAACTTTTCTTATCTACCAGATAATCCACAAAGTATGGTTAAATAAAAAAAAACAAGATGGTTGCCACAATGGTGAATGAAATTCTGACAAAGCTTTGATTCCATCATTTCCGCCACCACCTTGGAGTATTTGGCTCCATGGGTGTCCCTGCTCATCTAAAGCATAATGCATTATACCCATTAGTTTGTCCCTGTTTATTTAATTATTTTGTATCTCACCTTTATTATTATTTTTACAAATAACTCAAGGCAGTGAACATAGCCCACACAACTTTCTCCTCACAACAACTACCCTGTGAATGTGCTGGACTGAGAAAGATTGACTGGTTCAAAGATACACAGCCACCTTTCATGGCTAAGGCGGAACTAGAACTCATGATCTCCCGCTGTCCAGTCTGGGCCTTAATCACGAAACCACACTGGTTTAAAATCTCATATTTTACAACAGGACAGTATTTTTCAACCTTAGTAATGGTAAGCTGTGAAGATGTCGATTCTCAGAATTCCTCAGTCAGCAGGATGTGGGAAAAAGGAGGGTTTTTCCAGTACCTGGCTATAGTCCTTCTTCCTGGGATTAATACATTTAAGCTCACATGTTTTGTGGAAATATTTCACAGTTCTAAAACAGAGTTCAATAAAAATGACAATACATGATATTGCATATCAACACCAGCTGTTAGATATGCAGTTTGAGAAAATGGTTTCCAGACCCATCATATTTTAAAACACTTCCATAACATGTGATATATCATATGATATAAATCAGGGCTGAAGTTACCACATTTCCTAGAAACAACCATGTCATTTGTTTCATTCTGTTGAGTCTTTTTAGTATCATACTCTGTCTGTATATTATTTGCAGCTACAGTATATCTGCTTCTTTGGACTACTAATGAACCACGCTTCCCTTATCTTGCAAACTCTAGTCACTCCCTGTGTGTGATGTCCTCCTTCTCTTTCACTTTGATTCATTAATCATTTATTAAGATTGTTTCCAGTCATCTAGAAAACTGCTAAAAAGAAGCACTGAAATAATATCCTTGCATAAAATTAGCCATCTAAGTGCCATTATCCTTTGGTCATGAAAAATAAAATATTAAATCAAAAATGTATGTGCCACAGTTATAAGCATTTCTTCTACCATCTTTTTGATACCATGATGTTACATGGCTTTCCATTACATATTAGTGGCATTCAGAAAGAACATCTATTTGATCTGAAATATTGGCCTAATTTTTAGAGGCCAAAGATAGTTTGATGTGAGAGGAAATTAAATTTTGAAATGGTACATAGATAAGAATAATAATCCCAAATACCGCAATTGACAGGACGAATATAAGTCGATAGTAATTCTTATATTAAAGCACATTTCTATTTAATGTAATATATGCCTCACTTCATATTTGTAATGGAATACTGTATGTGGATGAGGTTGGGAGATGAAAGCAAGAGAAGCTGCCTAGGAACCAATTAGAGAAGAGAGGGAGGAGTCACTAATGATTTGACAATCAGAGAAAGAAACTTAGAAAGGACCTGCCCTAATGTTCAGGTGGTTAAAAGTGGCATTGGAGTTTGTACATTCAGATTTATAAAATTCTGTTAATGTAGCCTTACAAGAAAGTACAGTAGAATTAGCTCATCTGGTCATGTTTCCTATCTGGTTTACCCAGGAGAGCTGACAATATTAGGTATAAAGAAAGAAAACTGCATTTGTTGCTTGAACGCATGTGAATGTGAAGCAATAATTCAATATAGAAATGACAAAACATCTATATTTAATAAATTTCCCTGCCATATACAGAGTCTATATGCTCTTATACTCCTTATACATACATGCTATCCTGTCCTACCCAGAGAGTACACTGAAGACAGGAAGATAAAGTTCCATTCTTAAGTAATTATGTTTACTAATTACTTACTTACTTACTTACTTACTTACTTACTTACTTACTGTACAAACACTAAATGACTTAGGACCAAGATATTTTTAGGGATAGGGTCCTTCCATAGTTACTGGACTCCTCTTAAGGCCTGATAGCACCTCTCTTCTTTGTGACCTAGTCATTCGATAAGTTGCAACTAAATTGTGAAACATTTTGCCTCAAAAGATAGGTTGGCATCATGCTTAGTAATCTAAAACTTAAATAGCAGAATCACATTTCATCTTTTGTACTAGACAAGTTTCATCGTATTCTCTTTTCCTCCATGAAGTATGGTATTTTATTACTTTTAATTAGGTAGGATACTATTAATACTAATATTAATATTAATAATATATTAATATAATACGACACTATTAAAGCCAACCTCTTTAACACATTCTTTGGCTCAGTATTTGTAAACAACCATAGATCATATCCAGTATTTCCTAGTTGAACCACAGAGGACTAATCCAATACATCTAATACATATTGATTTTACAGAAGACAATGTTGAAAAAGCACTACACAATCTAAAACCATCTCTATCTATTGGACCAGATGGAATATGTGCCTACTTCTTAAAAAAGCTATCCACTTTTTTTTTAATTTTTCTTATATATATATCCACGTATTCATAACTATGTTTTTACTTATACCAATTATCTTGTAAGCAATTGACAAAAATAAATAAATAAAAATAAAATAAAATAAATAAATAAAAAATAAATTAATAAGATATCAAAACAGTTGTTACCATCCCAAAATGTATCCTCCCCAAGTCTGGCCAAGGTTTTGATCAGAGTGTTTATCAAAAACATTAAGCCAATTATACTATTAAATCAAACAGTGCTTGTCTGGTGAATGTTTGGTGTCTATTTGTGCTGGAATAGCGCCAGCTGGAGGACTAGGTCACTCAGAAATGGTCGTCACCTTGCAGAGAAGCAGATTATCCTTCAGTGACCCTTCTTGACTTAGCAAATTCTGCAGCATTTTGAAACAAAGTCATATTAAAAGGATTTAATACTGGCCTTTCCAAACAGAGACAGATAAAAGACATACCAACATTTCCACCACTGATGTCAAATATCAGTAGAGCATGAAGAATGAGGAGAAGTTTTAGCATAACGAACTTCTTATTTTTGACAAAATTGCTATGAAAGTGATGGAATTTCCATCAAATCACTCCTGGTAATCTCATGTTTTACACATGCCAGCAGCTCATTTACAGCAAAGTGAAATTTTCTTTTTGCTTATAATGTCAAGCAGTTGGGATTCAAAACTTAATACTGAGCTTGTTTCTTTTTCTGTGACAGGCATTCCTTGGTTTTCCATCTCCTGCCCAAGTTTATTTGGAATAATTTCTTGAGAAATGATTTCCATTATAGTTTTGGAGTTTACTTGATGACAAGGATCTATCCTTTTCTGAAAAACACACGCAAGGAAAGCTCCTCTGAAAAGGCCAACCCTTTTCAAAGGAAGCCACTGAGCATTATCCATGCCCCTTGCAAAATGAGGACAATAATTTGAGGACAACTTTGGGAACTGTTGCAGTGTTTATTGTGCTGGTGCATGTGAAGCATTCTAAATATTTTAAAAACAAACTCAGTGGTGGTATTCTACTGATTTGGACCAGTTTGGCCAAACCGGTAGCTCCGAGGATCATCTGTGAGCGAACCAGTTTGCTCCAATGATCAGCTGTTGGGCCTGCCCACTTGCCCTGGTTCTATACTGATCTTTATTTCCTGGTTTTGAAGCTCAGCTGATTCACACGGCACAGTAGATTGCTGCACATCAGCTGTTGAACATGCAGGGAGAGTGCAGGATTGTAAGAGAAGGTCAGTAACAAACCCTTTGCGTGCCCACCAAGCCACACCCACAGAACCGGTGATGAAAAAAGTTGAATCCCACTACTGAATAAACTAGATAACCCATGATCTATTGCATCATTATTTCAGAGATATTTCTTTACCAAATTCCTCCATGCCTTCACCAATACTATTTCACCTTCTAATATATTGGAAATGGTCTTCAAGATTCAGGGAGATATTCAGAGATCTGTCTTGAAAACAGTCCACTCCATCGGGGTTGTCTACAGGAAATGCTTTTACAGCATTTTGTATTATGTCATCAATGTTTTATGATAATTTTATGTTTTCAAGATTTTTTAGATAATTAGCCAAATTTTAATTTCACAGGAGTCATGGTTTCCAGATTTTGGATGTATTATGTAAGTTAACCCATTTAAGATATCTTGGTTCAAATACACACACACACACACACACACACACACACACGCTATATAGTAAAGGTTTCCCTGTCAAACTCTAGGGCATAATGCTCATTTCCATTTCTTACCTGAGGGAGCCAGCATTGTCCCAAGACATTTTCTGTGGTCATGTGGCAAGCATGGCTATAAGCAAAGGCACACAGAACACTGTTACCTTCCCACAGATGATCTATAATAATATCCCTTTAAAATGTCCATAATTTAATGTTCTTAGAAGGAGTTAGCTGTCAACTCATAATTTAATTTAATTTAATTGGAGTAACTGCCAGAATCCTGTCATTAGTGTCCAAAGAGAAGTTCCTTCTTACTAAAGAAAAAGGAGATCTTGGAATGTGCGCACTGTTCAAGTTGCTTTCATTTACATGCTGCATTTATGCAGCTGTAGCGTTTCTCCAGCGCTATAGAAGTTTACAACTTGCAAGTAACCTTGTGAGATTATACTGCTTTGGTTCAGCACATTGTGACTATATCTACGATGAGAAAACTCCTATTAAAAATTAATTGATACCCCTAAGAGTTGGGGGAGTTGAAATCATATTCTCCTTTTTTATAGAGATGAACATACAACATTAATCATACTTGTTTTAAAAAGTCAGCCAGAAGAGAATTTTTACAAGGCCAAAACCTGAGCATTTCTTGTAAAATTTCCTGTAAAATTGTTTTTCTCTGTCTTCGGTTCAATAGGTAAAATGGAGAAAGACAATTTAATGTTGAAAAATGAAAGACGTAAGAGGTTTTTAAGATTAAGAGCTAACTTAGTCTATTCAAAACATATAGCTGAGTTGTAGCATTATATTTTGCACATACATATCAATCTCTGATGCTTTTATTTTTAACTTATTAAACCTTTTATATAATCTAACATGCAGGGGAAGGTTTCATTCTAACATTACAAAGGAGGATATTATAAAAAATAGATGTAATCTCTTAGCAGAGGTTTGTCAATTGGGTTACAGCTAATTATAAGGAACCTTTAAAAATGTATTAATCCCTGTGTATTCAACCATGATTACTGTTATGTCCTGAGGACTCAAGGAGTTCTCACTCAGGTCCACTCACTTTGTGTGGGCGATATTCCCCCATTCCCATTGGTTGGTTCTCCCCAGCAGCCAGCTATAAAAGCAGGCTGCGGGGTCCAACTGGTTGCTGATTGCTGCGAGCCAGTTCCAGGCTTGGCAAGCACAGTCAGCCCTTTATTTGTAAAATAAAGTACTGTTGCACTCATGCTCTGGTTCAGCCTCTCATTGCTCAAACTTAATACTGGCGACGAAGGTGGGATGGCTACCAGATGCACCTTGCAACCGCTGAGTCACTAGCCACCGATCCGTAGCCCAGAGAGAGCGATCGGCTGGCAATAAGGGAAACGCTGATCCGCAGCCAGAGAGAGCGGTCAGCTAACAAAACGAGCGATCAAAAAGAGCAAACGCAGATCCGCAGCCAGAGAAAGCGGTCTGAGTCAAAAAGTTAGAAGCGTCTGTAGCCGCTTGTTAGCCCCGCTACGGGGAAAGTGAAGCGCTGCGAGCCGCAGCCGCTCTGCATTTGGCGCGAAATTCAAACGGGTGTCATTTGAATTTCGAGCCAGTAGGAATCACAGCACAGCGCTGTAGAGAGTCACTAACGCCCACTTTTTTGGCGCGAATCAAGACACCTCCAACGGCTAGCAGCCAACGTGGTAACCCAGAGAGAGAAAGAGAGGGTAGCAAAAAACCTCTCCAGAGCTGATATCACTAGTAACTCACGAGCGCTCGTAGTCCCAGAGAGATTTTTTCCGCAGGTAGCCCAGCCGTTCCAGCACCATGAGTTCCAACCCAGTATTCCCGGCGTTTAAACCAGACGAAGAGAAATGGGAATCGTATAAGAACCGTTTCAATCATTACATCGATGCGGTCGGCCTGGCGGATGCGGGAGAGCATCGGAAAAAATCCTATTTCCTAATCTACTGCGGAGCCACCGTTTACGATACCGCCGCAGCACTCGTAGCGCCGAGAGAATTGAAAAACGTTCCGTGGTCCGAGTTGCTTGAGATCCTCACTAACCACTACGCTCCCAGGCCTTCACAAATCGCCAGGAGGTTCACGTTCCGTATGAGGAAGCAATCAAATAAGGAGACCATCAATCAATATATGGCCGCCCTCAGAACAGCAGCTCTGCACTGCGGGTTTGGAACATACCTGGAGGACATGCTCCTCGATCAATTAGTTTGTGGGGTCAAGGATCTCAACCTACAGAGGCGACTGCTAGCTAAAAAAGACCTCAACCTCGCGCAAGCGGTAGAGGAGGCCCTAGCAGCCGAGCTAGCAACGAACTCAGCCACCGAAATTCAGGGCCCAAGTGCCAAGCTAGCATCGTTCCCAGTCCATTCCGAAGAGGTGGAAGCGGAGGAAACCCACAACGATGAGAACGATGTCCACCGCCTCACCAATGACAGACGGTCGCAGGTAGGGGCCAAACAAGAATACACCGGTCCACCCAAGCACATCACACTGTGCCTAGCCTGTGGGGGATCACATCAAAGGGCCACCTGCAAGTTTAAAGGAGCCGTTTGCAACAACTGCCATAAGAGGGGGCACATTGCGAGAGTCTGCCAAGCCCCCCAAAGCGCTGCACACAGACCCCCGTCCTCGCACTCGGGACCACAGAGGCAAGTATTAAACTGTCGCACGCACCGCCTTGCCAGGCGTACTTGCCACACTGTTAGTAAAATTTCTCTCTCCGTTTCCCTAGAAGGTAAACCGTGCCACATGGAGGTTGACACAGGGTCAGCGCTCTCAATAATCTCGTGGAACACCCTCAAGAGACTCCACCCCAGCCTATCTACTACCCGGCTTCAGAGATGCCAGTTCGGTCTGAAGGACTACCAGGGGAAGGCCATTCCCGTGATCGGCAGAGGCAAGTTCTTTGTCAGTTTTAGAGCTTTTAAAGGCCACCTACCTCTAGTGGTAGTTAACGGCAATCTACCCACCTTATTGGGGCTCGATTGGTTTCCCCACCTCGGCCTAGGGTTAACAGGAGTCCATGCTGTCTCAACCTCAGACACTGACTCCTTATTCACTGACTACGCAGATGTGTTCAGCGAGGAGCTGGGGTGTTATAATGGAACCCCTATCTCGTTCACCGTTGACCCCCAGGCAGTCCCAATCAGATTAAAACCACGTAGAGTTCCATTTGCTATTCGACCAAAACTAGACGCTGAATTGGATAAACTACTAAAACAAGGGGTCATTGAGCCAACAGATTTCGCCAAGTGGGAGGCGCCCATTGTCACACCCCTCAAAAAAGATGGTAGCCTGAGAATTTGCTCGGACTACAAGACAACAATCAATAAATATTTACAAGTTAGCGCCTACCCTGTGCCCGTCATTCAGCACTTATTGCACACATTCGAACCGGGCAGTATTTTTGCTAAATTGGACATGTCTCAAGCATATCAACAGTTCCCTGTTGATAACCAAACAGCAGAACTTCAGACCATCGTCACTCACAGGGGTGCCTTCCGATGCAAGCGTCTCCAATTTGGCGTAAGTGTTGCCCCGGGTATTTTTCAGTCCCTCATGGAGCGGATTTTACAGGGCCTCCCTGGTGTAGTACCCTACTTCGACGACATCTTGGTCTCGGCCAGGGACAGACCCCAACTCTTCCAGAGAGTGCGAGCAGTGTTAGAGAGGTTCAGACAGCATGGCCTCAAGTTAAAAAAAGAAAAATGTGCCATTGCCACTAGACAGGTGGACTTTCTGGGTTATAAAATTGACGCCTCTGGCATTCACCCCCTGGAGTCCAAGGTTAGGGCGATCCACGAAGCTCCCACACCGACCTCCAAAACGGAGCTACAAGCTTTCTTGGGGCTCCTAAACTTTTATGCATCCTTCTTGCCCCATAAAGCCTCAGTAGCCGAACCCCTACACAGATTACTAGACAAAAAGTCACCGTGGCACTGGGGGCACAAAGAAGACCAGGCGTTTAACGCCGTCAAATCACTACTTACGTCAGAGGCAGTGCTCATCCAATTCGACCCCAACCTTCCTCTAGTACTGGCAGCAGACGCATCCCCTTTTGGAATTGGGGCGGTCCTTAGTCACCGACTCGCCAATGGCGCCGAGGCCCCCATCGCCTTTTTCTCCAGGACGCTCTCGGCCACGGAGCGAAATTACAGCCAAATAGACAAGGAAGCCCTAGCAGCTGTTGCAGCCGTGAAAAAGTTTCACGAATTCCTTTTTGGCCACTTCTTCGAACTGGTCACCGACCATAAGCCCCTCCTGGGCCTACTGGCCGGCGACAAACAGACACCTCAAGTCCTCTCCCCTAGGATGACAAGGTGGACACTTTTCCTAGCGGCCTACTCATACAAACTTATCCACCTCCCGGGCAAAACTCTATCCCACGCCGACGCTCTCAGTCGCTGCCCCTTACCCGCTCCGGCTGAAGACCCAGCTCCTGTCAATGCCATTTTCGAAATCACCCAGTTGGACCTGCCCATCACCGCCCTTGACATCGCCGCCAAAACCAAGGCAGACCAAACGCTCGCCCAGGTGCTCGACTGGGTGAGGAGGGGGTGGCCGGGAGGCAACGTTGATAACAAATTCGCACCCTTTAAGACTCGCATGCAGGAGCTGTCCAGTTTGCAGGGTTGTCTACTGTGGGGCACTCGAGTGGTCATTCCGACCTCGCTGCGTACCCGAGTCCTGGAGGCGTTGCACGAGGGACACCCCGGCATTGTGAGAATGAAGGCATTAGCACGCAGCTACGTGTGGTGGCCGGGTCTAGACGAGGACATTGTCAATTGGGTAAGTTCCTGCAGCATTTGCCAGGAATCCCGTCCTGCTCCCCCCATCGCCACCCCTACCAGATGGGAAAGCGCCAGCGCCCCTTGGTCTAGAATCCATATCGATCTGGCCGGCCCCGTGCATGGAAAGATGTTCCTAGTGGTCGTGGACGCTTATTCCAAATGGATAGACGTGGCACAGCTATCCACGACCACCACACTAGCAATCACCAACGTGTTAACGCGCCTGTTCGTTACACATGGACTACCCGACTCCATTGTCTCCGATAATGGCCCACAGTTCGCATCAGTAGAATTCAGCCGTTTTGCTGCCAACCTGGGCATTCGCCACATTTTCACAGCCCCATTTCACCCTGCGAGTAATGGGTTGGCTGAAAGGGCCGTCAGGACCACCAAAGAGGCCCTCGCTAGGTTTGGCAGAGATGACTGGCACCACAAACTCTCACGGTTCCTGATGAGCCAGCACTCAACCCCCTGTGCAGTCACCAATAAGTCCCCAGCGGAACTTCTGATGGGCCGGCGCCTGAGGACTGTATTAGATAGACTGCACCCACAATACTGCCCTGACTCTCCCCTCGCTTCCACTTCGGGGGTTAGACATTTTATGTTACAGGAGCCGATATTCGCAAGGAATTTCGCTGGGGACCCACTTTGGATTCCGGGCGAGGTCATCGCCGTCACCGGGCCGAGATCGTATAGAGTCAGGCTGGAGGATGGTCGCGTCTGGAGGAGACACATAGACCAACTCAGAAGGCGCCTCAGCAACCTCGCAAACAAGAATCCAGAGTCTCCAGTCAAAGGGGAACCGTCTCATCCGCCGCCCAGCCACACCGCACCCAGCGACCAGTCTGCGCCAGCGGTCGTTCCGGTCAGCCCAAACTCGGACAACAGCGCCCAGAGAGTTAACCAACCTGATCCAACCCACGAGAGCTCGACCACAGTAACCAACCCGGTGGTTTCCGAGGATGCCCAGTCCAGAGAGAGTGTTGGCGACACTGCCGGCTCAACCGTCACAGACTGATACCAAACAGACAGACAATGTTCCCGAGTTGCGCCGCTCCGGGCGCCAACACAAACCCCCCGTCTACCTCAAGGACTATGCGTGTTCGCATCTGGGGGGAAGGGGTGTTATGTCCTGAGGACTCAAGGAGTTCTCACTCAGGTCCACTCACTTTGTGTGGGCGATATTCCCCCATTCCCATTGGTTGGTTCTCCCCAGCAGCCAGCTATAAAAGCAGGCTGCAGGGTCCAACTGGTTGCTGATTGCTGCGAGCCAGTTCCAGGCTTGGCAAGCACGGTCAGCCCTTTATTTGTAAAATAAAGTACTGTTGCACTCATGCTCTGGTTCAGCCTCTCATTGCTCAAACTTAACAATTACGATACTAAATTAAACCTGCAACCTTTTTTCCCCACCAGCCAAGTTTCTAAGCTTTCATCATTCATGGTCTGGGATGCTACTGGACTTAACTGGTACAGATCAGCAAGGTTAATTAAAAACAAATGAAGAAATTCATCTATCCTTATCAATGCAATTAAAATATTTTAATGTGTAAATTTGGAAATAAAAGAAAACTCTTATTTACTTTTATGGGATTATACAATATGCAGAGATACGCAGAAGATATTAATTTGTCTCACAAGCCTGTATGTGCCTTTAAATTCCTTTTCAGATATGCAATGTGTGTGGCAGTGGTGGGATTCAATTTTTTAAAATGCCGGTTTTGTGGGCATGGCTTGGTGGGCGTGACAGGGGAAGGATATTGTAAAATCTCCAGTCAGAGGTGGTATTTGCCGGTTCTCCAAACTACTCAAAATTTATGCTACCGATTCTCCAGAACTGGTCAGAACCTGTTGAATACCACCTCTGGGATGTGTTTGTGTGTGTGTGTGTGTGTGTGTGATATTCTGAAATATTTTTTAACAATGTGCTTTTGAGAAAAAAAGCAAGCAACAGAAAAAGTAGGTTTGTTCTATTTTTATGAGCAGATTTTTCACGGAACACATTGATTCATATTTTGAAGTTATATCATTAAAAATGCAGTGCTTAACAATGCCTTTCATTTAATCTTGTATGAAAAGCTGGTATCATAAATTGCAAGCATATTAATTATGGTGAGCTTAGCACTGACACATGTAAAGTCAAGCAGGCTATGCAAAATGTTGGTATGAATTTTTAGACCAAAATCACTGTAGAAAACCTTAGTAAGTATTCCATTATTCTTTCTCTGTAGCAAATGTTTTCTTTCCTTCCTTCAGAAACTTTTCTAAAGTGATACTCAAGTGTGTATGTTATGGGTGGTATAGTCACCCATAACATATAAAACACTTGTATTTTTAAAGGAAATGTACAAAAGCTATCAATTCGGTTACTATCAGATGTGCAACTTGTCTAAGCCTTGCAGCTCACTTGGATTTTAGATTTCATTTGGCTTCCTTGGTTTTGTCCGGTCCCATTGAATGCATAGACTGAATGTGTCTATCCTAACAAAGAGAAGCAACAGGCTTGACATAATAGCAGTCTTCCAATATCTTGAGGGACTGGCATAGAGAAGAAGGGGTTGACCTATTCTCCAAAGCATCCAGAACAGAACTAGAAGCAATCTGGAACTAAGGACAAATTTCCTGGCAGTGGAACAATTAATTTATCTGAAATGGCATAGGATTTCTTGCATGAGCCTTCAAGATCTGTTATTCTGTTATGTTTTTTTCTTAATCAGTGGAACAGGTTGACTCCAAAAGTTGTGAGTGCTTGATTCGCTGGAGTTCTTCAAGAAAAGTTTGGATAGCCATTTGTCTGGGATGCAATTGCGGTCTCCTATTTTGGGCAAGGGCCTGGACTAGAAGAACTCCAAGGTCCCTTCCAGTCCTACGATTCTATAATTCTATGAAGTAATTATCTATTGTTAAAAGCAGATATTCAAGAGATTAGGAATTCTAACCAAAGACAGAAACAGTGTTTCTGAAAGGCAAACCTTACTTTATAAATGTAAGGCAGCACAAAATATAACACTGCTTCGTATCTATTATAATAAAACTATTTTTCACTGCTCTGCAAGTCTTATGTAATCATTGAAATCACCCTCTATTTACAACATCCAATATTTGCCAGGAATAATTTAGAACTGGCTGTAACACAACTCAAACCTTCCAAGATATTCACAAGAACTTTGCTTCAAACAGGCTTTCTGGTGTGTTTTCGTATGCAAAGAAATTCAATCCAGCTTCCAAGAAAGCTTGCTTCTTGGTTTTTTAATATAATCTTGTATCTTCTTACAATAGTTTCTCCTGTGGGAGTAAAAAGAACCAGAACGATTACTTATTTAAAATTATACAAAGAACATTGCAATGTACTGTCATTAATTATTGCGATATTGCATGAAATTTTGAAAATTGATGGTTAAAAAGACAATTGTCTAAAAACAAGGTGAGGCAACCGAAGTGAAGGAGAGGATGGAAATGGGTGTGTTGTTACATAAAAGACTTCTGCCTTCTCTAGATTTTGGGGTGGGAAAGGAAGACAGGTGGGAGGTGCATTTTCCCCCATCATAAGCACATTCAATCTAATCAGATGTATCAGACCTGTCTCAACTTGGGCTTCTAAGTAAAAGCAATCCCTACCTCCATTTATTAAGAAAGATATAGTTTGCTAGAAGTCAAGTGAATTACGGTGGGTGCAAAACCAAAACTAGAAGTTCGTGCATCTTCTCCAATTAAACTCTCCTCTCTTAGTTGCTTCCCATTGTTTGTCTCTCATTGTCTAATCCAGGGGTCTCCAACCTTGGCAACTTTAAGACTTGTGGACTTCAACTCCCAGAGTTCCTCAGCCAGCTTTAAAGTTGCCAAGGTTGGAGACCCCTGGTCTAATCAATTTTTAAAGAGATGTTTTCACTCTACATGTCAGCATTCTGCTACCAGGGAAAAGACTTTGGAAACTTTATCAGTTCTCACAGAGAGCTGTTCTCATAGTTCGTTTTCACTTTCCCCGCCTCAAGCCTTCCCCCCCCCCCACCCCAGGGTTCATCGTAGATTGGCAGTGTGGTGGCAGTTCTGACAAGATGTTTTACCGCCATATGCGTAAAAGTATATATAGAATAACATAGTTATATTGACCCAGAAAGCTTAGGTCCTTTTACCTGGCATGTAGGCCCAATGAACCACACCAGAAAAGTAGAAAGGAAAAGATTAACAGAATAATAGAATAACAGAGCTGGAAGGGAGATCTGGAGATCTTCTAGCCTAACCCCTCTACTCAAGCAGGAGACCCTAAACTATTCCAGACAAATGGCTGTCCAGTCTCTTCTTAAAAACCTCCAGTGATGAGCAACCACAAATTCTGGAGACGTGCTGGTCTACTGATTAATTGTTCCCTCTATCAGGAATTTTTTGCTTAGTTCTAGGTTGGATGTCTCCTTGGTAAGCTTCCGTGCAT
The DNA here is from genome assembly GCF_900518735.1 of Pseudonaja textilis. The sequence continues at coordinate 1,170,775 of NW_020769378.1, forward strand.
TGTTTCTTTTCCTGCCTTCAGATGCTTTGGAAAATAGGTTAATCCTTCTTCTTTGTGACAGCCCTTTAAATATTGGAAAGACTGCCAACATGTCACCCCTAGTCCTTCTCTTTGTTAGACTAGACATTCCCAGTTCCTGTAAATGAAAGAAAACTTATTTGCAATAAAAAGGGTTACCTGGAAACAAGTTCCAAATGAGCAAACCTTTGCTTGGAGTAGAACTCCCTTTTATAAAATTTTGAAAAGCATACATTGTGATGAATCATTCATGGAAACTCACATTATTACCAACCAATCATAAAGAGCAACATCATGCATACATCTGCAGTAGTCATAGTAGCATAGTTCAGCTAAAGGTCACAAGTAGGAGAAGACCTTTGTTTTATTAATGTAACATTTCCTTTTATTTCCCCCCCTCCAAAAAAAAAAAAAACCCTAAACAACTTTATACCAGGATCTTGTCATCACCTCTAAATATCAGGTACTGCTGTGTAGGAGGTAGATAGCAGTTGGTTATGCTCTAATACATTGTCATTTCTGCTTACCAAAGCCTTCAGTTCCATACCTACAGATACAAGACACAATGGTTTTTTCTATGTGCTAAATAATAAATAATACTTCAATATATTAGTAAATAGTTCATCTAAACACTAATAAATTGGGCAAAACTAAATAAATTGAGCTGTCTTATTAAACACTTTGCCTGATTTATCTACAAAGGCCTGAAAATTGTTTATGGGTTCCAACAGAATATGATATTTGTTAAGCTCTTCCTTCTGGTTATTGTTTTCATCCACTGCATTTTCTCCTGCATGATGTCTCTATATTATACAAGGTTCTTTTTATTAATATTTTCTCTTCCTGCTACAGGGTCCTTTGTCTGAATTGGCAAATCCTTAGTCTTTCTCGCCATGTGCAGCGTGGCCAATCACTGATCCAATACTTTGATTCCGCTCCCCAACAGAACTACTACAAGCTTTAATTTGCTGCAAAAATTGCAGGAAGTCTGGAAACATGCCACAAGCATTGCAGGTTACAAGTGCACTTTCCTCTCCGTTCATTTTCATGTTGCTGCTTCTTCTTAGGGCAGTAGACAATCTTCCCCTCTCAAAATGGTGGGGAAAATTACTGTAAGTTTTTTTAACTATAATTAGAGGAAATTTCAGGAGATGAAAAAAATTAATGACTAAAGTCTGAGGCTGCCCTCTCTAGATCGAAAATGGAAACTTATTATTTTTCCTGTAATACTTCAGAAAAAAGAAAATTAAGAATTAAATGTAATCTTTTGAGACTGCAATGGCAAACATTTTCAATAAACATATAATAGGCTGGGAATGGATTCCCCTGGACAGCCAGAGGGGGAAACAGGGGTGTGTTTAAATGTAGTTAGTTCAGATTGCAAAATCTACAGCAACCAATTCCATTTTCATTAGTGGTGAAACTTTGTTTTCTTGCCGTGTGTGATTGGGATGCAAAAGCTTGCAGAAAATTATTTTAGAGGGATGGTGGGAACAAGAATCAAGAATCAACATGTTTAGTATTGCAAAAGTATGACATGACATTGTACCACACACAGAGAAAGCCTTGTATATGGTTTGGCACAGAGTTTCTGAAGGAAACTGTTAATAAGGTTCAACATTCCTTGGAACTCCTATTTGCTATTAATTTCAGTCTCTGGTTACATTTTGTCCCTGCCTCCTTATATTACTCCCAAATCACAGCCATTATTTTTTTATATTTTGGTCTCTGTGTATCATCTTTTCCTTCTTCAATTAATTTTGCTGTTGTTTTGTCTTTAGTGCAGTTTTCTCTCTATTAGTTGTCCATTTGCATTCCATTTACCTTCTTCTTTCTCATCCCTAGAAGTTAGAATCCTCCAAAGATTCTCAAAATGCCTGCAATCTGAGTTGAAATAGTCTGGTTTTAGGGTGAACATGATGGTTCCCATTTGCAGATCTCTTTCAATCTACAAAGATAACAGCTATTCTCTGCCAATCACCCTCTTCTTCTTCATCCTATTTTCCTATTTCTATACTAACAGCAAAGAATATTTGTAGCTCTGCGCTGAACTCTGAGGTTTTTGGCACTCTCTCAGCTTGGTTGTTTTCTTGCAGATGTTATATAATCAAGGCAATGATATCAGTGATGTTACCCAGTTTCGTAATGAACCATCGGCATGAAAACAACCAAGCTCAGAGCGCCAAGAGCCCCACTATTCCTATCTTTCCCATCTTCTCTCACCTTCTGGACTACTAATTATCTGCCATCAGCATAATAAGGTTGCATTGGACAGAATCACCCCTCGAGGGTAGTTCCAGATGAGAATCGCAAAGGATTCCACTATTCTACCTGTCTTTCTTATGGAGGAAGGCCGAAGAAGGATAATAAAGATATTCTCTCTAAGGAGCTCATTGAATGAATAGTTGTGTAGAGGTGATAGATTGGCTCACAAGTTATACCACATGACACTACAAAAATATCCAAAAACTGTGTACCCCAAAATTTAAAAATCTGTACCTGCTTCCTAAATGTACTTTAGTTTCACTGATCAGCCTCATTCTGTACCTGAGGTTACACCACAGGTGTCAAACCAGATCACATCACATGATGTATCATGACATATTGTGATGTTTTTTTGCCTTTGCAGAGCCAGGATGGATGTGGCCGGCCTGTGGGCCACCAGTTTGACACCCCTGGGTTACATGATACATCAAAGCCCATGTTTCTTCCAGTGATGCTGACATCATAAACATCTGTAGTTACCCTGGTTCACTTTCAACATGAGGCATTTCTCATGGGCCTTCAACCGAAACCAATGGCATCTCCTGCAGCTAGTGTGGGAAGGGATGCATTTAAATTATCAGTAACAAGTGCTTACTCAGGGTTTGTTGTTAATGATGCTACTATCTTTCTCACAGAGTCTGGGAATGAGCAAGCAGTAAGTGAAAGTATTGCCAGTAGGTTATATTCAGATCTCATGAAATTGTTATTAAGAAAAAACAAAACAAACAGAAGGCCTTGTTTGAATGTGTAATTGACAAACAGGAAGAAATCATCAACATTCCATTTCTTCCTAACTGCAGGACATGGTGATGAGTTCTGGCTGAATCACTGGAAAATAATAGAGCTATTTTCAATTTCATGAAGCTGTGTATTCTTTTTTGTTCCATGTGTATAAACAAACAGTACCATCATGCGCTACACTTTCAAGGTAAGTGATGTTAAACAAAGCACAGAAAAAGAGTAAGAAGTTCTAAGGTAATGAAATTAAGAAAGTAAGAAACAGAAAAGCAGACATAGTCTAATTTTATACCACGACCAATTCATTAAACTTCTCTATGCAGCCTATTTTCCACAAATTTTCCTTGCCTTACATATCCAACTTAATACACTGACTTTTTTTTAAAAAAAAAAATCTTGCTGCCCCTCTTAAAAGTGTTCAGCTGTTCAAGTCCAACTTTCCCCTTCGTCATGAAGCGGTCACTCCTCCTTCAGAGTACTGCTTTGCAATTTGCTTTTTATTCATGCTTTCTACATGACCAAACCATCTCAACATACTCTTTTTTTTCCCCTCGGGTGACTGCAGGGAGAAGATCAAGAGTCAAGATGGTGGTCTCAGCCATGTAATCCAACCCTTTTATATGCAGTTTACATAACCCAATCACATTATTATAGCTGTCATGTTGACATTTTTGACAAACCCCACCCCCCATGGTCATCCCTGCCTTTCTACTCTTCACTCCCTCTGACTTGTCTCATTCTTTCAATATTCACATATACATGCTATAGTGCTATATAGTATTTTTTCATCCTCTTTTTTTTTAGGAAAATCGTTCTCTTATATGCATTTTTTTTTAATGTGAACCCTTTTTCACTTCATTTCATCAAGCATCCTTTTTCATACTACCCTTTAGTGTAATTCTATATATTCCTATAGCACTAATTATTTCAATTATTCCCTAACAGCTTCAATGTATTGTCTTGCCAACATCCATTAATCTTTTAACACTTGTGCCTTCTTCAGTTGATCTATTTTAATGCTAATTCTGCTTTTTTTCTTTCAAGATTCATTTTCCAAAGTTCATATTTAACAGTACATTATATCAAATACCCGTCCAAACACTTGGACCCATTTATTGCTCTTATATCCTTCAGTAATTCACCCAGTTTTTCATAATAAGAAATCGTATTCCTTTTCTATTTATTATCTATTCATTCCTTATGAATCAGGTCACTTATGCCACAAACACATACTCTGCCTCCAATCACTGAGAGTTAGATGAACATGAATTCTGGTGATGCAGTGGTTAGAGTGCAAGTACTGCAGGCTACTTCTACCAGCTGCCTGCAATTTGGTAGTTCAAATCTCACCAGGCTTAAGGTTGACTTAGTCTTACATCCTTCCGAGGTGGGTAGAATGAGGACCCAGATTGTTGAGGGCAATATGCTGACTTTGTAAACCTCTTAGAGAGGGCTGTGAAGCACTGTAAAGAGGTATATAAGTCTAAGTGCTATTGCTATATGCAGTTATTACTATGGCTGATTACTCATTCAGCAATATGTTTAGACTGGATTTCACATTTTTGTTCACTTATCAAGGCCTTCCTAAGAACCTAGATTAGCAGATGTTGCTTAATAATGTTAAGTGCACTATTGCAGGATGTAAACTGTTCCAAGCAAAGCTGCCTTTTGTAATTGAGTGATGGTGGATTTTGTCAATGCCAGTGGTGTCCAGGAGGTGCTCCAGAGATTTTGGGATTGCACCCAAGATGTCTATTAGCATTGGTACTACTTTTGCTTTCTTTTGCCACAGACGCTCTGCTCCTACTTGAAGGTCTTTATGTTTTATGACTTTCTCCAGTTCTTTCTCTTCCATACTGCTGTTGCAATGATCACTATCCAGACTTTTGGGGGGCTTTCTTAGCAACAATTGTTGTCTAAAATGTTGTGTGGCAGATGTTTGTCAATTTGAATTCTAATGTCCCAGAGCACTTTAGCTTCTTCATTTTCTGTTACTTATTATTATCACCAAAAGGAAAGGGATTTTTCTAAACAAATATTCACCAGTTATTATTTCCATTCATTTCAGAGTCTCTTGGGTTTCAATATTTTTTTTCAGTTCTGTCCCATCTCGTTTTCACTCATCCATTTATGTCACTCAAGAGAATACTTCCCCTGCCCCCCTTGGCCATATTCATTTAGAATGCTGTACTTGTTTTTTCAAAAAACCTTTCTCCCTTCCATTATCACTATTCATTGGAAAAAATATGCCTATTTCACCAACCTACAGATTTCTTCTTTCATTTGAAAATATATCAGCTTAGATGACACTAATTCCTATTTTCTGAGATGAATTTTAACCCTTTCATTCATAACTAACCCACAACTACATTTTCCTTTATGTATTCACTAATTCCATGAAGAATCTATCTTCATTCTCATCCCTTACATTCTTTCCCTTTCTTTTAATTTCACAGGCAGAACATTTCCATTGATTCAGAAACTACCCTGCCAGCTAAGATACTGTTGTTCTCACTCCACCAATTCAGAGATACATGCAATGTACCTATAAGTCAATATCTTGATTCCTCAGTCATTACATTTTGCAGTCAGTATCTAAAAAGACAGTCTTACTATTTCAAAGGACATGGCATGTCCTGTCCAATAGCATTCCTAAACTTCTTATAGTACATACAGACAAGAACCATTTTTATATAAAATACAATCTATGTAATCCAATACTTTTTAAAATCATATTTGCTGTTTTAGTGGACTCTGATGTTTTGCTGCCTTAGTTCCTCCAAAACCTCATATTTCAAAAAAGTACCATAGCTCTAAACAAGTCCTTGATATAATATGTTTAGAATCTATTACATTTAGAAAGTTAGCTGGAATATACATTCATTTCCTGAATTTATACAATAAATCAACCTCTAATGAAAGGTTTGCACATCAAAAAATGCAATATGTTTATTTAAAAACTCATAAAATAAAATATTTTCTTATGCTCTTTATTATTTATGTACACTAATGAGTGACCTCAACAGTTTAGCATAGAGTTGAATAAAGTAATGAATTATATCAATTATATATTTATATCATTTTTTATTGAGTCAAGGAAATATCCACATTACTCTAATAAATATTCAGCTTTTTAGTTTCTTAAATGCGGCAAGTGTTCTATTAAATGTATAGTTCAGCTTTATATATTGTTAAAAAAAAAGTGATAGGCTGTTTCTATTAATTGAACTAGTTCTTTTGGCTAGTTTTGGCAAGAGAAAATAGAGAAATGGTACCTGCAGTGATGATCTCAGTGTCAGGCTACAGAACTTTTTCCCATTCAATTAACAAGAATGAACCTCTGAATACCAAACGTATCAAAAGGAATCCTTTATTGAGATGAGACAATTCATGTAGGAGTTCAAAGCAGCATCTAATGTCTCTCAGGCATACCGGGATAGATAAGGGAGTTTAGAACCCCTCCCCTTCTCTCGATGTGTATTTAGTGAAACAAAAGCCAGTATGTCAATTCCTTCCCACCCCTTCTGAAGGAACTATCTTTTTCATAGTTTCCCAAGTATACATCTCACTGTGGAATTTTTATGGTCTTCTCATCTCCTGGCTGTGCCTCTCAGAGGTGATAGGTTCTGGCCATCTGGGATTCCTCTCTCCATTGTATCACGTGTGAGTTATACAAATTCGATATAAGATTGAATGTATTTAGGTTATATCAAGAAAGGATTTCTTTATTAGTCTCCCCCTCCCCCCGCTTTTCTTCTTCCATTGAAGAAATGACAGATACACAGATCTTTAATTGAAATGCTCTCTCCATTTACCAGACAGAAGTGTCTGGGCAGAGTGAGAAGTCCAAAAAATCAAGAAGGTGGCTGTGCGTATATGATCTAAATGTTGCCTGTTTGATCATGTAATCAAGACTGCCATCTTGACTTTTTTGACCCTACTACCAAAATGACTTCTGAGAACATGTGGGAAAGATTCTGAGGGAAACCAAAGCAGCTTGTTCTGACCAGAATGATTGAATTAATTTGTGGGACATGCAGCATGTTCCACAAAAGATATATAACCCCATCATTAGATTTACATTAGTGTTCTTTGATCAATTTTGGCTTGCAATTACTATAAATTATGTAAAGTAGTTTAATTTAAGTGTTACCTGGAAATGTTTCTACAAAGACACAACAGACATACCTAATGATTGATTAATGAATACTGTAAGTTATAATTAATGCAATCCTAGGTTACATTCACCAAGGGACAGAATCAAGATCACATGAAGTATTAGTACCACATTTATCAGCACAGTTAGAATATTGCATCCAGTTTTGGTCACCATATTTCAAAAGACGTTGAACAGCTGGAAAGAGTGCAAAAAAGAACAACAAAGGTGATTAGAGGACCGGAGACTAAAACACAAGAAGAATGGTTAGAGGAATTAGGTGTGTCTAGTCTAATAAAAAGAAGAACTAGGGGAGACATGAGACATGATAATAATGTTCCAGTGGTTGAGGGGCTGTCACAAAGAAGAGAAGGTCAACTTATTTTCCAAAGCACCAGAAGGTAAGACATGAAAAAATGGATGGCAACTGATCAGAGACAAGCAACCTATAACTAAGGAGAAATTTCCTAACAGTGAGAATAATTAACCAGGCTTGCTTTCAGACATTGTGGGTGGAGACTTTCCAGAGACTTGACAGCCACTTGTCAGAAATGGTGTAGGGTCTCCTGCTTGAGCAGGACGTTGGACTAGAATACCTCCAACATCCCTTCCAACAGTGCCATAAGCATCATTTGGAGAAGGAAAAAGACCAAAAGAGAGAAAAAAGAAAACAAAAATTGAAATGAGATTAAGGTTCTCCTCCCCCCACCACACACACCCCCACACACAATCTGGAACAATACTCTGCTGATTGCTGTTAAATTTTTATCATTATCTTCTAGGCTTCTGATTGAATATTTTGTATGACCAAAAACAAGAAGATTGAAAGAGGTAAACTGAAGAATTTGAAGACTGCAGAAAGACTAAAAATAAAGAGGGAGTTAATTAAGTTAATTATTAATGGGCATTCAATTTAATATAATATAATGATCTTCTTCCTGGGAATAGTTCCAGGTCTGCCTTTCCTCGCCAGTGATTTACTGCATCAAGACAAAAGCCCGGCAACCGCAATTTTACTCGCTGTCCCCATGACTAGCCTTGTCTTGTCAAAACTCATGATTTATGTAGCCTTATCCCCGCTATTCTGTACTGCAAAATTCCTGGGACCACAAATCAGGGCATTATTATGTAGGTGGCTCTTTCTCTTCCCACGGGAAGGGCTGGATTCTGGCAAGGACATCTAGTGTGAGAAAATAAACTGTAAGATTACAAAGAAAAACATTTCCAAGACAGGACTATACAAAATAGAATTGAACAAGTTTTGGTTTCATTGATTTCAACTGAAATATGAAAAATACAAAATAATCTGTCTTTCTCTAGAGTTCATGTACGGAAACAGAAGTATCACTACTTGTTCCTCATACGAAAGCTGGAATATCCACAAAACAAGGGAAAGATATCTCACTGAAACGAAGAGATAGTTTCTTCCTTACCTATATATTAGTTTATGTGATTAAGCAGCTATCTTAGTTGTATATTCCAATAAATAGAGTAGAACATTCATTCATTCATTCACTTGTAGCCTGCCACACTCAATCAACCCTTGCTGGGTTACAATTGGTAATTTTAATAAGTCATCTACTGTATAATGAATAAGAGGAAATTGTCCAAGTTAAAATCACTAAATAATATCAAAACTATAACAAATACCCCAACATGACAAGAATAGGTATCTACATTATCTCATTTAGAAACCAAATTCCACCTTGAACAATCGCAAAACATAATATGGGAAGGGCTACTCAAATTTCAGAGAAAAAAAAATAGAATTTACAAATGGAATACTACTATAATCTCTTTCAGAAATGTGATTAAGAATATCTTATTTTGTAGACATCCTAATGCCATTCCTAAAAATATAGTACACAAATCATAGCAAATGTCAGGGTTACAAATAATAAATCCGTCAACCCTGAAACTAGCCTGACTGAACCCATTTAGACTGCAACTTAAATTTAAATGGTTGCCAGGTTTTGTACCTTTTTTGAAGTGGTGCATTTCAATTGCTTCCTTTGTGTTCTGTTTCTGCTTTAAGGACCAAGGTTCAGATTAATTCTACTTCTTTCTTTGAAACCTTAACTATAAATTCAGTATTATCCTTTCTTATTCTAGTTTGGTTCTTCATTTTTTACTTTAAAAAAAAAATCCTCAAACTTGGGATGACTTAGCATGATAGCCAGCACTTTGAAAAAAATATTTGAATGCTTCAAAGTTGATTGTACAGTGCAAACTTTGCATGGTTATGCTGTTTGCTTGATCACAATCCTACATGTTTTTTTTTTCTAATGATATAACTGCAGGGAATGAAAATGTATATTCAGTATTTAGAGCTGCTAGTAAGATCTCCCCTCCACCTCTTTTCTGGAAAATGTAGATTTGTTTCACCAAAGAGTTTAAAATAGAGATATCACAAAGCACAAAGCCTTTGGATTCTATAGCAGCTATTACATTAGATAGTGGCTGCATAGTCCCTTCTAACTCATGCTCACCCTTACTGACCCTTCATACATAACAATATAAGTACCTCTCTCCCATTCCAATGTATTTCAGAAAGAATTATATCTATGTACTTACTCTTGTAATCTTTAAGTGGATGATACAGTGCATCAGAGGGCAAAATGTTTTCAGCCAAGGTACTACAAATAGGCTAGCATTCAGAATATATGCAAAATCACTTCTGGCTCATGTCATGGCAAGATCAGATATGAGGTGCAGGTCTCCACACTCCCTCTCTGAGTTCTCCCCATTGGAGGCCTCTGAAAGGAGCTAAAGTCACCCTGTAGGGGTGGTGAAGAAAAGAGGGGTGCCCTGTAGGTTGCAGAGAGCAGCAACTCTCCTGCCTGACCCAGGGCTTTTCCCCTCTCATCCATGATGAGGAGAAGGGGCAGCTATCATGGCTGTCACAAAGCTGGGATAGCCAAGACAATAAAGAAATGTGCAGGAGCAGTGTAGATGAACAGTGACTGGAACTGGGTTTGAAGATTCTTTTTTTATTTAGAGCCTAATTTTAAAGAAAAAAAGAAAGAGGAAAATCCAGGAAAGAGACTCTTAGAACTATTTCTTAAAGTAGCAAACAACCATAGAGAGAAAAATCCTAGATCTGAAAGAAAGGAACTAAGGGGAGAAAAGCTAAAGACCTTTTAAAATGTAGAAAATTGGATTTTTAAACTGGGTAGGTGTTTGTTTTGGAAAGGCATTATAAAATGCTGGAACTATCTATTGAAATTTACTTGAATAACCAACTTTGCTTGCATAAATTGAACTAAATTTGGATTAATCAATTTATCAGACTTGAAACAATGCTGAAACCTAAGCTGAGGGTGCTATGTACTGGTGAATGGAATACACCATACCCCTACAAATTTAGAAAAATTTCTGATAAGAGAAATAAACAACATTCATCTGGAGGACTGTGATGATACTCACTGTTCTATAACTATCTACTTTATGATTACTGGAGACTCTATTGTGAGAATAAGGAAGACTCTTAAGTGATTTTTGATTTGCAGAAACTGACTGGACTACTTAAATGGAACTGATTAATAATCCTGAGATGTAAAGAATTATGATTATTGAACTTTCTGAGGAGCAACTTTGGACTGGAATATATTGCTTTTGAACTTGAGCAAGAGTGGGACTTATTAAATTAAGACAAGATGCTCCACCAGGGGGAAATGAATCAGATTTCAAGAGAAATGGTGTTGATGTTTCAAAGCATTAAGGGTACTATGGAAAAGAATCACAGAGAGATAAAGAGGCATATATGGGAAAATAGAAAATATGCTACAACAGATAATGAATGAAGATCAAAGAGTTGAAAAAAGAGAGGAGAAAGCAGAAAGAATGGAAGAAAAGACAGAACAGACAAATCAACAAACAAAGCAAGAAGATGAGAAAAAGAAGATGATAAAGATAATAATGACTGATGAAATATTCCAAAGGAAAAATACTTTAAGAGATTTAAAAATGGAACCAGATAACCTAGAAGATACTTTTGAAAAGGAGATGGGGGTTTGGGTGAATACTCTGGAGAAATATTCAGTCCAAATGGTAAAGACACAGATGCTGATAGGGACAAAGACCCAAGAGAGAAGTATGGGATGCAAGCCAAAAAACAAATAAGAATTGAAATATTAAAATGAACAAAAGATGATGGATAAAAAGCAATAATAATAATAATTTCTGTTTTTCTAATATAATAATAGCCTGATTTAAAAACTAGAAATAAGAATACACACCTTTATATGAAGCAAGTTTGCAGGTTGAAAGATGCTTTTATTAGGTATGTTTAAATAATAGGATAATGGGTATTTGAAGGGTGTATTATGACTTTGAACAACCACATAATGAAGGACTATGTTTTACTATAAAAATGTGTATTAATGCTAAGATTAATGGTGACCTGACTAGAAGCTAGAATAGAGGTAGAAATACGAAATGGGGGAATATTAGCAGATATATTTTTATGTAATAGAATATAAGTAATAATTAGATGTAAAGATTAGAGGTTGAAAGATGGTATTACTAGGTATGCTTATAATATATTATAATAAATGGAACATTGAAATATTGAATAACTACTCTAAAACAACCATGTATATCAATACTAGGATTATATGTTTGATTAATATAACAACAACAACAATTATTATTATTATTATTATTATTATTATTATTATTATTATTATTATTGCTGTTTGTATCAAAATGAATCATACCCAGAGGCCACCCTGTTCATGTATTGATATGATGTATATTTAAAAATAAACATCCAATAAAACTTAAAAAAAAAAGAATATATGGAAAATCTAGGATCCATGACTCCATAGAATTGAAATTTGTCAAATTGTATAGAATATTTTATGGCAGAATTATCATAAATAAAATAAAAGTAAAAATCAATATGACATAATACAAAATATCACAAAACATTTCCTATGGTTAATGCCTGATATGTGACTGTGCTGTACAGTTCAACATTGTTATTTGCAGGGTGGGGGCATCTCTTAATTCCTCCCTGAATTTAAAGCTCTGCATCAAGGCATCAAGGAACCTGGGGAAGAAATATCTCCAAAATGATGATCAAGGAGTCTTGGGTCTTCTACAGAATTATCCTCTAAATATGATGGATTACAGCTCAGCAAATTCTACAGATGTCATAAACAACAAGAAAAACTTCTGGTCTAATTTTGCAAGTTCAGTTACCTTCACATTCATGCACAGCTTCATCATTAATAAAATGCTTGGCAATTTCAGCACTAGCCTTTCCCAACATTTATTTTTTCCATGCAACATGCATACCTATATTGAGGTGTACTTTTTTCTACTTACCTACCCAATGTGCACGAGTGTGTATGTCAACTCATAAAACATTTTCTATACACGTTTTATAGTTGCCAACAGAAAGAAGGGGGGCTGTGGTGAATTTCAAAAAGCAGGCAGCAGTGTGGAATCGAAAATATATTCCATTCATATTTTCTTCAGAGACAGATTAGATGACTGAAGCTTCTGCTGCACAAAAATCTAATTGGAGAACATGATTGATGACTCTTGGCTATGGGCGTGTTTCATTGGAGACTATGAATTATGATACACCCAGAGGGGTGGGGGGGGGGGAAAGCAGGATCAAGGGTGTGAGTGAATTACGTGTCTCAGAGTCAGCTATGCCCAGGTCATGCCGACATGTTGACTTCCAATAAATCCTTTGAAGTTTTGGGAGTTTGGCTCGAGACTCATGATTTAATTGGAGTAACTGCCAGAATCCTGACAGCATACACACACACACACACACCCATGTTATTAGCAATAGTTAATGGCACTTATATACTGCTTCATAATGCGCTATATGTAAACCTCTCTAAGCAATTTACGGAGTTATACTACAGGGTATATTAATTATATAGTGTATATTATTTAAACACAATTCTCAATATAAGCTGAGTTTTACATAACAGGCTCAAATGGGCACCAGTTTTACATACCCTCCGAATGGAGAAAAGGAGGTCGCAGGTGCCCTTCACGGCTACCATCTCTGGGGCAGCAGAATCAGCTTGGGAGGGTGGTGAGCATTCAAGGAAACAGAAATGCTTGGCAGGTTTCTTTCTTTTCATTCCAAACTGGGTCAACCTGCTTTATTCACCTTGCTTGAGGCATCTGAAGCCATGGGACCTGTCATTTCGAGATGTCTGACGTTTGTTTAAACATCAGGCACCTTGAAATGATAAGACCTCAGGCTAGTGGTATCTGAGAAGCTACTAGAGCAGGGTCGAGGTGGCACAATTTCAAGAAAGGGAATTTCTAGTAAGATTTTCTTTCCATTGCTATTTAAGTGAAATAGAAACATTCAGGCAGGCTGAGAGGAAAGAGCTCCCCCCATTTCTGATATATAACCTGAATCACATTCCAGGGATATATACTTTATATCAAATCAATTTAGGCTTTTTTTGTTTGTTTCAGGAGCTCAAAGAGGCATATACGATATCCTACTCTCACATTTTCTCCTGTCATAACAATCCTGTGAATTATGGTTGGTGGGACTGAAAAAAAAAAAGGGATGGTGTGGATTTGAACCCAGGTCTCTCTTTTCTTCACTAATCCTAAATTCTTAGTTCTAGAGTAGGTCAGGTATCAAATATCCTCATTTGTTGCTTCATTCATTCAAGCTCTATAGCTACCCATCTCAATCAATGACTCTGGGTGATTTACAATTCAAAAAATATACAACAATAAAAGCATTTTTAAAACAATAAAAACATACAAAATAAATACATGCGGTATCTTGGCCAGTTATCAGTAAAGCCAGGAAAAGGACCCTTACCATATTCAGCACCCCAAGCTTGGGAACACAACCGGGTTTTTAGGGCCTTACGAAGGGCTAAGAGGGTTCAGGCAGGCGTGGGATTCTACTGGTTCTGTCCACCTCTGTAGAACTGGTAGCTCTGAAGAGCAGCAGACATAGAACCAGTTCTATGTCTGCTGCTGTTTTGGCCTACCCTCCTCCCCGGGCTCTTACCTGTCCTTTATTTCCTGCTTTTTCAACCTCAGCTGCTTTGTGCAACACAGCTGCAATTGAAAAAGCAGGAAAAAAGGGCTTTTCCAACCACTGTGCACCCTGCTCAGTTGTCCAGGCAGCTCAGCAGGTCATAAATTGCATGTGCACGTGATGCAGAGCAACAGAACCGGTACTTATACTGGTCGGATCTCATCCCTGGTTTCAGGCTATTGTGATCTTTGAGGGGAGGATATTCCATAGAGCTGGGTCTACTGCAGAAAAGGCCGGTCTTCTAAATCCTTGCCAGCGACCTCTTTGCTTGCTCAATCTGCTGGATTAAGAGATATCCCCTTTGCTAAAACTATTGACTATGGGGCCTACTCTGCCTAAACTTCAGCTGGCCAACACAAAATATTAGAGCTTTTTCTAGAGACACCAGTCAATCAGGAATTTCTTTCAGAGAGTATGATTTCAGATTGATTGCTTCCCATGTCTTTCTCTTAACACAATGTTTTAAAGTGATTTTATGGATTGCCTACAAAGCCCATATTGGATAAGTATGTTTTTTTTTTCATTAAAAAAACAAAACATTTTTCTAAATTTATCTATGTGGTAGGAAGATAAACTAAAAAAAGTTCATACAGAACTGTCAAACTAAATTCACAAGACTAAAACAGAAATCTAATAAAAATGTGATGCATCATAGGGTCTTACATAATCTTTCTCGGAGAGAGAGAGGGAGAGGGAGAGAGAAATATGTCGGAAGAAAAGATAGTAAAATGCTTGTTCTTCTTAGTTCTTGCCTGCTGTTGTAATTTGCTGGTGCAGTAGTTTGAAGACTGTAACTGTGAGCAAATTTTATCAAGGGATTTTAAAAAAATTATTCAGAAGATAGTGATGTATTTCTAGCATGCTGACTGTAAATAGAAAGATGATATACATCTGCACTTTCCTTATAGGAGAAAAATAATATTTTACACTGCAGACATTTGTCTCTTTGTGGTCATGAATCTCAAACATGATGATGTCCAGGGCCACCTCATCCCTTTTGGGTAAGATGGCATGATAAATCCCCAGTGCTCACTAAGGAGAAATGTAACTGTAAGCAAGCTGGTAAAAGCAAGCTGGTCCGATGCATTTTTATAATTGATTTATGCTACAAAAACTACAGTGCTGGCGGTGTAGTTCAGTGCTATGAAAAAACAAGCCTACCTTTTTTCTACAAATTTTCATTGACTTTTGTAGCAGAAAATTCATTTAAAAAATGCTTCTCAACAGGGAAGAGAATGCTATTGAAATCCTCATGGACAGCACTTATTACTGATATAGTAAAGGGATATGTGCTACTGCTGGTTTTCTTTCTACAAACATTTCTCCTAGGTTTAACAATCTCCTTGAATTTCCCTAGCAGTGAAATCAGTGGCCGTGAGATTTCAGTGATTAATTGTTCTCACTATTAGGAAATTTCTCCTTTTTTTCTTAGTTGGAGCTTTGTTTAATGATTTTCCTACTTGTTACTTCTTATCCTGCCATCAGGTGCTTTAGGGCAGGGGTCTCCAACCTTGGCAATTTTAAGACTTGTGAACGTCAACTCCCAGAATTCCTCAGCCAGCAAAGCTGAAATTCTGGGAGTTGAAGTCCACAAGTCTAAAAATTGCCAAGGTTGGAGACCCCTGTTTTAGACAATAAGTTGACTCCCTCTTCTCTGTGACAGCCCTTCAAATACTGAAAGACTACTATCATATCGCCTCTAGTCATTGTCTTCATTAGATTAGATGTGTGTTGTTCTCTCAATATAACTGAAGTTCTGCCGGCTTTTTATTGCATCACAATGGAATTCGCTATGCATGAAGAGTAGGAGGAGCTTCAATCACATCATGGTTGATACTATCTTCATAGTTTTTGACCACTCTGCAGACCGGAGGTGGTATTCAGCAGGTTCTGACCAGTTCTGGAGAACCGGTAGTGGAAATTTTGAGTACTTTGGAGAACCGGCAAATGCCACATCTGACTGGCCCTGCCCCCATCTATTCTCTGCCTCCTGAGTCCCAGTTGATCAGCTGGGTCTTCTTTTGTTGCCCTGCACAAGAGAACGGAGCTGGAAAGCAGGTTAGTAGGGTGGGGAGGGAATGGGATTTTGCAGTAAACTTCTCCTGGAGTGGGATGGGAATGGAGATTTTACCATATCTTCCCCTGCCATGCCCACCAAGCCATGCCCACAGAATAGTAAAAAAAAATTGGATCCCACCACTGCTGCAGACCACACCCTGAAAGATTTCATGATGGATGTCCTTGCATGGAATTTCTTCTGAATGAGGAAATATGGGCAGCTGGAAGACTTTAGAGCAACAGAAAAGTGTCCAGATGACAGCAGAAGCACCCTCTGCCATTTTCAACAATTATCAAAGTTCAAAAACACCAATGTGAGAAATGTGGAGGAAAAATTCACAAGCACCTTGAGAATCAGTTAGAAAAACATAAGCCTCTTTCATGAGAGAAGAAAACTTTTGAGGAATTGCAAAGCAGATTTTAGTGCACATTAATCTTGTGTCTGACCATATCCAATTGTATGGGGAAAGAAAGGGGAAAGGAAATCTATTACTTTTGACCTTTCCAAAAGCATATCTTAAATTAAACCTACAAGAAACTTAGGACTGAAGACTCTACAAATTATTCTTTGAAACTCTACACTAACCAACTGTAACACATTCTTAGGTAAGTATTAAATGGTAGATATACTTGCAATCTACATGAAATGAGCAATGTCCTGTCATGTTACAGAAGAAAAATCATTGGACTGTAAGTGAGAAATTCATGCTGTTATCTCTGACCAGTCCTTTTTTCCAAAAAAGAAAAGCTCTTTTGGCAGAGGTGACTACAGGGTACAGTCAAATTAAACATGGTGGCTGAATGATGGGATTGAAGCTCAGGTGGAGCAAATCAATTCTTTTATCATTGCAATCCCAAAATAAGACTTAACAAAAACTGCAATATGGAACAATCAGTGAAGCCTCTGCTAGAATCATAAGCACTAAAATGTATAATATAAAACTATACATAGTACATAGAATAATAAGGTTGGAAGGAACCACGGAAGTCTTGTAGTTCAAACCACTGTCCAAGAAGGGGCCTTATACAATTTCAGACAAATTCCAAATTTCTTCTTGAAATCCTTCAGTGATGGAGCACTCACAACTTCTAGAGGCAAACCATTTCACTGATTAATTGTTCTCACGGTTAGGAAATTTCGCTTTTGTTCTCTGTTGGAGTTTTCTTTCATGATTTTCCTCCTATTACTTCTTTTCCTGCCCTCAGGTGCTTTGGAGAATAAGTTGACTCCCTATTCTTTCTGACAGCCCCCCAAGTATTGGAAGAGTACTATCATATCATCTCTAGTCATTCTGTTCATTAGATTAGACCTATCTAGTTCTTCTCTGCATTATTTCTGGGTCTCAATATCTGTTTTGTATCTTGGTGACTGGAAACAATTAGACACTCTATTCCAAGGGTTGTCTCACCACGGCAGTATAAAGTGGTATTCTCATTTCACATATTCTTGAGACGATCCCACTATTGATGCAATGTAGGACTGCACTAGATTTTCTCTTTATTTGGCAGCTGCAGTGCACTGCTTGGCTCATACTTAAGTGTTGGTATACTAGGACACCTAGATCTCTCGCACAGTTACTGCTGTTGAGCCAGATAGTTTCTATTCAATATCTGTGCATTTAGTTTTTCTTACCCAAATGCAGAGCCTTACTTTTCTCATTCATGAATTGCATTTTGTTGGATAGAGCCCTGTGTTCACATCTTTCAAGATCTTTTGGAATTTTGAGTCTATCATCTAAAGCAGGGGTGTCCAACCTTGGCAACTTTAAGACTTGTGGACTTCATCTTCCAGAATTCCTCAGACAGCAAAGCTGGGAGTTTCTGGGGATTCTGGGAGTTGAAGTCCACAAGTCTTAAAGTTGCCAAGGTTGGACACCCCTAATCTAAAGTATTAGCTATCCCCAGCCCCAAGCTTGGTTGTCCTCTGCAAATTTGATGAGTTCCCTTTCTATCATCTCATCAAGATCATTTATGAAATTATTAAAGAGTGCTGTGTCTAAGATAGAGCCTTGGGTTACTCCACTGCATATTTCCCTTCATGTAGATGTAGTTCCATTGAGGATTACCCACTGAGTGCTTTTAGTAACCAGCTGCAAATCCATTTGGGGCTGGTTCTGTAGCTGTGGTCTACTTTGTCAAATGCCTTATTGAAGTCTAAGTAAACTACATCCACAGTGTTTCCCTTATCCATCAATTTATCCACTAAGTTATACAAAACAGAAAAAAAGGTTCAAAACAGATAAAGCAACTAAGAACACAAAAGCCTGAACCATAACTGAAATCAGGCCTAGATTTAAGGATGGGAACAAATATTATTAAAAGTTGTCAAATTTGAAAATAGAAATTAATATTTGCAAGTTAAACATTAGAGTTAAATGATTGGGGGAAATATCAACCATTACAGTACTTCTCCTTTCCCTACCCTCATCTGACACAGTCAGAAGTACCACTGAAGATGCTTAAAATATTTATCAGCCCAGGCAAAGACAAACCTGTCTAACACAAAGTGTAACTTCTATTGCATCATCCAATTGTTGCTATTGCACATAAAAACCAAGAGGAACTTCAATCACAGTGTTGTAGCCACCACCTTGAGTTTTTTTACCATAACTTGCAGAAGACTTGCAGTCTTTGGGTTAAGTATCAGCACTTAATATCCTTGGGGTACTTTTCTCCTGCAAAACTACATCTCTTACAAGACTTTCAATGGAAAAACCCACATGTTGAGATATAGCTACATGCATTTCCAGGAGACCAAGGATCTTACCAATTGTAACTGAACAAGTTAGCTGGTGTGTATAACAGTAAATGTTCCAGATTCCCGGATGAGAAATGGTGATTGCCACCAGAGTGCTGACTTTAGTAATTGGCAACGGCACACTGATGAAGTGACTAGGTGTTCAGCCTTCAAGAATTCTTCTTCTGCTTGTCTTTCCAGCTGCCATAGAAATGGGGGGAGAGACAATTAATTGGGGTTTTTTTTTGGGGGGGGGGAAGAGTGCTGGAGGCTTGAGATGGTGAGTTGTAAAACTTGGGAAAACTTCCTTACTTGCTTATTGCACAGCTGTGGTTCCTTATCTAAGCAGGTCAAGGCCAACCATCCAGCCGGCTTTGGGGCTAAGCCACCCCGTAGAGGTGGTTGAAGACAGGGGAGATCTGGCGGGGTCGAGGGGAATCACACCTCTCCCCCCCAGCCGGCTAAACTCCTTTTTCCATAGGCGGTAAGAGTGGTGGTCAGAAACGGCCACCTCAAAGAAGCACTCAGCCGGAAAAGAAGGTGCAGGAGAAAGTTAAGAAGTGAAAGTTTTTGGCTGACCGGGACAAAAAGCAACAACTAAGGTACCCTGGAAGGAGAGCAGACATTTTATCTAAGCTTTTTCCAATGGCCCTTCAATTGCTATTCGATATCTCCACACTGAGCCTCAGAGGTTTGTTCATTATTATGTATGGGTACCTGAGACCACTCGTTGATTAAGCACTGTGCCTGGCTATCTATCACCTTGAATGCTTTAGAGCAGGATTTGCCAACCTTGGCAACTTTAAGACATGTGGACTTCAGTCTACATGTCTTAAAGTTGCTAATATTGAGAAATTCTGCTTTAGAGCAAAGCTCTTTTGTCCACCTGATGCCAGGTCCCCAAGAATGCCCCTTTGGTCTTCTGGGTGATTCCATTTTCATTTGTTCACTCTACTCAGCTTAGTTGCTAAAAATTTTATGATTTTTAATAGCAAAAATGTATATGAATATTGCATGGATGTTCATAGTCCTCCAGGCCAGAAGTTCAAAGAGAAGTGTATTTAAGGTAGAATTTGCATGTCATTGAGATAAAACGTCTTGTTAATCTTGTAAGATAAAAAAAAAAATCTCATTTTAATTTTTAGGCATCTGTTTCAGTTTTATGCTTCTATTAATATTTCAGATGCATGGTGTAAAAAAAGAAGAGCTAAAAGAAGATCTTTGACAATATATCTTAACAGTTTGTGAAAAGTTAACCTCTATAAAAATGGCTATAAAATTGCAACCAAGGAGGGTTGTAATTATTTACTTACTTATAGGTTGATAATACATAATATAAAGCTGACAGACACTATACTTTGTGAATATTTTGGTAGGGTCAAAAAGCACATATGCCCTTCTGAAGAATGTATTCAGGCAGAAAAGGAAAAAAGTAAATAAGGACAGATTGTTTAATGCTATTTTTTAATTATAACAATCTTGCATTTTATTTTTAAACAGCATCAAATGTACAGCAGGTAAGATCTGAGTAAAATTACAGGTAGTCCTTGGTTTATGACCAAAACTGAACCCAGCATTTCTGTTACTAAGCGAGAAAGTCATTACGGGAGTTTCACCTTAATTTTATGACCTTTCTTGCTTAAGTTGTTAAATGAATCATTGCAGTTGTTAAGTTAGCAACATGCTTGTTAAGGAAATCTGGCTTCCTTATTGATTTCACTTGTCAGGACGTCACAAAAGATATAACCCTGGAAACAGCAACTGTCATAAAGATGAATCAGTTGTCAAACATTCAAATTTTGATCACCTGACCATGGGAATGCTGCAAAAGTTTTAAGTGTGAAAACAGTCATGAGTCACTTTTTTTCATTGCCATTGTAACTTTGAACAGTCACTAAAATGAATACAACATAGTACACACACTGCATCAATCTATTATTATTAATTATTATTTAGCATAGGATGAGAACATGACAGAAGAGAAATAAACATATACTTGGATGTCCAATTCAGCTACCCAGGTGATTGCACATATGTAGGCACTCTTGCACAATATGTTTAATATGATGTGATGTGATTGGCAGAGGTGGGATTCTATCGGTTCAGATAGGCCACGCCCACTCACCATGGCCACGCCCACCCAGCAACCAGGCAACAAACCGGTTGCTGGGATGTTTGAATCCCACCCCTGGTGATTGGGTTTGAGGGGATTTACTCACTTCAACCAAGTTTGGTTTATTTCAATAAATTATTGTTAACACAATTCAAGCTCAGTATCACATTGCCACTTATCATAGCTGAGTGAATATTTGGGCTTTAAATTGTATTTATTTCCATGTTTTAATTCAGAATTATATGCTTTCAGTTTATAAAAGACATTTAAAGTTGACAATTTTTATTTATCTATTTATTAAATTTATTTGCCGCCCATCTTGTATCAAAATGACTCCGGGAAGCTTACCACATTTATGTTTCAAATTGTGTCATAAAACAATTTATGTGATAAATATTTTTACAAAAGCTTCAAAAGAACAGTGAATTAATATGTAATGATCATTTTTAAATAGAGGGCTTTGTAACATAACATCTGGTAACTGATGATACTGGCATGTTATGATTAAATGCATTGAGATCACACTTCTGCATACATTTAACCAAGAGCAAATCCCACTGCAATCAACAGGACTTATTTCTGAATAGATATGAGTATCGTCAAAAGTGTTGTCATTGATAGCTTCAAGGTTATTTATTACAAGTTGTCAAGAATCCACTCAACCTAACCACAAACCCAAGGCACACACAAATATAAAAAGTGTCTTACAATCCAGTTAAGCAATTTCTGAATATAGACCCAACATCCATTTCAGATTCTCCAAGGCTGGCAAATGGCAGAACCTGCTGATGTCATCATAAGGCAGCCAGGAAACCTCTGCTGCATTTTCATAAAAGAATTATATATGTATGCAAACACGAGTGTTTGTCTCAAGTGCTTTTAAACAGAGAGCTTAGCAATTGAAAAACAGTACAGTACGAAACATTACAAAGGAAGTGTGAGTTAGGTTAATCTGACCTATTTACAACTCTTATTTTGGGGCTCAAGTTATTCTACCTCTTTAAGTTTGTCATGTAGTATGTTGGTGTGCAGCAGTTTGATTGATACATTCACCCAATTAATTCATTCATTCATACAGTCATTGATTGTAATAAAGAATCTACTGAAGACTTTAGAGCAGTTACCTAGAAGAATTTTGAACAGGATAAAAATTGAAAGGAAGCTTTTATGGGTTGATGTGAGATTGTTTTAAAGAGTAATGGTAGCAATCATAGTGGATATTTCTGACTTCTGGATATCAAGGAAGACATTAAGGAAGTAATGGTTTCCAATTTATGTCATATATTGTACAATAAATGCAACTGAAAATAAAGAATGCCCCGAAGACAGTTCCCTTAATGACATCCAAATGAGTCTATTTGGTCAAGAAAAGCTAACTTTGCAGAATGTACCAAGCAATCAGTGACAACTATTACAATCCAGAAGCTTTAAGCATTTTTAGCTTGCAGCATGAATATGAAGATAGAAGTGATATTGTGATTGAGGCAGGAACATCGGGAACAAGAGAAGCTGCCTTACATTGACCAGATTCACTTGCTATATCAAGATTGTTTTAATCATGATATGTTAAGTAAGCCAAAATAAACTATCCATCCAATCACTTTTCCTATTATAGATCTGTCTGTCTGTAAAACCATCAGGGAAAAGAAACTGCTACATAAGCTAAGGGCTATATATCTTTTGGTGGCAGATTCCGGATGGAACTTCTCTGTGGTGGGAGAGAACGCTCTTCTCACCAACATTTGGGAGGCATCAACAACCTAGGAGTACTTATCTCAAACGATCTAAGCCCCAGAGCTTCCTGTAACAACATTGCCAAAAAAAATTTAAGAGGGTGGTGGAATTCAAATTTTTTTACTACCGCTTCTTGGGGTGTGGCTTGGTGGGCATGGCAGGGGAAGGATACCATCAAATCTCCAGTCAGAGGTGGTATTTGCCCGTTCTCTGAACTATTCAAAATTTCCACTGCCGGTTCTCTAGAACTGGTCAGAACCTGCTGAATACCACCTTTACTTTAAGAGTTGTTAATCTTATTTTGTGAAGCTTCTTCTCCGGCAACATTGAATTGTTAATTAGGGCTTACAAAACCTTAGACCAATCCTCAAATACACCTGGAACCCACACTGTATATCAGACATTAACACAATTGAGCAGGTTCAGAGGTATTTCTCGAGAAAAGTTCTCCACTCCTCCACTCACAATAGAATTCCCTATGCCTCCAGGCTTGAAATTTTGAGCCTGGACAATCTAGAACTGCGCCACCTGCGATCCGATCCAAGCATAGTTCACAAAGTTGTCTGCTATAATCTTGCCTGTCAACAATTTCTTCAGCTTCAACCACAACAATACACAGGCAAACAACCGATATGAACCCACGGTAAACTGCTCCAAACTCGATTGCAGAAAATACAACTTCAGAAACAGAATGGTCAACAGCTGGAATGTCCTACCCGACTCCATTGTTACAGCCTCAAATCCTCACAACCTTCAACCTCAAACTGTCTATCGTGGACCTCACCCCATTCCTGAGAGGTCCTTAAAGGGGGCGTGCATAAGCGCACCAGTATGACTACCATCCCTGTTTTACTTTCCCCATTTATCTGTACTTACTCCCTTGTTCTTGTTTATGTTCATATTTATATTTGTTATCTTGTACATGTTTAACAAATAAATGAATAAATAAACTCTGCTATCCTTTGGGTCAGGGTTAAAAGGCTCCTCTTAAAACTTCTCCTTGTTAGACCTTCCAAGTAAAAATGCTAGTTTTGTTTTTCTTTTTTCCAGCCCTTTTTTAATGGAGAGATTTTTTTAAAAAGAATTTTAAATTAAGTTTAGTGGGTTGTTTATTCAATATTTTATTGCTTTTTTATTGTGAATTTCTCAAGATGTGTCAACAAAGGAAACAGCATATGAATATATTTAGCAAATAACAAGTAACTGGAGTCATAGAATATAGAAAAAGTCAAGAAGTATAATTTTTTAAAAAGCTAGGTTTATGCAACGCAGTAAGTAAAAAAGACAGTCCAAAAATCTAAGGGCTATATATCTCTTGGTGGAAGCTTCTGGATGGGACTTATCTGTGGTAGGAAAGGGAACATGGTTGAAAATTATTGGCACAACAATTTGGTTTCAAAGAAGATTTTTTCAGTCATCTCTGGAGATGCTCAGAATAGGGCAGTAGCATCTGTTTCTGGGTTGTTGCTTGGAACATGTACAGTACAAGTGCAGGAGCAGAACTTAGCTTCAAGAAATTGTTGTCTTACCGGGAGATGCCAGAGACCTGCATGAAAAATACATGGATGTTTTAAACTATGTGCACATGTTATAGCTAATTTAATTTGCACTCATAAAATATAAAAGTCAACCTTGTCCTACAGTTGCATGTTTTTAAATTACACAAACCCCATCTAAATTTTGTTTCCGATCTGACAAGTAGAGGTAGTATTAGAACAGGGGAGATCTAAAGGAAATGAAAAACAATAAGATTCTCTATTACAAGCAGCTATTTATTGCCCTCAGAGAAATCAGTGAAGGCTCCAGTTGCTTTGAGCTGAGTGAAGGAACAGAATACATTATACTCTTCCATTTATCCCAAACCATCTTTAGTCATCTGAAAGATGAGGATCAATGCTCTTCCTTCTCACTAGCCTGCTGAGGATGTTTTTATTATCAGTTCTGTGGCCGTGGCTTGTGGGGCATGGCCTTGGGGTGTGTGGCTTTGTGGGCATGGCAGGGGAAGGATATTGCAAAATCTCCATTTCCACACCACTCCAGGGAAAGGATACTGCAAAATCCCCATTCCCTCCCCACCCCACCAACCTACATTCCAGCTCTATTCTCCTGTGCAGGGCAACAAAAGAAGACCCAGCCGATTAGCTGGGACTCGGGAGGCAGAGAATAGATGGGGGTGGGGCCAGTCAGAGGTGGTATTTACTGGTTCTCCAAACTGCACAAAATTTCCTCTACTGGTTCTCTAGAACTGGTCAGAACCTGCTGAATACCACTTCTGCTTATGACCTTTGCTAGGTCCAAATATGTGAACAAGCAGTAGGAATTTTGCCCTGTTCAAGACACTTGTTTGCAAAGTCTTTAATGTATAAAAGCAGAATAGCCAGGTCTAGTAAGACCCTTGCCATCCACTTCAGGATGCTGGAAGGTGGACCATCTCCCATTGTCAAAGGTCCAAAGAACTGTTCAGGTAAGGGTAAATACGTTTTCTAAAAATGAATCATTTCTATCCTTTCCCTAAAACTGGCTCTTGTCAACTCAGAAGATACTTCAAGTACCCTACTACAGAAGATTATGTCTTCTGACTACATGGATTACAAGATCTCATAATTTCAGATAGAAGATAATTATTTTCTATACAATTCTGGAAAAACTTATTTCAATAGTTGGAGCTGATCTGTTGCTGAGCTGCATGATGCAGCCTGGATGCTATAACTGCCTCATGATAACTTATGGGCTGGTGTATATTTTTTGACCCAGTTTGACAGTAAATTAATTGATTTACACACATGCTGTTTATCCTCACCTCAAAGTATCATCATGAGACATTTGTTACCAGCTTTTTTCTATTACTGAACCAGTCACTGGCACATATTGTTCTGAGAAAAAAAAACCTGACACTTCTCCAGATGTTTCTATATAGTTGACCCTAAACATTATCAGAGCTTCCTATCTGTTCTGCTGATATACAAAGGAAGTCTCAGTGAATGAATAACACCAACCTTTGGTTCTTGCTTCATCCATTTCACACAATGGTACAATGCGAAAAAGAAATTGTTCAGTTCAGGGTTACTTTATTAAACGGTATTGTCTTAAAACTTGTAGGTACCTTCATTATAAAAAAAATCCCCATAAATATTATATCTCTGTCTCTTTCTCTCAAAAAATTACAGATGCCTAAATTTCTGGGTCTTTACCTGTCTAGTGTCAAAAACATTGCTTTAAAAATGGAGATTTGGGACAATACTGAATGTTCCCAAGGGTGGTAGTCCTGTAAAATCACTACAAGAGCAAAGCATAATATTGTCCAAGAAGCCAAACAAATCTGTAAACTTTCTTTGTTTAAAACCAATGTTCGATGATCTATGATCAGAAAAGCACTAGATAAAGATGGAATTCACAGAAGAGTAGCAATTCAGAGACAATTTCTTACTAAAGAACACCAGTGGCAAAAAGGATCTCAGTGATCCTCCAGACTGATGTTGAATATTGAAAGATGGATCAAAAGGGAATACAGGTAGTTCTCAGATTGCCACTATAAGAGAACCTGTCCATTATGGTTGTAAGTCGTGATGGTCATAATGATCTTTGACCTTTTGTGTCAGTCATTAAGAAAATCACCATCATTGTTAAATGAATCCACAATCTTAAGTAAACACGGTGGTCATTAAACAAACTCATTGCTTGCTATGCACATTTTTTTGCGCAAACCTGAAGTAAACACTGTTTTTCAGTAAAAACATCATAAATCATGGTCATATTATTGCCGCATGCTGCAAATGACCATAAATGTAGGCCAGTTGCTGAATGCCTGAAATGCAGTCAAGTGATCACTAGAAGGAAGATAGCATTAGTACTTTGGAACTGGTTTGTAAGTGTTCGGTCTGCCATCTCCAGCTTTTTCACTTCTCTGGCATCCTGCTATAAATTGTCAGGGAGGGGGAAATGAAATTGAGGTAATAACATGTGGGCCTAGGAATGAGAAAACAAATAATTGGAGGGGAGACACATTGAGAAGATCCAGAAGTGCCAAGTCGACATAGCCAGCCTCCAAGGAGACGTGGTCTGGGAACTGAATGTAAATGTCAGATTCCGCTTCAATAAACTGAGAATAACCACAAACATGCTTTGCTTTGAAGTGTTTAATCTCCTATTTGCAAGCAGCATGATCTAACCCGTGTGTAATGCAAATTTAGTCAGGGCTGCCTGCCTAGTGCTCCCCACCACCTTTTAACCCCATGCAAAAGCCACCCCACTTCCCCCACACCCGGTGATTAATTCCAACGGCCGAATAAGGGAAATGCCAACAGTCTCTGAATTGGTGCCTCTCAGCTGTTTGTGAGCTCCTTCTGGCTCTCCAGCTCATCAAAGTAGGTATCGGTGCTGAGCAAGTCATCCGCCTCCTGAAATGGCAGCCCACGTGTCCCAGGGCTGACAGCAAAACTGGATTGAGAGGCACCAAGGCCCGAACCATTCCCAAAACATCTTCAAGGCATCCTATTGGACACTGATTGACTGGTCAAGTGGGAAGGGCCAGGGAATAGGGAGTAAAGTGTAACGTTTGTGCAGGAATACTCAGATCTAGCTTTACTTTCTCTGCAACCACTTAATTTTAGTAAAATAACCTATCACTTCAACCAAAGTGTTGAGGGTCTCTCTTTCCTAATTTTTTAAGCGAGACAGGTCTGACAGTAAGTACCTTTTGGAGTGCCTGCTATAACTCTGAACAGTCACTAAGCAATTGGTCGTGAGCTGAGAACTACCTTTATTTGGAAGACGATATGTCTATGTACATTCATTCATTTATTAATTTGTTCATTTTACAAATAACTCAAGGTATTGAATGAGAGTGACTGGTCCAAAATCCAGTTGGTTTCATGGCTAAGGTGGGACTAGAATTCTCAGTCTCTGCTTTCTAGCCTGGTGCCTTAACCACTGGACCAAAGTGGCTCTTATTCTCTTTATTCCTTTATTTCATCTTTATATATGGTGGAAGACAAACTTCACATTCTATAATAAGAACTTTGAACCAATTCTCAAGCATGGAGTGTCATGGTGAGGGCGTGATCTGTTACCTCATGGATGATTTGCCACCACTGAAAGAAGGAAGATTAATTCTGCTTTGTATTGAAGAATTTTATAGGAAAATATCAGGTCTCTGTCCATCAGCTGAAATGGAAATGGGTGATGCAGAAAGATAATTATTCCATACGTAAAAGATAATTGAGAAGAGGTTGGTTCAGGAAAAACAAGTTCAACATTTTGGAATGGCCAACTCAAAATCCAGTCATAAACCCCATAAAATATTGAGCCAACAAGTGAAATTGGTAGTTTGCTCTACCAAATCTTGTTATTTTGACACAGTTGCCCAGAAAGGAATGGGTAAAATTCCCACTAACGATATTAAGGACTTATCATCAGTTACTGGAAGTGTTTGGTTGTAGTTATTGCTGCTAATGGTGATGAAACGATATAGATCCAGGAGGGCAATGTTTTTTTTAGTGGCATTTCTTATATCAGTGGGGTTAATTGCAACTGCTTTGTCATAGTTGAAGGAGACCTTTGAGTCCTGATCAGATAGATGTTACACAAGGGGAGGATTTTGGTATAGGGCAGGGATTTCCAAACTTGGCAACTTTAAGACTTGTGGACTTCAACATGGCTGGTTGGGGAAGAGTTGAAGTCCAGAAGTCTTAAAGTTGCCAAGTTTGGAGATCCCTGATGTAGGAGAAAACCTAAACAAACCATCTCAAGCTTCAAACCACTCTAAACAAGTATATATACTGGGTGTCAATTATTCCAATAGCACAATCTTTATATAAAGGGTTCAGGCAAGGGAAATGTAAAAAACATGTTTAAATTACATCAATGAGAATTTTATTCATTTAAATTAAATTTGGATAATTGTTTTTCAACAAATTGTTATAATTGCTGGATTTTCCAAAGTTATCCCAAACTTATTTTATTAAGATGCAAAGAGGGGGTGGAATTACTATTCTGCCATTTTGAAGCAAAAAAAAACCCAATGCGGTAAATCATGTGAGAATGCATAACATGCTTCTTATTATGTCAGGCACTGTAGCATCCTGCAGGAATAAAATGTGACATAGCAACCCTTATTAATTTAATGGGAACTGACCTGCCATAATTCAGATGCACTAAATTGAATATGAGAGGTGAACTTAATTTAATACAAGTATTTCTTCAGAAATGATGATTATGCCATTAAATTAAAGCCAATGTTAAGTAGCAAAATTAATGGCTGCTACTCATCCGGTTGGAATTTCATGGAGCAAAAGTTCAGGGCTGTGAGTTGCTGCATAACCAATCACTCAAAACTCAGGTTTTATGTCACTGTAATGTTTCATTCATTGCTTATAAAATTAATTAATTTCATTTGCTAGGAATAAGTCAGTGAATGAAGACCATGGGGAAGAAAAATTTGATCTTTGTAAAAATTTGATCTCTGGATATGTTGATCCAATCCATTTCCATCTATTAAAAATAATGTTATCCGCTAAGTTTAATTTTCCCTAATATGCTATGTCAAAATACACTGCTCAAAGAAAAAGGTGACCTATTATTTGAAATGTGCAGTTGGACATAAAATCTATTTGAAGGGAGAGTCAGAAACTGAACAATGCAGAAGCAGAATGAAATGAACATGCGTGAATTAAACTGAAGGCTTCACATGGACTGGAAATAGATGGAGTCATTGCATTAGAGATACATACTATATATTACAACTACAATTGTTAGTATAACTGTATTCTGTGACTGCTAATATTGACCATAAAATGAATTCATGGGTAGAATCAGTGTCAGCTTTGGAAGCCATATT
Source organism: Pseudonaja textilis (assembly GCF_900518735.1). The sequence goes on from NW_020769378.1 coordinate 1,200,471, forward strand.
GGGATTTGATGCTCCCACGCTGCCACAATTGAGCCTAAGAAAGGGAGGAGGGAGGAATTCATTTGAGTATATCTAATTAGACAAAATAAAACTCTTTTTGTTGGTTCAAGGTCACTGAGTGTGGCGCATAATGAAATGGGAATCTTACTTCAGGAGAGATGGTGACTGGACCATGTGATATGGTGATGGCTAAGGGGGGGGGGTGGATTTGTAGTTTTGATTTTTGCAAAGAAGCCCAAAACTTTCAGATTCAGGATTCCACAGATGTGCCAGTTACTATCCAAATAAAGGTTCTTTTGAGATATGTCTGTCTCAGAGTTATTGTTTGGAAAGAAGGGTTGCTGGAATGCTGACATCAGAAGAGAAAGTTATGGAGACAAACAAGAAGAATTAGAAGGGTTAAGTATAGGAAGACCAATATAATTTAATAGGCATTGGGGAAACCTGGGGAAACTCAAGAGTGTATTATGAAGATTTAAGGGTGAGGGTTCATTCTCTAAGCCTGTGGGCTGGTTTCTGAACATTTCATTACCAGACTAGGTAACATCTTCAGTGGAGTGCCCTAAACTCCACTGGACCTAGCCTGGTAAAGAAATGTTAGGAAACCAACCTATATCCAAGCTACCGATATTCGCCACTATTTAAGGATATCTCCGGACAAAAAGAGAGGAGCAATATTATAAATATGAAGAAAGTGTACACGTCTATTAAGATTTATTAATTTGAGCATGAAGGTCCAGTTAAGAGTATTTTGGGTAGAAATGCTATGAAGTGAAAGGTTGGAGAGTAACCAGGGCTTCTCATTTCCAACCTTGCTTCAGTTTTCTTCCCAGAGGGGAGCTGTGTTCAAATGAATACAAGCAGAACAATTCATGAAAGGAGGGGCTGGATTCACAGGGTGGATCAAAAGAGAATTACCCGGATAAATGTCAAGTCTTCAGGACCAGAATGATCATATTCAAGACCCTTAAAGGAGTTTGCATTTTAGAGTTCCTTTCTGTCATTTGAAAAATCATGAAGGACATGGGCAGCACCAAAGGTCTAGATTACATTTTGTAAAATGTGCATGAATGTTCAAAAATTGGGGGAAAGAAGATCTGGATTATTACTGATCAAATTCTTGAGGAGTCTATTAAGAGGCCAGTTGGAAAGCATTTGGAAAACATGCATTGCTTAGTATAGATGAGTATCAATTTATCAACAACTAGACAATCTGTGACCACTGAGTTATTGCTTCAGAGATATTTCCTTACCTCAGATTCACACCTCCATACATCCTCCCTGACACTTGCCATGTTTCCCTTGTAACCCACACACTCCTGTGCACCTTCCTCAACCCACATCACACCCATTCATAATGTCCTTGACCCGGGGCACATCTCTTATGCACACCCATGCATCCTCTTCCATAATGCCTTGCAGTCCCCACACTGCATGGCCCCTCTTTTGCACCTCCATGCACCTCTGCACACCCTTCCTGATAGGGACAATGCTCATGAGTGTGGCTCCTTAGCACCCCTTCAGGAGCCTGTCACAATTCTTAGGCACACTCAATGTTGCTACTAGTTCTGACAGCAAGGCAGCAGGAGATAGTGGGAAAAAAAGGCAAAAACAGGAATGAATTGTAGGTAACAAGTTAGCTAGATGAAGGTGAATTCTAAGTCAAGCCAAAGATTTATGATGCCAAGTCACGGAACAGATGAAATCTTAGTCAATTAACAAGCCAGGGTTGTAAATAACTGGATTCCAGGTGAGAGTCACAGAACATGAAGCCAGATGCTAAAGTTACCTCTAGCAAGGGAAAACTTACCGTGAAATTTAAATTCCCTTCCTACTAAATATATACGGATGTTGCCAATCTTTCCTTAAACTTTGATGGTCAGTTCAATATTTGCTGTTTGCTCACAAGTCACCTACTTCAACAGGGTATTTCCTTACCATATTCCTCAGTGCCTTCAACAATGACAGAGTTTCTGTCAGCCTCCAATAATCCTTCTTCTGCTTGTTTCTTTCTGGCTACCATAGAAACGTGGGAGGGAAGAATAATTGAGCCTCATGAGGGGAAGGGTGCTGAAGGATGAAGTTGGTGGATTGTAAAAGTTGGGATGCTTTCTTGATTATGCTTACTTTCTTATTGTGCAGAGGTAGCCTCTTATCTCTCTAGACCAGATGTGTGAAATGCCACCTAAAGATTCCCTACATGACATTATACACACCTCAAATTAGATGGCCAGTTTGAACTATTGGGGATAGGAACATGGGATAACTTTCTATATGTGATTTTTGCGCTTATTGCCTCAGATCTTGTTTTCTTCTGATGCTACCACTTCAAATTCAGTAAAAGTCCTTTTCTCTATAACAATGGAGTCTAAGGTTTTCTTTCTTGGATTTGAATGGAGCCACACCTGACAGCTTCTAATGTATTGGGAGAGGGAATTAAAATCAAACAGATATTCAGAGATGGATGCCTTGAAAGTAGCCCATGGTGAACTTTATAGCACAATCAAATAGCAGTGCAGGAAATGTTTCATGGCATTTTTCATTGTGTCATCAAATGCTAAAAACCTTTCGTAAAATTTGCCAGATTTCAATTCCAGGAGTCAGGGGTTCTTGATTTGGGATGCATTTTGTAAGTTAGCCCGTTTCAGGTGCCTTGGTTAACTACTGAGCTCTGGACTGCTTAAGATCAACAATACCTGGATACAGTTTCCTTGCCAATTTCCTGAGCACCCCAACCTTCTCCAGTTCAAGGAAACAATTCTTGAGAAATGGATGCAATGTCCTCCCAACCGGCAGAGATAATAAAATCCCTATAGGCAAATGTCTATGCCTGTCTGACTCTAGAGAGACACACACAGTTCAGTGCATGCTACTTTACTGTAATTATTGCAGAGACTCCTAAAAAATGTCACTCAACGACACCCATCATCTATTGATTTCTGGGCAAAAGTAAATTGCTGCTGTCAAATACCAATCAAGACATAACAGACAGCCTTACCATCTATGTCAATCTGCGGTAGAAACACAACAACAGCTGATTAGAAGTCTCTTCTGGGCTTGCACAGGATTCCCAGAAGACTTTAAGGAGGCCTCAAAGCAGCTTTCTTGCTAAGCTTTCTTGCTGCAGCTGCTTTGCAGCAAGAAGCAGCAGATCCAGATGAACATTTTGTATATGTATTAGTTAGTATGCATAAAAAGTCACCGTCTGATTTTGATATTCCGTTCAGGGGGAACTGGTGCTGTAAAATAGAGGAGTTACAAATAAATTTATTTCTGATTACTTTGCATTCTTCACCAGTAAGGAATGATAAATTAGCAGGTCCCTCTGCCTGGGTAGAAGAATAAAAGATATTGTTGTAATATTATTTTCCTTAGCCATCTTTCTGTAGATCACCTTGGCAATTTTTAAGACATGTGGACTGCAATTTCAGAATTCCCCACCCAACATGGCTGGCTGGGGGAATTCTGGGAGTTGAAGTCCATGTGTCTTAAAGTTGCCAAGGAGAGGAATCCCTGCTATAAATAAAAGATAATCCTTCTGCAATGTATTTAGCCCACACTTCTCCCCATGGAGTGTAATAATCACAAACAAAGAAAGGAGTGGCTATCCAAAGTGGAAACGGCCTCCTGAAGGAGAGCACCAGAAATAATACCATTGTGTGTAACCTTGAATGAAGGATAAGGGACCGCTGAATCAATGCATGACATCAGTGGCAGACTGCCAAGAAATGAACAATAATGTAAAATGGACATGCTATGTAAACTCTCATCACCTATGGGAGCCTGTTCCTAGACACAGATAAGATCCTTGATAAATTAAGGTTGACAATTCTTCTTTTCAACAAGGCTATTGAAAATGAAACACTGATGGCCTGGCATTGAACTGGAGAAAGAGGTACCGACTATTCTATTATGCTTACCAGTAGCACCATTTTTGTATACAGTTAGGGAGTGCTTTTAAGTTGCATTAGTACTCTAATGTGCCAATAGAAGAGACTTTTATAGCCATGGCCTTATTGTTTTCTATGTCTAAGGCAGCTTTATGCTAAAAATGATATATCTAGAATTGGTCCCATTACACTGCAGGGGACTACAGTCAGTAAAATCCACTGGGTTTCAGAAGTACAGAAATTCAAACAAACACTCTCATACACATATATCATATACATGGATATATGACAAATCATACAGGTAGTCCTCAACTTACAACTTGAGCAATTGAGTCCACAATTACAATGGCAAGTTGTTACAGTCATTAAGTCATGTGCCCGGACCATATTTTTTGATAGATATTTGTTAGGTGAATTTCATGATCATTAAGCAAATCAATTTTCCCCAATAGGTGTTTTTGTCAGAAAATGAAGATAAATTCCAGAAGCTGGCAAAAAATACGCAAATTGCAGACGTGTGATCACAGGATGCTGCAAACAGCTATAAAGATGAGTTGTTTGACAAGTGCCTACAAAGTGATCCCTTGACTGTAGGGAGAGATGTCTGTCATAACTTTGAAAAATGGCTCATAAGTAGTTTTCAAGGGTCTGCCATAAGTTTGAATGGTCATTAGGCAACCAATTGTAAGTCAAGACTCTCTATGTTACTATGCCTAGCCACAAACTTGCAGGATAGAGATTTTCTGTGGCTTTGAGTACCAGGTAATGGTGGGATTAGCCATCTTGCCTGCAATTATAGCAAAGACTTTTAAAGAACCCTAAATTCACAAGCCTCACTTTCTAATCTCTTTAGAAAATTGCTCATCAACTATTTCTAAGTTATTAGAGACCTTTGGAATGAATTCAATAGATCTACAAAAGAAACTGGCCAAGGTTTTAAAAATTAAAAAAAGAAATACAAATGACAAACGAAGAGTAACTTGGATATTTTTTTTCTTATTAGACTTACAAGAAGGTTTGCAAAAGCTTTGAATGACTTGTGTGATTGGACAAAGAAGGAATGAAGAGGAATCAAATCCTACGACAATATTTGACTGAACTAAAAATTAAGAGTTAGACATCAAGTAAAAACATACAATAATGGTTATTTGATTCATGTTGTATTTGATCAATGATATATATTTATCAAATGACCAAATTGTTTATTTGATCAAAGTTAAAGCAAGATATATTGTTGCTTCTGACAACCCTTTATGGACTTTCCAGTTCAAGCACATTCTAGAAAGGACATCTATGAAGGAGAAGCAATCAGACTAAACAGGATTTACAAAGGAATACCATATCTGTAGCTGCTGGAAATACATTGCCATTACAATGTATAGAAAACTGCTCAACCATTGGTATCGCTGAAGCCTAACTATATGCTAGGGAAAGAAATGAGGCAAGGTGAAAAATATATCATCATATTTAAATAATCAGATCAAAGTAGCTGGATATCAAGGAAAAAAGGACAATTTTCCCACACTTACTTGGGATCACTTACTAAATGATGTTTGAAAGATCATGGCCAAGATTCTTTTTTTCTGGCACAGAGACAATAAATGCAAGTCAGAACCACATCTATCCATCCTTGCAGTATATTTTAGAAATAAAATCCATTATTTTCCAACAGTGACATAAGACTTAGCTGGGCAAACTCATGAAAAGCAAATAAGTGAAAAAATGCCTGGTTCAGACTTGCTATAGAGTTTGTTTTTCCTGTTTATCCCGAGCTTCTGTTTTGCATTATTCATCCAAGAACACATTAATATTCTAATAAATAACTGGGACCTACTCCCACCCCTACACATTATGTATATTTCATCTCCTAAAAAAATTCTTATTGCCCTAGCTCACAAGAATCTCACTCCTAAGTTTTGTATGCTTGGAAGTTGTTGTTGTTGTTGTTTTAAATCTCCCCATGCCTCCACCCCACTTGCTTCAAAGTTTTCTCCCGTTATATAGTAAGTATGTGGTTTTTTTTTTCTTATTCCAGTTTTGTTGTTAGTTTCCTTCAGTTGGGGGCAAAATCATTTGAACCTGCCCAATTGGTTTCTGAGAGTGTGACACTAAATCTTCAAGTAACTGACAGTAGGCAAATACCATTAAATGTTAAGTAATAAGGTGGTAGGGGATGCAGAGTTCATTTAGGGGCATTCTCTTTAATGCCCCTGCTCTAGAGCAGGGGTCTCCAACCTTGGTTACTTTAAGACTAGTGGACTTGTCTCCCGGTTTGGGCTTCTTCGGTGACGGACCGAAATCGTGATCGTCTGTGGTTTTGACCCATGCTCGCCGCTGGAGCACCCCGAGCCACCTGTATTTGGGGCTGAAGCCACCCCGTAGAGGTCGTGAAGAAGGGGGATCCATCAGCAGGGTTGAGGAGAGCCGCATCTCTCCTCCTCGGCTGGCCATGACTCCCCTTCCCAAAGGCGGTTGCAGCGGTGGTCAGAAATGGCCACCTCAAAGAAGAACCTGACCGGACAAGATTGTGCAGGAGGAAGTTTAAAGGAGAAAGTTTGACTGACCGGGTTGAATGGAGAACATCTATTTAAGGTACCTGGAACCTGAATTTTAAAGACTAATACTATTCCTAAAAAAGATTTTAAGCTGCGAAAGAGAAAGGGAAAGGAAATGGAATTGGCTTTTTTTCCTCTAACATCAACAGTTTTAATTGACTTGGAACATTAAGAAGAGATTCGAATAAGAAATTGATACTAATCCACTTTGACATTAATAAGCTATTTCTAGCTGAAAATAAAGTGTCAAAGGGATAAAGATTCTTGGATAATTTAAAAACTTTCTTTAAAAAGAAAAAAGAAAGAAAGCAGCGGAGGGAAAAAGGAAAAAAGAGGGTGGAATCTGGAAAATGGTGGAGACCAACTGGAACTTAAAAAAAAATGATGGTGGAATTTTAACAAGGCTTGCAAAAGATACATTGTAGCTGAAACTTGTTACAAGAGAACAAAGCTTCTGGAAAGAGAAAGTGGAAAAAGAAGCAAGAAACAGTTTTGGATTATTGGATGATTCCTGGAACTTTGGATGGAGGATCCTAATGAAATAAAATAAAATCAACTAGGGGTTGTTTAAATTTTTTTAAAATGGCATCACTCCTTGAAGAGTTAAAAATGAGACTTAAAGAACAAAAAGAAGAAGCACAAGACAGAAGAGGATCTTTTGGCTTCGTATTTCAATTTTTAGAAATGGAGATCTTGAACTATGAAAAACAACAAGAAACGCTGGCAGAACAAGAAGGGCGGGACAACGAAGAAGCCATCTTCAATGACCAAGCAATCTTAAGTGGGGTAAAAAAGGGAAAGGAGGGGAAGGGAGTTAAAAACTTAAATACTGAAGCAACAACCAAAAAAAGAGTAATTTGAAAAGAATTGTAGCCACCATTGACAAATGGCTAAAAATACTGGAAAATGTAGGGTAGAGTTTTTGTTTCCTTTAGTGGAAGAAAAGAGCTTTCTATATTTACAAAATTCTACTGCTTGGAGACAGTATAGTGCTTTCTGTAGAAAGTCAGCACCCACCCCCCTCCTAGAAGAATGAAACATTTTGAGTAATATTTTTTAAAAAGGCAGAATATTATATTTCCCTAAAGAGAGAAATGGAGAATCATGTTTTTTAGACACAGAAAGCAATCCCCCCTTTTCTTAATAGCCCATAGGAGATATTAGCAATTAAGAGATAAAGAGCTCATTGAAAGAAGCCAAGTATCTAGTTGGCTCTATTCATAGGCAAAGCAAATACTGCAGGCAGAAATCAATTCAAGACAGGATATTTTGAAACTCCCTGCAGCAAGGTCTGAACAAAGGTAGGATTAGCCCTCAGCCACAGTAGGAATTGTTCAACACCTCCCTCAGCAAACTTCAACCAAACCTGGGAACTCAGAAAAACACTTAGGATTTGCATATCTCCTTTTGCCTATAGCGCCAGCTATGATCCCTACATAACCCCTACAACATCCAATAGAATACATGTTCTTGCACAGGAACATAAAGCTCAAATACAAAGCCCAAAAGAAGGTGTAAAAGCCACCCACTCTCATCTCCATTTTGGCAGCTGCACCAGAACTACAAACTCTGGTGGTTCTGTTCATCAAAACGGACCCTCTTTCCAATTAGCCTCCAGCCTCCAATTTGTCTCCAGTGCCTTTCTCCCAGCTTGGACCTGGACCTAGATATTTCTTCCAACATTGCACTAAATGAACTTATGGGTGATGCTCTATAATTAAACAGAAGTTTTTTCAGATTATTTGTCTTGGGTGGAGGAACCTAATCCCCGCTGCCTGTGAGTGTCTTCTGGCCTTCCCTGCAACTCAAGTGCCAGGTGTATTTAATCTTTCTGCATTCAACATGCTTCTGATGTCTCTCGAACTAAAAGGACATTTGTCTGCCAATGACTAGTTACGAAAGCTCAGAATCATAAATGGGGAAAAATCTTAATAACCAGGAGTTGTGTATAGAGTACCGTCAGGAGGGATTGGCCTTGACTCAATGACATATAACTGAACAACTAGCTTGAACTGACAGCAGAAAGAAAAGTAACATTTTGGTATAACCCTTTCAGCAGCTGTTAAAAGAAAAAAAAAGATGGTGGCAAAGGAGAAAATACAAAGGCTGAGAGGAGAGACAGGGAGGGAGAGAATTCTATATAATTGGGCTAGGTTGGAGCTGCTGGCTGTAATAGAATCATTGGTGATGGCAGCTCAGCAAATTCATCCATGATCTTTCTGGATTGCAAGCTGAAGGCAGTTTGTAGAAGCTCTGGGTATCACAGAGTTCTTTCACTAATATGCCACTGTTTTTTTCTGTCCCTGGAATTTTTTTTTAAAGCATTCAGAAAACTGGAAAGTACATTGCTCAAAAATTTAATAGAAATTCAATTTGGAAACAGATTTATTTGTACAAATAATCAGTTATATTGATCAGCTAAAGGAGTAATTAGCAGTAAACAGATACAGAATCTTTTCAAATAAATGTACTAAACTTCTTACCAATTTTATTTGGCTTTAATATTAGCAAGGAATAGAAAAATAGCATCCATAGCCTTAAAATATAACATTATGGAATTGATGTGTTTTCAGATGATAAATTTTGCCAGCCAGCCAGAGAATTATTTCTCAACTGAAGTTTGAATTAAGGAAATGTCATTTGGCTGAACATTTAACTTCAGTAACTTGTCTGCTATATTAATTAACTGATAAAATAAATCACAGAAATAGCTTCAAATAGTTGGACCCTATTAATCCAGGTGGATTTAAATATCTAGAAGCAATTATTATAAAAGATTGGCATCAATTGCAACAATGGAATTGTGTAACTTTTCTGTCTAAGGTTAAAACAAAATTTTGGTCATGGCAACATTTTTCTGTGTATCAGTGGTAGGAGCGTGATAATGTTTGCAATTCAGGCCACCCTGGACAGTGTCAAACAAATTCACTGCAGGACTGAGGCCATAATACTTTTTATGAATGATAAAATAATGCATATAAAAATTGAGGCTTAGTCCTGAAGAATGACCTATTTAATCTTCCCTTTTAGCATCTTTCAAAAAGTATCTTACATCCAAGAAGAGAATTCAACTCATAATTAGCTTGAAATTCAATTACAGTATTACTTGAGAAAAATAGAACTCATAGGTCAGCTGGAAAAGAAACTTACATACCTTGAAAAGGAGCCAACCCAGCTCTGAATTGGGGATAGAGAAAAATTTTCATGGTTAAAAAAATGCTGCCTGCAGGTTTGAGTTTGGCAAGTATGACTCAGTTACATTAGACAGGATGACACAGTGTTATTATGGATCTGCTTTGCCCTGGTATGTGCAAACTGATTGTTAAACTTATCCTCTTCCTCCAAGGAAACTATAGACGCTCATCAGGCTGAAATTGATTTGAAAGATCTAGCTTGTTCACTTTTGGGCTATAGATGCCGACATCCACATCAGCTACCTTGTCTACAGCCAAGGAGCATGTGTGCTGCTCAGGCCTGGGAATGAGGCTAGTCAGTTTCCCTGCTAACAAGATCCAAGAGTGAAATGTAGTAAACTGGCTGGCCAAGCTGGAGGAAGAAGAGAGCAGGGATACACCAAGCATGATTGCCTAGAGATGAACCAGGAAACACATAAGCAACACAGGATCAGAGTTGGATGCTTGACCAGCTAAGGAAGTGAAGCCATCAGAAAACATCGGGGTATTGAGTTGGAGTCCCTTTTCAGGAAAAAAAAAACGTGAGAAATTGCAGTCGTGTTTCTCCATCCTCTCTCATCACATGGCTAAAGAGGAAGAGGCAACTTCCCCACCAACCACTCCCCACAAGCTCCCCACTCCTAACTACTTTTCTACAGGGCAGGATGGAGTTTATCCCATAGAAGTTCCATCTTTCTTCCAACCCTAGGGTTGTGGAACCAGATTCACAATCCAGGCGACAGTGGTGTACCAAAGGAGCGCCCCCCCAAAAAAGGCAAAGGTCATCATTAAGGCAGGATTCAACCCTCCAGTTCCCTTAAAGCTGCAGGCTCAATTCTAAGAAGTAGACAAAAAAACAACAACCCACCTCTAGGGGTGGGATTCTACCAGTTCTGTCCGGTTCTATAGAACCGGATGTTAGGGCTCCCATAGTTCGGAGTACTGGTAAAATGGCCCCCTGGCTGGCCCCACCCCTCTCCGCCTGCTTCTCCGCTCCCAGCCCAGTCAGTCCCTATTGCACATGTGCAACACTATGCACATGCGCGACATGCCTGCAGCCTGCTTTTGCCCGCCAGGCCAGCTATTGCTGCCTGCCTTCTACTATGGCCCTGTCTTTACTGATCTCTGATGGGTGAGCGAAGCTCTGCAAGGCCTGGTCGCCTTCCCCCCGCCCCCACTTGCCTTTTGCTGCTGCGGCCGGTCACCTTTCTCCTACCACTGTGTTACTATTCAGACAGTTTGCAAACTTGTGTGTTTTGTTATTGGAAGGAAACTCTTTAATTTGAAGATGGTGGTAAATTCTTGGTAATAAAATGGCAAGAAAGGCTCACTCGCCATTTAGAAAGGGTTAGAAAGAATGAGGAGGTTAACCTTTGCTTTGTTTCCAATCTCCTTTTCTTGACTCGGTTTTCATAAAAAAGTAGCTTTGGAATTGAAGCCATATGTGTTAAAATAAAATTCTTTCTGTATAAGTACAAGTATGCAAAAAGTTTCAAGATTAATCCAAGATGTTTAATGGCTTTAAATATCTGGGTTTTGTACTAAGGTTTAAATCAGAGTTCTTCAAATTTGGCAACTTTAAGACTTGTGGACTTCAACTCCCATAATTGTCCAGTCAGCTATGCTATGTGCATGTATGTGTATGGTATATATATTTTCTTTTGAGAGTGGGCATCAGAATTTCATTTTTAATGTGGGCCAGCATATTCACAGAAAAAAAGTGACAATAAAGGTAAAGTTATGTCATCTCATCTTATCTATGTCAGGAACTATACTTTGCTATGTAACATGGACTTCTATGCATGCACAGTACATATACAGCAGTCTTAGCTGACACAAAATGACACGAAAGGTGGATTCTTGTACTTCAGCAAAACCAAGTGCTGTTAAGGCACTCTGCACTAGCTTAATATAATAAACTATTTGAAATGGATTTATTTAACCTTCAGTTGTCAAATGAAACTTCAGTATCAAACAATTATTTTAATGAGAAAAGGTTCCTTCTATAATCATCAGTGAAATGACTTGGTATGGCAGTCTCCCTTCTTTTAAAATGGATTTACTTGTTAAAAAAGAGCTATTGATATTAAGACTGTTTTATATACTTAATCATATAAACCCAATAGCAGTACTTCTATCAAGATATCTGAAGTATTACTTTGATCATCATAAAATGAGACAGTTCTCCTTCCTCAAGTACAGGATGCGAACTCTGAACTCTGAGAGATCTAATTCTGGTCTATGGTCTTCACAGATACTGTATCACTAAATCAAACTATTTCCTTAAATCAAAAAGGTAGCAGAAGGACTTCATGTTAGTTTATCATTAACCATTTAACCCAGGGGTCCCAAACTTGGCAACTTTAAAGCTTGTGGACTTCAACTCCCAGAATTCTCCAGTGGCAACTTTAAAGCTTGTGGACTTGTACTTCCAGAATTCTCCAGCGAAGTCCACAAGTCTTAAAGTTGCCAAGTTTGGGGACCCCTGATTTAACCTTATCTTCTCAAATATATTTTCAACAGAGGCTATTCATGGCTTTATATCCTGGGGTGTGACTTTTCTTTCCCCGATCTTCTCTGTAAATTAATGTCTCTTGAAGGGCTCCATGACCTTCATCAAAGGGCCTTTTCCACTGAGAATATGGCCCATAGAAACACCTAGGCAAATTTGTCTTCCTGTTCTTGACAGGGAGTCCGGATGCAAATTGGGGCACATGGAGGGCAGACATAATGTAAATGTAAATGCATGACTGAACAGAACAACTTTAAAACTTAATAGGAAAACTATTTATGACTATGTTGCTGTGTACAAAGCAGTAAAGTTACCTGTACACAGAAACTTCAAGATCTACTGAAAATAATAAGCCTGATCATTTTGCTTTTTTAAAATTAACTTTTAAATATTTCCTGATGGTCAGAATAGAATTGCTGCAGATTTCTTGGAAAATTATGGTTCGTTTTACCACCCTCTGCCACATGCAGACGCACAAAGAAAGACTTGGGTTTCCTCCCATCTTGTTTTTAGAACTTATTTTGAAAAAAGGAAAGAGAGAGAGAGAGAGAGATTACCGTAGGTAGTCCTGACTTACAACAGTTCATTTAGTGACTGTTCAAAGTTACAACGGCACTGAAAAAAGTGACTTATCACCGATTTTCACACATATGACCATTTTAGCATCCCCATGGTCATATGATCAAAATTCAGATGCTTGGCACTTGACTCATATTTATGATGGTTGAAATTCCTGGGGTCACCTGATCCCCTTTTGTGACCTTCTGACAAGCAAAGTCAATGGGAAAGCCAGATTCACTTAACAACAGTTTGACTAATAACTATGGCAAGAAAGATCATAAAATGGGGCAAACACACTTAACAAATGTTTCACTTGGCAACAAAGTTTGGGCTCAATCGTGTTCTTAATCAAGAACCATCTGTATTGAGATAGTATAACCCACTTTTAAAAATACGTTTTCAATATGGCCTATAATAATATAATATAGTATTTAGCAATATTTTTTAAGGCCTAAAATAGCCAGTCCATTAACAGAAAAATATGACTTCTGATAACTTCACAGGCACATCCATGTTTTTTTCTTCACAGCGTTGCACTCTTCTAGGATATTTTTCAATTTTCAATCTGGCCTACAACTCTGGAATTCCCCTATGCAACTATCAATCAACCTGATTCTCTCCTTAGCTTCTAAGTTATTTTATTTATTGTGAATTTTATTTGCCACCAATCTCATTTCAGAGCAATTCTGGGTGGCTTACAACATCATGTGGTCCGCCAGTGGCCAGCGGAGTTAGACAGTGGGGAGGAACATGGGCGGGTTCTCGAGTCTGGGGAGGGCTCGGACGAGGGATCTGCGTCCGACACAGAGATGGGGCCAGGGCCACCTGAGAATTATGTGCGGACTCCGGAGCCTCCAGAATCTGACATCAACAAGGCAGAGGAACAAGGGGAACCTAGATAATCCTAATAGCCCTAATCCTATATAAGGCCAGCCAAGTGCAGCAACCCACTCAGGTAGATCTACAGAAGCTGAGGACTCAGACTGAGTGAGAAGATAAAGAGAGGTAGAATCAAGCCTTTTTGCCTGGTGTTTACAGCCAGGGAGAAATGACTCAGGCTACCTAGATAACAAGATACACATATTTATGAACATTCATTCGATGCACAGGATCCACGCTGAAAGACTGTCACCTGGTTGCTATCCAATTTGTCTTGCAGACCTTAAATTTAAGAAGCTGTTGAACGTTTCCTGTTATTTCCTACTTACAAAAATAATTCCCACAGTTCCACTACTTCTCCCAGGTTGCAAAATATGGGGGGCACGGCCAGCTTCCTGAGATATTTCCATATGTTGGGACTGATGAAAACTGGAGCATAATTCTATCTAGAGGGTGGAAGGAAAGCCCAAATTATGTAGATAAACCTAATGTTCCTTCATAAACTCTTACCAGAATAGTTTCCCTACCACACCAGTCTTACAACACCCTCTTATGTCTGTTCAGAGAAATTAAAGCCAGCTTCACTTCAAAAATCATGAGAGAAAATTCTGAAAGAAACAAAACTCTAGATAATTCCACTGAAACATTTAAAATTGAATTGTCTTCGACCCACTGAACATAATAATTATTAAGAATCTATTGTAAAATATCTTTATTTCCATTGAGGGTACACAGTTTTTCGGCCATCTACTATCGTAACCTCAATGGGGAAATTTCTTCCCGTTCTTAGTGGCAAACCAGATTGCTCTTCCATTCCAAATGGGCATTTTTCATAAAGTTCTAGTATAGTTCTACAGAAAGTTAGCACCCACCCCTCTCCCCTAGAAGAATGAAATATTCTAGGAAATATTTAAAAAGCAGAATATTATATTTCCCTGGATGAGAAAAGGAGAAACATGTTTTTTAAAGACAAAACAGCTCCCTGCCCCCCTCCCCCTTCAACTCCAAAGTGATGGGATTAAGACATGGACCTCAGGACATAACATCTAACAGTCCGGCTCACTACATTGTGAAATCACCTGGGACATTACCCAGCAAGATTCAACCAAGCCTGGGACTCAAGACAACCTACAAAGTTACCCCTGCATGGCCCCATGGGAGTCTGACAACCAAACAGAAGACATTTCTCGCCACAGGAACAGGAAGCAAGTCCAAAGCCCAACAGAGGGTATAAATCTCTCTCCCTCTCTCACCCATTTTTGCCCAGGATCTTAAACCATGTGGCCCTGTTTCACCATTAAACCATCCTTCCAAGCAGTCTCCATGTTTCCAGTATCTTTCTTCCCACTTGAAACTGAACCCAGATGGACATTTCTTCCAACAGTTCATAAGTCAAAATACAGGTAATCCCCAGGTAACGTCCCTTAGCGAACATTTGAAGTTACACCATTAAACACCCCCAGCGTTTATGAAGAAGTCTTGAACTATGAATGTTGCAGCACCACCACAGTTGTTCGCTCTTATGAACGACTGCAGAGGCTCTGCAACATTCGCCCTGCCTATTCTCCCATCCCTCCCTCAGCCCCGGGTCTCCCTAGGCACTAGGCCTGTGGATACTCACCTTGTGAAGATCTAGAAAGCCTTCACTTTCTTGGCCTTCGGTCTGTATGCAGAGAAAGGAGGCCTAAAGTACCGCAAGATCACGCTAGATCAGCAGCGCTATTGATCTTGTGTGATCTCACAGTACTTTAAGCCTCTGTTCTCTGCAAATAGAGGCCTGGATGAGAGCTGCAGGAAAAGACTTTGCAGATGGAGGGAAAGCTTTCCCTCCATTTGCAAAGTCTTTTGTCATCTTTGCAAAAAGCCTTTGCTGCTGAGAACAAAGCCCCAGGAGGGAGCGTGTATCACTCCTGAGCTCCGTTTTCTCCATGAAAGGCCTTTCCTCCAGGCCTCTTCTGAAGAGAAGCTCTGTTTTCAAGAGCCCCCATTTCCATGCCGACAAAGTTTTCAGTTTCCAATCAGAGCAACAAGTGTTTGGAGCAATCCTAGGGCAGTTGGGAACGGAGCAATTCACTCCATTTCCAACCCCCGCCCCCAGGTTGCTCAAACTCTTTTTGCCCAGCTAAAAACTTCTGCGGTGCACGGTCTTCCACAAGTTCAGGCACCCATCCGCTTTTGCAGAGAATGGGTGCCTGATGTCCTGTGGGGATCAGGATACCCAGAAGGTTCCAGTCTCTGTGGGTAATATGAGTAATGCGAGTTCGCTGTCCAAAGCCTCACTTCATGCGAATGCTTTTCCGCATGGAGTCTAGAAGCCTTTGGAGGAGACTCATTGAGGCTTCCCGCCACTCCAAAAATGGCAGGCAGGCTCAGCGGTCAGAGAAGCCAAACAGGGCCCATTCATCCCGCTCTCTCTCTCTCTGCTCTTGCTGCCTGCTGGGAGCAGGCAAAGAAACAGAGATGCTGGAGAGGAGGTAAGTGACAAGGTACGGCAGGTTGAGGCTGGAGGAGAAGCAATTGTGGGGAGCATGAGGTATTTCAGTGAGTTGGGGGAGGCGTTGGGCGGTCTGAAGCAGGCGGCCTGTTCCATCACTGGCCCCTCCCCCATGGTCTTTCCCACCCGAGATACCTCATGTATACTTAATGAGCCGCACATTTCATTAGTGAATGCTTGAGCGAACGGAGGAAGTTCAAGGTATTAGATTCACTCCCACGAATCCTCGGGTTACGAATGGAATGGGCAGGCTCCATTAAATCCGTAACTCAAGGACCACCTGTATATGCGTGAAAACCCACCTATCAGAGAAAAGAAAAAGTGCCAAAAACTGTATTTAAAAAACTTGCACATGAAAACTTCCCCTTTTGTGTTTTCTTCTATAAGCAACTCAAAAATATTATGAGGGCAAATAGGTGCATATTGGAAAACAATATCCGCCCGTGTTGTTTGAAGCCATTGATGCCTTGCAAAATATCCAAGGATGTCAAATTTGAGAGGAGGCAGTCAAAAACCAACAGCCATGATCGTATGATCAAAGCCCGCCCCTGTGTGATATGTGACACACAAATTTACCAATGTGTTGTGGTCGCTACCTAGACTTTTTTTAAATCTCCCCTCCCCCATGGACATCCTGAAAATGCCAATTATAAGCTGGAAGTCATATAAACTTTGATATTGTCTCAGCTTCAGTTACACCTGCTAAAGAAGGCTAGCAGCAAGATTTCTCTAGTTGTGAGAAAGAACTTTGCATTCAGTTTTCACTATTGTTAATCTTTTGCATGCTCATTGAGACAGGAATCTTGGGCAAATATTGTTAGAAAAGTTAAGTATTTCCAAAGGTTTCCTTGCCTTTGTTCCCTATTCAGCAATCTAATTGATTTTTGACATTCAAATTTTATTCATAGAATGGGGCTTATGCTCTCCTTGGATGCACATTTTCCCCTTTAATCCTTTGTCTTCATTTGAAAGAAATCAATAATGGCAGACATTATGAAGCTGTTCTCCTCTCAGAGCGTCAGGAAAGTCAAAATAAGGAGGGTGTAAACAATCCAAATTATCTGTGCAAGCCTTTCTCTGCATAAGAAATTCAAAACCTGCATAGGAATCAGGAGAAGAAAAGCAAGGGTGTGTGTAGTGGCCTTTTAAATGCAATATCCTTTATGCATTATTTAAATTATCCCAGAGGGATGGTTTTGTTCACTTGATGAAAGGGATGTCCTAAAAGATCCGAAGATAAAGATGATTAGTAATTGACAAAAATCTTTCTTAGCTGCCTTACTAAGAGCAATTCATGATACAAGTCTACAAATGTTAAATGGAAACCAAGTTCTATGGTACTGAGTGGGTCCTGCATCTATATAAGTAGGCTCCAGAATTTCAGGTTCAGAGTAGAATCCCAAAAGAAGAAATTCCTGGTCGAAAACAATAATCTCACTTCTGGGATTGGTGAGATATTACTGAGAAGCAGCACCTGTCAACACAGAGAAGAAGCAGATGAGATGGACAGCTGTCCCATTCCACTAAACAGCGAGAAGTCTCATAACCAACATGGTGGGATAATAACAACAAACTGAACAATGTTATGAACATTTTGATCCTCTTCATAACAGATGCTCCCATTAAGATCAAGCAAAAAAATTTCCCCAACATTCTTAGTTTTCTAAATGAAGAGTCTGTTCTCCTTTGTTTGCTAGATGGAAAGAAAATTTAAAGTCTATACTATTTCTGATATGTTATTTTCCAAAAGCATATATCTTCTAAAATTCATGTGAGTTTTAGATTTCCTGAAATATTCCAGAGGTATGAAATCGGATGATTTATTTAAAAAAGGATTTTTCTGATTATATGAATAACAAAAGGTGATGTATACCTATATAAGCATGTGTGTGTGTGTGTGTGTGTGTGTGTGTGTGTGTGTGTGTGTGTGT